>JACEFZ010028260.1:12500-40000 GCA_014155875.1 Cepaea nemoralis | reverse complement strand
TAATCTAATTCTGTCATCGACTCATCTAAAGTTAGGGTTTGTAGTTTGGTGGACAGTAACTTGGTAAACTACCTAATGGCATTAGTAACTCATGTATTCTACCATACACTACTTCTCTGATTTGCTAAAGAGATCACTCTGTCTCCTGTGTCCTTAACAATGCTTATCAGACCGAAGTTACGTGGCGTTTTAATAGTTGTATTGACAACTCGCCCTTCTCACGCACCCTATTGGTGCCCAGACAATTAATCTCTGGTTAAAGAGAGTTAACAGGACCGAAGTCCTGGCTAGTTAAGTACACTTTCAAATCTTGATTCGTGAGTGTATTTTAATACACTTTTACTCTTGTATGTCATCCAATGCTAAATATGTAGTTACGATGTTCTCTTATCCCCCTCAGACTACATGTGTCCCTGTTGGCTTGTTAGTGTGTTTGACTAATAAGTTGATGTCTCTAATAAAGTGACTGTATTTTAAATTGAAAGTGTTGAGTTTTCAGGTTTGTGTATGTGCTGACTGGATGGTGTATTTCCAAGCGTCACGAGTTGGGATAACCTCAATCATGAATCCTTGCACTGTGTGCACTACATGATCCGGCATTCCAAGTAGTGATGCTTAGTTATATCCTAAATGCTAACCTAAGTATGTTACCTATTTACTAACTAAGCTAAATCCTAAACTAAGTTCTATATATGTATTCACAATTTAGACAAGTTATGTACTTTTACATCGAAAAACGCAGACAAATTACAATAAATACGTGTTGCGTACAATTTGTCCGCCAAGTGTATCGTTCTCTTATTTAATCCTTTCACACATTCATTCATTCGTCTTTCAAACACAATAGTATTCGATTAAAATATATAATTTAAGTTAAGGTAAATGTTATTGCCCTTGGAAACAATGGGCTAGGCGATATTCGCCCTTTAAGAAAAAACGTACTTTCTGTACGATGAAGGAAAAGTAGGTTATAATTTAAATAGAGACAATTGTATAGGACGGGTTTTCTTAGCCTCTGAATGGCACCGCCTGTAATATTAAAGTAGAATATGTACAAATTACAGGTTAACACAATTTATATACATCAATAATGGAAATATAATACATATTTAATTAAATTAACTAATTAATTAACTCCAACGACGATGTGCGTGTTGCCGTCCTGTTGTTCCTGTGTTTTGCTATAAATGTTAAAGTTCGTATAGCTGTCTCTTGCGTGTTGTAGTTGATGTCGTACTATTTCGGCTGTTTGCAACGTTTGTAGCAACAGTAAATTATGGGTTCTTTTCCATGTTTCGTATGAAATATTACAGTGTTCATGGTTTGTTCTGGTTGATCTTACTGGTTGAAATAAACACAGTTACTGTTTCTTGATGGTCTAGTAATAGAGTTTAGGCACTTGATGGTATAGTTTTTTTGAAGTACCGTGTTCATGGGTGTTGTAATAAACTAATCATTAAGAGTACTTTAGCAGGTGTATAGGTACACTTATATGAAACGGTATAAAAGTATCACAGTATATAATATGGCTAGTGGTTGACTGAGTAGTGTCAATCTACTGGCGCATTTGACTGGCGTGATAAAATGTCGGCCAGAATATTATCGGTGCCCTTGATATGGCGTATTTCAAAATCATAATCTTCCAGCAATAAACGCCATCTTTGTAACCTGTGGTTCTTGGGCGACCCTTGGTTAAGGACTAATAATGGTGAACTGTCGGTGAGAACCAGGAAGTGGCTCCCTAAAAGGAACTTCGAGAGCCTCAGTATACAAAACAATAGGGCTAGACACTCCAATTCAATTGTTGCATATCGAGTTTCAGCCTTCTTCAGTTTCCTGCTCACGTAGAGAATAGGGTGTCTAATTCCGTCGACTTCCTGCATCAAGCAACCTCCTATAGCTATGGCGCTTGCATCTGTGGTTAAGATAAAAGGTAATTTTATGTTGGGTAATCGTAACACTGGAGGATTTGAAAAAATATGTTTCAATCTACACATTGCATCATCTAAGCTGGTACTTTTACAAATTTTCGATGGATGATCTTTAGTTAACATATCAGAAAAAACTGAGGTGAGTTCTGCCCAATGTGGAATGAATTTGGAATAATAATTAATGAGACCTAGTAAACTCCTAATCTGCTTCTTTGTAGTAGGTACTTCTAGATTCAAAATCTTGGAAACAATTTTCTCATCAGTCAATAATTTACCTTGAGAAATTCTATGACCGAGGAAGTCTATTTCTGTGTAACCTATTTCAACCTTGGAAGGTTTGATAGTAAGTCCGAAAAGAGAAATTTGGTCGAAGACTTGTTTTAAGGTAAGTAGATGAGAAGACATGTTAGATGAATGGACGCATATGTCATCTATATAGGAAACTACATGTGTAATTCCGTGTAATAATAATCTTGTAAGCCTTACAAAGGTGGCCGGTGCGTTCTTCAGGCCGAAAGGAAGGTATAGCCACTCGTATAATCCAAGAGGTGTTGCAAACGCTGTAATATGTCTACAAGAAGGGTGTAGTGGGACCTGCCAATATCCTTTAGCTAAATCTATCTTAGAAAATATGGACGATTGAGCCATGTTTAAGATAAGATCTTCACAACTGCTCATTGGCTCTGCGTCCGTAGTTGTTCTCGTATTTAAAATTCTATAGTCAATGCACAAGCGAATGGTCTGGTCCTTTTTCTTAACCAGGACAATAGGTGATGAATATTGTGACATTGATTTTTGAATAATGCCATTCCTCTCTAATTCTAAAATTTCTTTATCTAAATTAGATCTGTAATGGAGAGGAATCGAGTATGGTCTACACTTGACTGGTCTTAGATCCGTCAGTACAATTGAATGGGTTATTTTATCAGTGCGTCCAGGTTTGTTAGAAAAGATTTGTTTGTAGTCGTTCAGGATATTCCAAATGTCTTGTCGCTGTTGCTGCGTTAATGCGTCACTGATATGGATGTCGTCAATGCTCCCGTCGTCAGTCATGATTGGTACAGGGACTTCCGTGTTGTCTATGTCTGTCTGATTTATCACAGATGCTACTGTTTGTAAGTTGTTTTCAATGTCGTTGTCGTCGTCGTCAAGGTCAATAGTCAATAAGTCGTTAATTTTGTCGTCATTGTCGCTATCACAGAGTGTCGGTAATGTCCATAGTTCTTCGTCGTTTTCGTTGTCGTAAGCGTAAGTCGTTAATGATGCTTCGTTTGTCGACGTGTCATTCTGTCGGGGAATTGTCGTTTCCTGCATGTTATCTGGTTGCGTCCCTTTATCCGTGTCATTGTCTTGTCTTAGAAAATACGGTTTTAGCATATTTATATGGAATATTTTAAGTTTTCCATTTATTGAGATTTCGTAGTCTACTTCTGAAATCCTTCTAATGACCTTAAAAGGTCCCTGCCATGACGTTGACAGTAGATCTCTTTTGTCAGGTAAGAGTAGCAAAATGTCCTGACCTGGATATAGCACAACAGTCTTTGCACCTTTATTGGCGTATTGCCTGTATTTAAAACCTTTCTCCTGTAGTGATGTTCTGGCCATTATACAGGAACGTATGATTTTGTCTCTGGTGTCAGTGACCAAATCATATGTAGAAATGGGAAGGTGGATATCTACAGGTTGTGATATTATGTCTTTATAGATGGTGAGAGGTCCTCTTGGGTTCGCTCCATACATCAATTCGAAGGGAGAGAACCCTGTACTTGATTGTGGGACTTCTCTATATGCGAACAGCACCGTTGGGAGAAGTACGTCCCAATCGGCTGGATTTTCAGCTGTCACTTTGGCAAGCATGTGCTTCAAGTCTCCATTTAATTTTTCGCAGATGCCATTTGCGGCTGGTCTGTATGGACTTGTGAAGCACTGCTTGATGCCCAGTAACTTTGTTACTGATTGGGTGGCATTTGAGATGAACTGGGTTCCCCTATCAGAAATTATTTTCTCCGGAAAGCCAAAACGGGAGAAAATATTCAGTAATATGTCCGTTACATCCTTAGAGGAGATAGATCTTAGTGGTAACATTTCGGGCCATCTTGTACATAAATCAACAAGAGTAAAAATATATCTGTTGCCCTTGTTCGAAATGTGATTTAAAGGACCCACAAGATCAACTGCCACGATTTGAAAAGGCCTCGAGGCAGTTGTCGTTGATTGCACTTCTGCTGTAGGGTTCTTTCCCTTTTTACCCAGTTTTTGACATACTTCACAAGATTTACAGAAAGTCTTTATATCATGGCAAAACTTCGGCCAATAAAATTGTGTCAGTACTCTGGCTCTGGTCTTTTCATACCCCATATGACCTCCAAAAGGTGAGTCATGGGCTAATTTTAGAACGTTGTTTCGATGTGCTAATGGTAACACTATTTGTTGTGTCGTGGTTTGTTTTGTAGTGTAATATCTAGTAAGGATGTTATTTTGTAGCCTAAATACCCACGATGCGTTTTTCGTTACCTTAGGTTTTATTCCTACTAATCTGAAATATGGTGTCAGTGTAGGATCATTTTTCTGTTCGTTTCCGAAATTGATGTTAGTGGTGTTCGGCGCTGCTGTTTCTAGTGATTCTTGTAGTTGGTCCGTGTTGGTTTTGTGGGTTGTCTGTCGTGTAATGGCGTTTGTGTCGTGTGTGTTTTGTAGCACATTTACAGGTTTGGTATTTTGTAGTATGGGAGTGACCTCAATTCGAGGTTTTAATTCGGTCGTCTCGTTAAACGATTCGACCGCCCCTGCGTTGTGCACTTCGGTGAATTCTTTTTGAATAATCTCAGTGTTTGTCTCCCTTGGTATTTTGGCAGTTTGAGACAAATTAACATGGTGTTTCTCTTTAATATCGGTATTTGTGTGGTGGATACCGTGTTTTTCTTCCCAGTCTTTAATTTCTTTGTCAGAGCATGGATGGATGTTAGGTAAATTCCCAAGTATGATATCTGCGATTGGGTCTTCAAGGACAGCGCACAAAAGTTGTCCTGATATATATGGTGTTTGAATTTCGACCATCGCAAGGGGGTATCTTTCTATCGTACCTGAAAATGTGCGACAGTTAACATGTCTGTCTGTGTAGTCTGTGGTGTTGACTAATGTTTTCTTTACCCCACAGAGCGTTGCCCCGGTATCGCGGATTAATGAGCACTTTTTCTTGTTCACGAAGCCTGTCAAAAATGTTAGCTTCCCTGTGGCTGACAAAGCAGCGTTGGCTGTCTCATTTGCAATAGGTATCGTGTGGCCACATGGTAATGATGGATCTAGTTGGAATTTCGTGCAAGCGTTACATGTTTCATCTACAATGGTGTTAACTATATGTACAGCATTACCAAGCTCGCTTTCATTGTCATGCTGATTATAACCTTCAATCAGTGAATCCGTCTCATCATCAGAAGACGTTGCTACTAATGCAGCGTTAGCTTGCTTCAGTAACTTACGACCTTCACAATATCGTGAATAATGTCCCCAGCTTCTGCAAAAGTAACATTTTACAGCCTTTTGGTACGCGTTACGTTTTGCTTTCTGTTTATCCACCATCATTTTTAGGTGGTGGGGATAGTTCGGTGACTTGTCGCACATTTCGTAAGCGTTGTGTGTCAAACTGCAATACTGGCATTTTGCTACTTTATCACTGTTGGATCGCGGTTTAAATTTGCCTTGTGTTTGCTTGGAGTACTTAGTATTTATTACTGCAGCTGCTGTGTCATTGTGGCTAATGTTGAGTTGAAATATATCTCTGTTTGCTGTGTAGAATGCATTGCCTTTGGATTCAATTTCTTGGATGGTTTTGCAATCCATCTGTTTTAAAAATTTTGCAAACGGTGTGGGGATGGTGCTCACAATTTTATCTATGATGATTAGTTCTTTAAGTTTATCGTGGCTATTGTTGGTTTTCGCCGAGTTTATCCATTTAGTGCATATGTCTTGTACTGTACTAACATAATCTATGAATGTTTGGTTTGGTTGGGGAGCTAATTTTGCAAATTGTTGTTGGTACCCTGCAGTGTCTAACGAAAAATGTTGGAGAATGCGTTGTTTGAGGTATTCGTAGTCTTTTCGCATCTCTTGTGGTACTGTTTCTATTACTTTAAGCGGCTCGAGAGCCAGATTTCTCATGAGTATAAAAGCCCAATCTGCCTTAATGATTTTATGGTAGGCCATGAGACATTCGAAATTTTCTAAATAGGCGGAGATGGAATCTCCTGCACAGAAAGCCTTAACGAGACCTTTATATTTACTATATTTCTGTTCCTCTTCTTTATTTCTTAATTTGTTTATTGATATCTCTGTGTTGGACTCTATTTCCATCTGTTTCAATTTCAACTGTGTATCAGCGTTCAATTGGGCCTGTTTGGCCGCTGCGTCGAGCTCCATTTGCAATTTCTTTTCAGCTGCCTGTAGTTGCTTTTCTTCGGTCTCTCTTTGCAATTTTCTTTCTTCGGTCTCTCTTTCTTGTTGCAATTTTCTTTCCTCTGCTTCTCTTTCCTCTCGCAGTTTCTTTTCCTCTCGTTCAATTGCTCTTTCCTCACGGGCAATGTTATCTGCATGTGTTTTCTGTGCCCATTCTGACAGTTTCTCTTCTTTATAGCCTAATTTTATTCCCTGCTCAATGCATTTATCTAAGCTTGACATTTTGGATTTTATTTATTAGTAATGTTTATAGAGTTATTTCCCTTATCAAAAACTTTGGTGTGTAGAAAAATTTGGTTGCCTACCTTGCTTATTAATGTGTAACTCAAAATGCAAAGTTATAATGGTGGCAAGGTCATGAATATCCGAACAAATAAATATGAAATACAATAATATATTGATGATAATGAAAATGGGAAGCACAGCTTAGACTTTACAATGAGTATGATCTGAAACTTAGCTCTGAATAGTAGCGCTCGATGTTGTCGTTCTTTCGTCACTGCTGGGAAAAGTTACACTGCGTTGCACGCGGTCCTCTCTGTCACACACCTTAGTGGCTTGAAAAAAATCACATGTGTTGCCCACGGTATTCTTTGCGGCACAATCTGCTCGTAGAGCAAGAAACATTAGTCACGGTCAACGAAAAAAAAAAAAAAAAATGTCATAGTTATGTTACACAGTTATACATCGTTAACAGACCACTAATATTCTGGTATAAGGTATGGACTTTGTTTTGAGACTGTTGAGGGACTCTGCTTAATCTGATTACTTTTATTCTATTGCTAGATAGCTACTAAATATGTTGAACAATTTATGGTTAACAATTTTCTTCTATTGTAACCAAACAATGTGATATGAATAAATAATTTTACATGACATTTTACAGTTATTTCATAACATATTATGTCAAAACCGGACGGGCCCCCAAAAACCTGTTGACGTCTTACTTTGTCTAGGTAACTTAATGGGTTCACACAGGTGTTAATTAATACAAACAATAAATACGTTCGCTATGATATAGCCGATTTATTGTGGCAATCTACAGTTGGCGCAGTGGGTTAAACAGCCCGCGCTTTACATCATCATCATATCACAGATTCTAGAACATCAAACATTTCATATAACAAACTAGCACACTATCTAGCCTATGTTCTATCTCTATACAAGAGCTAACGAGTCCCTCTCAGGCAGACACTTGTTGCCTGGTCTCAGTCCATTTGTCCTCTGATGGTTTTCCGCGTGTCGCTATTCGACGGGCGGTAACCCTGTTCGAGTTCCTCGTGGACCCCGCTTCAGGCGGGCCACATTAGTGTCCACGGACCCATGAACTCGAGGGTTGACCTTCGATAAGGTTCGGGACTTTTCTTAGTCTGAGCAACTCGGTTGTCTCTCTTGGGCTAGAGTGGCAGCCCTCTAATTCTATCTTTAGGTGAGGTGATGACACGGGTAAATCACAAACAGTCACCTAATGCTCGGGATAATTGCACTGTCCTGTAAAGTGGCATTTAGCTGACTTTATATGCATATCCAGGTATTTACTTCTCTGTCTTCCCCTTGTTCTCTTTCCTTCGATCTTGCCATATATATGTGTATGTGTGTGTTTGTTTGTTTGTTTGTTTGTATCAGCGGGGCCGATGGGTGTAACGGGTTTATCAGACCCACACTTAAACTTCCAGTGCGCTGATGGCGGGGTAGTGGGTTCATTCCCTACACCGGTCAGTTGGACGTAACCGTTAGCTTCTCTTTCAGAAATCAATGGCAAACTACTGAACGTAAAATTGTCTAGCAAATCAACCAGAGGTTAGTCGCAAAGTTGTGCAAAAGACACACACACGCACAAGCGCGCGCGCGCGCACGCACCCACATACACACACGCAAGCTCTCATATTATAACTATCGCCATTGTGTTGTTCACGCCCCCGCGTCACACAGCGTATAATGTGTGATGGCATATATATTACGTGATCACCCATCCACGCATTTCCCACGCTAATAAATCAACAACTACCTACGCTGCGTAGCTTTGTTTTCACCTTGTCACCCAAACTGCCACCTGATAAAATAAAGAGATACTTCTTGGCACTGCCTGAACACAGCTATCCTTGTAAGACGCCGACCAGAAGACAGAATTTAATACCTATTATTAAGTCATCAATCTCGGCTGGGAGATCTTCTCTTATCTGCGTATTATCTTGTTTATTTCTTTAGACAGCAGTCTCGCTCACACACCATCGTCACTTTGGATTCTTTTATCATTACAGAGTTAGTTCCGAGTCTAGGATACCGTATATCGAATGGCAATCAGCGACAGCCTGGTCTAGCCTAAAATTATCCCGTGTCACAAAACTGTATGCCTGTTTTCAAAGTGCGGTACAATGGTTGGTTTCGTGTTCAAGTTTGCAGCTGCTCTTATGTACTCGATACCGCCCTGTCTTTATTGTGTCTCTTTCCGTTTCTTTTATGTGACCCACCACATCCTTTCTTCTGCTTCCCTACAGGATCCGAAGTATCATCTTCATTATCATCATGCGCCCTGCCAACTGGCGTGGGCGTTCATGTCTCTCCTCAGATCTCGGTCCTTGGTGCTCTGGATCAACTCTGCTGCTAATATTCCTCAATGCTGACGTTTAAGTCCATCCAACATCATTTCTCTTGGTCTACCTCTGCCTTTTTTCCCCACTGATCTTTCCAGTCGTCAAGGTATTTTAAATGCCTCTCTTCTCATCACATGACCCAATAATACTAATGGTCTGTTTCTTATTGCTGTATACAATGTTCTAGATAAGTTCGTCCAGCATCATTTAAACACATTCATATTAGTACTAACTATGACAGTGAACGCACACATAGATGTAAGCAACCGTTTCGACACGAAGGTTTTATCAACGAGCAGGAAAAACAAAACAATAACAATGAGATAAAACACAAGAATTCTTATCTCGGCATCAGAAAAAACGGCATCCGATAAACACACAATTTAGAAACGGAAAAGTCCCCCTATGGGACATCTGTTAAAACATATTGTGATGTTTCTACATCTAGCCTAACTTTCCTTTAACAAGATCATAAATAAACACCCATCTATTGTTTGGCGCTTACAGAAGTAGAAAAAAGAAGTAGAGACTTGAGAACACACTAGGCAACATAGAAATCGACCTGTCACCTCCACATGGCGACAGCGCCTCGCGACAGGAGCAAATGTATTTTGACTGATATTCCTTTAACAAGACATTTGTGTAACGGCTATTTAAATCGACGGTGTACCGTCAATTTTAAAATAATTAGCAGGCATGTGTTTCTTTGGCGTTGTAAACGCAGTTTCTAAAACCTGATAAACTGGGTCGGAGATCAGCTGCAAGCGATTTGGAAGCAGATCGCTTTACGTTGATTTACACAATGATGTAAACGCCAGCCGTTCAGAAAGCAGTTATAAACTACTGTAAGTAAACTTGCCTACACAATCACTATCAGCCAACATCTGGTGGGATTTATTGCGACCGCCTATAAAGAGCTTGCAACTAAAGATCTGTAATTCAAGACACAGAAGACACAAACAATATGTTGCACGATTTATTGCCTGGCATATTTCGCTGCATCTCGTTATGTGCATACTGTAGAATTACATATCATATGAAGTGAACAAATGAATTATACTTTGGCTGAAACACTTAAAACACAGTCTCTGATATTGTTCGAATGTGAAGCATTAGTTATCCCAACGGTAATAGCAAATTTTAAATGAAATCTTTCTGTCTGCACAACTGCCTAATTGTTAATGCATCGGCATATCTGAGCGGACAATATTTTATTATTCGTCGAATAAAATGTACGAAAAGCCTATTCTTTGTAAACGTTATGCCTGCCGTTACATAGATGTTGCGAGATGGCCGAGCTGTACGTTTTATCGCCTGTCAACTGCACGGGGATACGTGAAGTTTAGTTAACTCTTAGAAACCGTACAGTAATTTTTTTTTTTTTCGCATATCCCTTTATAGGACATCACTTTCAACATCAGCATCTTTCAGTTGATTCTTGATTTCTTGGCAAGATTATGCTCAGTAGTTTGCCATTGCTTTCTGAGCGACCGGCTCACATACCCTGTAAGTTACCGACGCGGAGAGAACCGCTACCGATTCTCGCGCACGTCACGTTACTCACGAGAATATACAGGATTACGGAGAAAGTCGTGTAATCCCTAGACCAGGGAGACCTGTAATTAGCAACTACCAGTTGAGCAATATGTAACACGTAGCCTACAGTACGAAGTATGCGCAAAGTACCCATTCAAAGACAAACATACAGGTGCATGTAATCTTACAGCCCACAGTGCCGGCTGGGTGTAAAGGGCTCTGCGTTCGCATATTTGACATGCTGTGTGTGTGTATTGTTTGTCTATGAAGAATGATGATGACCATTCATTTCATCCAGTGGGGTTGAATGTATGGAGCCGTGGGTTCTAAGATGGCTGACAAGGCCTATGCTGGACCCTTCACATAATCTACGTGCTACATGGTCTTTGCAAGAGGTTGCAACCAACCCCATCCCCAGGTTGATTTCCCTGTGCCAAGTGGTATCTCCTGTGCCAAGTGGTATCTCCTGTGTCAAGTGGTATCTCCTGTGTCAAGTGGTATCTCCTGTGCCAAGTGGTATCTCCTGTGCCAAGTGGTATCTCCTGTGCCAAGTGGTATCTCCTGTGCCAAGTGGTATCTCCTGTGTCAAGTGGTATCTCCTATGTCTAGTGGCATCTCCTGTGTCAAGTGGTATCTCCTATGTCTAGTGGCATCTCCTGTGTCAAGTGGTATCTCCTATGTCTAGTGGCATCTCCTGTGTCAAGAGGTATCTCCTATGTCTAGTGGCATCTCCTGTGTCAAGTGGTATCTCCTATGTCTAGTGGTATCTCCTGTGCCAAGTGGTATCTCCTGTGCCAAGTGGTATCTCCTGTGCCAAGTGTCTCCTTGTGTCAAGTGTTCTCTTCTATGTCTAGTGGCATCTCCTGAGTCAAGTGGTATCTCCTGTGCCAAGTGGTATCTCCTGTGCCAAGTGTTCTCCTCTGTGCCAAATGTTCTCCTCTGTGCCAAGTGTTCTCCCTTGTGTCAAGTGTGGTCCCCTGTGCCAAGTGGTATCTCCTGTGCCAAGTGTTCTCCATTGTGTCAAGTGTGGTCCCCTGTGTCAAGTGTTCTCTCCTATGTCTAGTGGCATCTCCTGTGCCAAGTGTCATTCTCTGTGGAAAATGTTCTCTCGTGTACCAAATGTTCTCCCGTATACCAAATGTTCACCCCTGTGCCAAGTGCTCTTACCTGTGCCAGGTATTATCTACTGTGCCAGATGTTTCCTCCTCCATATATATTCTCTATATTCGACATTATTCCTTCATTATTTTCGCGCAATCTCTACAGCTATTCATTACCGGATTGGTACGTTTCCTCACTTTTAAAAATGCCTTCCCATTGAACGCTTTCTTTTGTCTGAATCTGTTACTGCCTCAGGCTCAATAACATTCTTGTTATGGAACCACCCAGGCGTGTGAAGCAATCCTGGGCAACAATAACAATACAAATACGTCAGGTCCAGGACCCTTTTACTCTCTTTAAGGCGCACTGGACATGTGGTTTGAGGCCCGTATATGTATCAAACGGTCGACAGTCTGTGGCTGATGTGGCCAGTAACGTGCCGGCCGCCTTGGCTTCCAGAGACATTTCGTGGTGCGCATTTTTTTAGGCTGGCTCCACGTTGAAGCCACTGGCAATTAAAAAATACGAATCTGCACCCTGATGAGGATTAAACCCATGACCACCGGCTCAGTGGGCGAGTGCCTGACCACTATGTTACCGCGGCTCCCACGGTTAAATATAAGCCAACAATAAAGATTAACCAACAATAAGTCGTTAGTTTAGATAGTTTAGTCATTGGATCACCATCACGGCACACGGGTTTAACCCATAAGTGCTCCGTTTTCCTCCTAACTCAAACCTGAGTCTGGAGAAACTCAGCTCAGTGCACGAACTCCGTAGCATCGGCGAGGATCCTGAAAATACATGGGTAGATTTTTAACTTGAAATTTTGCCCGGGCAGCGACTCTTTTTCGATTTCCAACTGCCAAGGGATTTTATATGTGCGCAACAATACACAAGGGCGTCCGATCTCACTACCCACAGACCAGGAGAAATTTTATTACTGGAAGTCCACGTAAAAAAATCCCGGTCCTCACCGGGGCTTGAATCCGGGACCTCCAGCACTCGATGCGGACACCATACCTCGAGACCACTCAGCCCCCAAACCTACATTACATATAAATCAACAATAAATATAAGCTAACAATACATATAAACCAACAATAATATAAACCAACAGTACATATGAACCAACAATACATTATGAACCAGCAATACATATGAACCAACAATACATATGAATAAACAATAAATGTAAACAAACAATAAATATAAATCAACAATAAATGTAAAACAACAATAAATATAAATCAAATATAAATATAAATCACCAATACATATAAATCAGCAATACATTTAAATCAGCAATACATATAAATCAACAATACATATGAACCAACAATAAAT
The DNA here is from genome assembly GCA_014155875.1 of Cepaea nemoralis. Taxonomy (NCBI): domain Eukaryota; kingdom Metazoa; phylum Mollusca; class Gastropoda; order Stylommatophora; family Helicidae; genus Cepaea; species Cepaea nemoralis. The sequence goes on along the minus strand of JACEFZ010028260.1, from coordinate 27,039 downwards.
ATAAATCAACAATGCATATGAATCAACAATACATATAAACCAATAATACATATTAATCAACAATAAATATAAACCAACAATAACCTCTACACCGGTCAGTTGGATTAAAATGTTGACTTCTCGTCCTTGGCGTGGAGACGAAAGTTACAAGTACCTCAGAAGTCGGACTGGGTTCGCCTGATGGCGAGTGACACAGGTAATAGGGTAAGCTAATCCACACGCCCCCCCCCCCCCCCAAAAAAAAAAAACAATCCATCATGGACTGCCCTCCAGTTCAAAGCAAGTAGGCAAGATATAATATAATAATTTGTTGCGTATCCCTTACGGGACGTTGCAGTCAACACTAGCATTTTTCAGCTGCTGTTGATGTACTAGGCAAGTGTTACGTTCAGTAGTTTGCCATTGCTTTCTGAACGACCCGCACCCATACCAGCACGTTATAACACAACGCGACACGGTCTGTTGCACAAATCGGTCGCAGCTGAGTTTCGAACACCTGGTATCCAGCTCACGAACCGCGCTCGAAAGCCATTTTGCCACGGAAAGCAAGAACACACTCAAAAAATCAATAATCAATATAAATAGAGCAACTATTGTATTTTTGTAAGCTCTAATTATAAATTGGAAATCCAAATAAAATTAAATACTAGATTTTATCTCTGAAATACTCATGAGCTTCCAGGGACGGTCTTTGTCAGCTAACGGGATTTCCTTGTCACACACACGGGAATGTAAACGTGGGATACGATCAGAGGTCAAGATGGCTGCCACAGACAGCCGATATCAGTTAAAGGGATGGCGACGGAATTCAGCGCCAATTTGCCTTTCTTATCTTGTTTGAGAGATCGTTGTTTCCATTACTGCTGGCTGTTTGTTTTACCAGGGGAAGTTATTCTTTTTCTTTGAGCTTCGTTGAAATATACGTTTGGTTCCCATATCTTTGCTTAGCTCATGTATGGCTCCACGAATACCGCTTGTATACGGCGGTGGCCGAACCACGGGCAACAGTCTTGGCTGACTGGCTAAACTACATGAGTGAAGTAGGGGTAATATCCTACTAAGGAAATGTCCATCCCTAGTACACAAAGACTGGGACGGTGGAGAAGACGGATGAATCTAAATAGATCAACGGCTTCGAAAGCGAAACAGCAGAGTGTGTGGCACACATGAAGCGTGTTCAGGACACTATAGTGAACATGGCTGGTCATCGTAGAAGAGATTGCGACCTCACCGTGTAATATCCCAAAGACAGCAATGATAATTCAACAACAAGAAAAAAGCCATACGGGTAATTCTTGCCCCCCCCCCCCCCCCCCCTTGATCCTGTTGTAAATATTCTCAGAGAAGAGACAACTACTATAATGAATAAGGAAGTGCATAATGACGAATGCATCCCAAATTCTTATGAAAGGTTGCATTCTGACAATACCTACCTGAAAAGTAGAAGGAGAAGTCTAAGAATTGGTACGCACCTTATATCAAGCAGGGAAGTTTGATAACCTTATTGCGGAAGCAAACAACATGAATTTGGATATCTCAGGCGTATCTGAAACAAGATGGACAGATACAAGTTATATAAGGAGAGAAGATTACATATTCATTAACTCAGGAGGAGATCATCACGAGAGAGGAGTAGGAATTTCAGTAAAACGAAATTTAGAGAAAATATTAGTGGATTCTGGACTCATAAAGATAGGGTGATACTTCTCAAAATTAAGACACGACCGTTCAACATAGTAATTCTTCAGACATAGGCTCCAACAACTGATTACAGTGATGAACAGCTAAAAGAATATTATGAAGACCTACAACAAACACTGAAAGTTGTAAACTCATCAGAGGTCCTAATTGTCATGGGAGACATGAACGCAAAAGTCGGAAAATATAAATATAAGTAGATAGTAGGTTAATACTTCTTAGTTTTTCTACAAGCAGTATGAAGATCCCCTGCCGGTTTGCTAGGCCAGTCGCAGGTTTAGGACAAAAATCTGACCATAGGGAGTCCATCCCTATGGCGAGCCATAGCCCCGTTAGCCCATGACCTCGCTGTCATGGTTTCCCAGTCTACACCACGTGGAGGTGGGGTTGACTTGTGTAGTCTGCGGGTCATCGACAGGTTTCTAATTTTCACTTTTCACCCCTCATGGGAGAGGCTAGCCGATACTAAACCTGCTGGCTGGGGGGGGGGGGGGGGGGGGGGGGGGGGGGCAGGCGCAGTCCAGACCTTGTAGACAACATCAAGAAGAGATAAGATCAGAAATGAAGAAATCAGGACTAAAGTGGAGGTTATAGCTGCACAAGATTTTATTAGAAGGCAGCAAGTCAAATGATTTGGTCATGCAAGTAGGTTTCCAACTAACAGTATACCACAACAAGCAATGACGTACAGACCAGAGGGAAGAAGCCGACCACGTAAACGATGGACGCAGGGAATAACAGAGTCCATGGGAATATCGATACATGAAGCCCATAAGCGGGCACTCTCCCGTTATTTATACTTCACCTCGACACCGCAAGGTACAAGAGGAACATGATGAGATGAAAAGTAGGTCAATATGGTGTGGAAAACAGAAGCGACAGAGGAGACTGGCTGATTTAGTTCTGTTAAGAAAACAATCTTATTGTTTGTAACACATTTTTCCATCATAACCCTAGGAAACTGTATACGTGGAAAAGCCCTGGAGATAAAACAAGAAACTAAATTGACTACATTATGATTAGAAATAGATTTAAAACAATGTTTAAAATGCTAAAACATACCCTGGTGCTGATATCAACTCTGACCATAATCCTGTAGCCTTAAAATTACAAATAAAACTTAAAAACCCAGGAATAAGGACATCGAAGACACCTCAAGTAGATATATCGGTATTGAAACAACCAGAAATAAGTCAACTATACCTGGTTGAAGTAAAAAGATAGATATGATGGGCTAATCATTGAAAGTGTGGAACAATATAGACGTGAAAATCCCGAGGATAAAATTAATACAAAATGGGAAAGTGTAAAAACCAGTATACAGATTGCAAATATCACCTTGCCAGTGAAGATAAATAAGAGAAAACAATTATGGATAACCAATGAAATATTGTGTAAAATGACTCAAAGAAAGAAAGCAAAGAACACTCCAGAGTATATATTAATAGATAGAGAAATACGTCACACGTGCAGAGTTGCCAAAGAAGAGTGGCTGCAGAAACAATGCAAAGAAATAGAGGATCTGGAAATAAAACACAATTCGAAAGAATTACATGAACATATAAAAAGATTTACACAGAAGAAAAATATTATAACAGGAAACGGTTGTATCAGAGGAAAAAATTGAGAAATTATAATTAATAACACTGACATAATAAACAGATGGACAGAGTACACAGAAGAATTATTCTGGGACAACAGGGTCAGTAGATGGACCAAAAATATTAAAGGCTGAAGTAGAAAAGGCTATTAAAAAGATGAAAGAAGGAAAGGCTGCAGGTCCTGGCAAGATAACAACAGAGATGATAAAATCTTCATCCAGCTTTCGCATTGAAACTATCACAGATTTATGTAATGATATATATAATACTGGGTACATCCCCAAGGATTTGAAAACATCCATTTTCATCACACTACCGAAGAAGCCAAGAGCTGTTGATTGTGAGGATTACAGTACTTTTAGCTTAATGAGCCACATAACTAAGATACTACTCAAGGTCATACAAGAAAAAAATTGAACATAAAATAGATGAGGAAGTAGCTGAAGAACAATTTGGGTTCCGCAAAACCAGCGGCACCAGAGAAGCTGTTTGAGGATGTTAATTGAAAAATATATAGAAGTTCCAAAAAGTATATATGTTTGTTTTATAGACTAAAAGAAAGCTTTTGATAGAGTACAACAGGAACGACTAATTACGTGCCTTCAAGATATAGGAGTAGACGGAAAGGACATCAGACTTATTAGTAACTTGTACTGGGAACAAGTGGCGTCTATTAGATGCGAAAATAACTATTCGTCGCCTATAGAGATAAAAAGAGGAGTACGACAGGAATGTGTACTGTACCCAAGCCTCTTTAACCTGTACGCAGAAAGAATTTTTAAACAAGTAAAAAGCCTGGACTTAACATCAATGGAAGAATCATAAACAATCTTAGGTATGCTTGTTACTAGCAGAAAGTGAGCAAGAGTTACAAGACCTAGTGGAACAAGTAAACAGGCAAAGTGCAGAATGTGGCTTAGATATTAACATCCAAAAAAAAAACAAAAAACAATGATAATAAGCAGTGAAAAGGAAATGTCATCAATGAACATCAGAGTAAACGGGCAGATACTAGAACAAGTAACATGTTTCTCCTATCTTGGACATATAATACAAGATGATGGCAGAAGTAGAATAGAAATCAAAAAGAGAATAGGAATAGCCAAAAATGCTTTCAACTGTATGAAATCAGTATTAACATCTAGATAGATTGTTGTTTGTCCATCAAGAATGATGATGACCATTCATTTCATCCAGTGGGGTTGAAGGTGTGGAGCCGTGGGTTCTAAGATGGCTGATAAGGCCTATTTTGGCTCGAAATGTTCTTTGACAATGTGGACAAAGAATGCTTGACGTCTCTGGAGGAGGATTTCCTGCAGTGGTTTTTCTGTCCTGCCTTTTCTTCACAGCCCTTGCAGTCCTGGTTGCCTCACATATAACTGCACCTTTGCGCAATGATGCACGCCACGAATTTCGGTCTCTGGCTGCAGCCTCCCAGGTGTCATGATGAATTCCAAAAGCATTCAGAGAAATTTTCAGAGTGTCTTTAAAACGTTTCCTCTGGCCACCTTGGGAGCGTTTACCACAACGCAGTTCGCTGTAGAAAATTCGTTTAGGGAGCCTGTGATCTGGCATGCGAGTCAAGTGACCAGCCCAGCGAATCTGATTCTTCATCAGTAGAGTGTGGATACTGGGTATGGATGCTCTTTCTAGGACTTCAGTGTCTGGAATCTTGTCTTGCCATTTAATCTTCAGTAGCTTCCTTAGGCAGACTGTGTGGAAGTGGTTTAATTTCCTAGCGTGTCGCTGATAAACAGTCCAGGTTTCACAAGCATATAGCAGTGTGGATAATACAACTGCTTTGTAGACTTTTAGCTTTGTTTGCAGGCTTATTCCAGTTCTGTCCCATACATTCTTGTACAGTCTGCCAAAGGCTGCACTGGCCTTGGAGATTCTTGCATTCACTTCGTCATCGATTGTGGCAGCTTGTGACACGGTGCTGCCAAGATAGGTAAATTTGTCCACAACACTTAGTCTATGATCATTCACTTTGATATTCGGCACAGTGTGATTATTCCCTGGAGCTGGCTGGTACATAACTACAGTCTTCTCCAAGTTGATATTGAGCCCAAAGTTGGCACAGGCATGTGAGAAAGCTGAAACATTATGTTGCATGTCCGCCTCTGAGTTGGCGTATAGAGCGCAATCATCAGCAAACAGGAGCTCTCTGACGGTGCCACTGTTAATTTTGGTTTTAGCTTTCAGCCTTCTGAGATTGAATAACTTTCCATCCATACGGTAGTTGATGTCTATTCCAATGTCGTCGTTCTCGAAGGCATTCATCAACATGGCTGAAAACATGAGGCTGAACAGTGTTGGTGCCAGGACACATCCTTGCTTCACTCCATTGGTGACAGGAAAGGGTTCAGACAGCTCACCATTTTCCTGTACTCTTGCCTGCATGCCGTCATGAAATAGCCGCACTATTTGGACAAACTTTCGTGGACAGCCATATTTTGCCATAATCTTCCACAGTCCTTCTCTGCTGACTGTATCAAAAGCCTTGGTAAGGTCAATGAAAGTGGAGAACATTTCGCAGTTCTGTTCCTGACATTTCTCTTGCAGCTGCCTTGCAGCGAAAATCATGTCAACAGTTCCACGTTCTTTTCTGAAGCCACATTGACTCTCAGGAAGAAGACCTTGATCGAGATGGGCTGTGAGGCGATTGAGAAGAATTCTGGCGAGTATCTTCCCTGCAATTGAAAGCAAGGAGATGCCTCGGTGGTTGTCACAGGATTGGCGGTTTCCTTTACGTTTGTAAAGGTGGACTATTGACGCGTCCTTAAAATCTTGTGGCATGGTCTCGTTCATCCATATGTTTGTGAAGACTCGGTGAAGCTGCTCTGTTAGGACCGGCCCACCTGCCTTGTATATCTCTGCTGGGATGGAGTCAGGACCAGGTGCCTTGCCGCTGGAGAGTTGCTGGATGGCTTTGTTTATTTCCACTATGGTTGGCAGGTCATCAAGAGTCTCATTGGTGGGAACTTGAGGAAGGCAATTGATGGTTTCATCATCGAAGAAGGAAGTTGCATTTAAGATTTTGCTGAAATGCTCTGCCCAGCGTTGGAGGATTTCTTTCTTATCGGTGACCATTGTTCCCCCGTCTGCACTGAGGAGGGGAACTATGCCTGGTGATGAAGGACCATAGACCGCTTTCAGTGAGTCGTAGAAGTTTTTCATATCGTGTCTGTCAGCAAAGCCCTGAATTTCATCAGCTTTGCTGCTCAGCCAGGAGTCCCGCATGTGCCGAAGTTTCTGCTGCACTACTCTCTGAATGTTCTTGAAAGCATCTTTTTTTGATGTTGACTTTGGGTCATTCAAATGTGCCTTGAGGAGAAGATGTTTCTCGGCCAGCAATTGGTTGATGTCTTCGGAATTTTCATCAAACCAGTCTTTATGCTTTCGGGGGGCTGGACCCAGGATTTCCATAGCAGTGTTGTAAATCGTGTTCCTTTAGGGCTCTCCATTCTGTTTCTGTATCCTGTTTTGCTTCAGCATTGGGCTTGAGGCGGTCTTCCAGCATATTTTCAAACGACTGCTGCATTTTCTTGCTGTTTAGGCGGGTGACATTTAGCTTTGTTTGCATTTTTGCCCCTTGAGGACGCCGTGGTGGCCTGATGTGGATGTTCATTTTCGAGACAATGAGACGATGGTCTGTCCAACATTCGGCACCACACATGGATTTTGTCACTCGAACGTCTTGTCTGTCACTCCTCCTGACGATTACATAGTCAATGAGGTGCCAGTGTTTCGAGCGAGGGTGCATCCACGATGTCCTATTTCTCATGGGGAGACGGAAAATTGTGTTCGTAATCAGGAGATCATGTTCGGCACATGTCTGAAGGAGGCGGAGTCCATTGGTGTTACAATTTCCGACTCCATGCTTTCCAATAATGCCACTCCAAGAGGTGGTGTCCGTGCCTACTCTGGCATTGAAATCCCCAAGGAGTATAAGTTTGTCTCCTTTGGGAACAGATGTTAATACATTGTGCAGGTCCTCATAGAACTTATTCTTGACATCATCTTCGTTGGTCATAGTTGGTGCGTAGACACTCACAATGGTTGCGTGCTTCCTTCCATTCAGCAGAGGCAACTTCATGGTCATGAGCCTGTCGTTTACAGCCTTTGGAAATCCAGCTAATTTGCCGACCAGGGCCGACTTAATGGCAAATCCCACACCGGATTGGCGTCTTTCCTCGCTTTTCCTTCCACTCCAGAAAAATGTGTAGCCGGCACCAATTTCACAGATTTGGCCTTCTTCTGCAAGTCGTGTCTCGCTCAGGGCTGCAATGTCGATGTTGTACCTGCCCAGCTCTCTCCCAATCAGTGCTGTTCGTCTCTCTGGACCTGACGCGCCGTCTCTGTCAAGTAGGGTGCGTACATTCCAAGTTCCAATTGTTAAGGGAATATGGTTTACTCTTTTAGCATTTGCTTGTTTTATCTTTCTTTGTATGTCGACCGCAGTTTAGGGTACCCACCAACCGCGGCTAGCTGGTTAGGTAGTGATGAAGCAGACAATGTTTAGGGCACCTTTTCTAGCCCCTTCCTCATGCTATGGAGGTGAGCAGTGTGTTCCTATAGAGGGCTGCTCAGTCGCTCAGGGGGCTGCCGAATCCCACTGCTGCTCCGGTCAGTAGAAGACGACCATATGGCCTGAGCCGCCTGTGTGCAGGTCTGCGACTACGGCTGCCAGCGTACCCACGCCTGCCGCTTTGCCGCTCGCCCATCGCCACAGGGCTTGAAGGTGATATGTGACGTTGGATGAAGAATGACTTGCGCGATGACTTGGATTAAAGTGAGGAAGAGTTGCGCAATTCGTCGACCTCACTCTCTCGCCTGAGTCCATCTGAGTCCAGTGGCAAGACAAGTCGAGACGATTGGAGACGAATACAGGTGCAGTGGATGACCAGGGCGCTCTACGTGCCTTGCCGTGCTCATTACGTTCCACAACGCTTTGCAGGTAAACGCCGTCTTGCCCGTTGAATCAGGAATGATTTCTTCCGCGCAGTCTGCCGAATCCTGTCTTCACATGCTGGGTAGGCATACCCTAGTTTACCTCTTGGTTTGAAACCAAATCGGATACCCATGCCTGGTTTAGCCAGCCTCTCACAGCTGTTGCCCGGGGGGTGGCCGCTGTCGCATGCTGACAGCTACTAGGAGCCACAGGCACGAGCTGGGTGTCAGACTTGGACCAGTGGGGGATGGGTCCTGAAAGGACATGAGAGCCATCCTTACCAAAGGTGCTACCAATGCCTGACACCCCGTACCCCCCTAGATAGATTAATAACGCATTAAAATGAGAATTGTCAAATGCTACGTATATTCAACGCTACTGTATGGCGCGGAAGCTTGAACATTGAACAAGCAACTAGAAAGTCGCATAGAAACCCTGGAGAAGTGGATATACAGACGAATAGGTCGTATTTCATGGAAACAGAAACAATCAAATGCAGGGGTTCTAGAAAAACTGGGAATGAAGAGAGAGTTTATGAAAGAAATAAAGAGAAAGCAATTGAAATATTTCGGCCACGTTAAAATTCATGATACTCTTATAAAAAGCATACTGGAAGGCAAGGTTGAGGGCAAGCGAGCAAGAGGTAGACAACAATACAAGTGGGAAGATAACATCAAGAGATGGACGAACATCAGCCTAACAGAATGTACAGTCAAGACGAGAGACAAACAGTGTTGGAGATCCATTGCAGCCACCCTTCCTTGTGGAGACGGTACCTGATTGATTGATTGATTGATTGAAATATACATATTTCCTTTTTGGAGAGACGGTTCAACACACGAACATATTCTCTCTGGAGATACGGTTAAATACGCGAAAATATTCACTCTGGAAATAGGGTTAAAAACACGAATATATTATCTCTGGAGGTACGGTTAAAGTTAAACACACGAATATATTCACTTTGGAAATAGAGTTAAACACGCGAATATATTTTCTCTGGAGATATGGTTAAACGCATGAATTTATATTCGTTTGAGGCACAGCTGTTGAGAAACAGTTAAACAAATAAATGTATTATATTTGAAGAAAGGGATCAACAATCAAATATAGCCTATGAGGCGGGACGGATAAATATGTTCACAATTACTTCAAGTCAACGTTCATACTGACACCAATCTGCATATTATACCTGCCTCATGTGAAACACAGGCTTATTGGAAACATGGAGAGATGGTTAAACAGACAAATATATACTCTCTGTAGAGATGGTTTCACAAACAAATATATTCTAACTGCAGAAGCCAAATAAACAAATATATCTTAACTGCAGAGACGGTTAGACAAACAAATATATTATCTGGACGGACAGTTAAGTAAACAAATATTTTCTCTAAAGAGCGAGGTTAAACAAACAAATATTTCATATCTAGAGAGAGAACTATACAAGAAAATAAATTATCTTTAGAATGGCGGTTGACCAAACAAATCTATTATCTCTGCAGGGCAAGGGTTAAACAAACGTATATATCGTCTCCACAGCAAAGATTGAACAAATACTCGACAGCATGGGTTAAAGTAACAAGCGTATCATCTCCCCAGCAAGGAATAAACAAACACATATATCTTCTCTACAGCAAGGGATAAACAAACCCATGTATCTTCTCACCATCAAGAGTTAAACAAACAAAATTGACTTCTAACAATCAAGGGTTAAACGAACACTTGGATCTTCTCGCCAGCTAGGTTAAAACACAAGGGTCAAAGAAAAGCACATATCCTCCACGTCAAGAGTAAAACAAACACAACTATCTTCTCCATCTCAAGGGTCAAAACAAAAATATATATATCCATAACATCAAGAGTAAAACAAACACATATATCTTTTCCACTGTAAGTTTTAAACAAACACATTTATATTCCGTTGGGACAGCAGACATTACGGGTAGTGGGTTAAAATTCTGGTTGTATGTTCCATTGTGTCAATGTTGTTATTAGGTGCGTAACTGTATTAACCTAACACGATTATATGTCTGTCCACATACCCGTTCATCAGACCACCTACCTGTTTGTCTGACAACCTAGCCTGTCTACCCGTCTATGTAGCTGAGTTACTGCCCATATATATGTGTACCAGTCTATCTATCTATCTATCTATCTATCTATCTATCTATCTATCTATCTATCTATCTATCTATCTATCTTATTGTAATAGTCTGGCGCGATACATGATGATGATAATGTTACCAGTACCAGCATCCCTTGCAGTGCCCTGGGGTATGATGGGAAGCCGCTCTGGAAGCATGAATAAATAGAGGTGCGTGTCAGTTTCCCGGTCTCTCCAAACCAGACAACCGTGGCCGAAGGAGCGATGATGTAGATCGCTGTAGTATAGAATGGGGAGGCCCAGTCACTGGACCAGAGCAGGGAGTCACAAATGCCTCTATTTTTAACCATGACTGGCTTGTGTGGCCCACACACGAGGACCGAGGAAATCCATCTAAATAACTGGCAATTTGTAAGCCCACTCTTGGTAATGACCCCTGGCCATGTTTGTGGTTTGTAGAGCAAACTTGAGCCCCGGCTCTGGTTAATGTCGTAGGCCGCTCACATCCCCCCTTTTTTTTAATACCCCTTCGTATACCTGTTTATGCGTGTTTATGCCACTATATCTCTGCTGTTAGGGTTATAGTTTTGTTATTCGTTATGTTATGGTTTTTCGCTGTATCTGGTCCCAGTCGACTTATGTGGTGCGGGTGTCTTGTGTGGGTATTGAAGGTGCCCTTCGACTCAACTGAACATGATTGAGGTCTCACTGTCATTTAGAGACCGCCCCTGTAGTCAGGACTAGGCAGCAGTTGTCTCTAACTGTGGGATTTCAGATTCCCATTTCTGTATGTACTGACTGTCCATGAGTCCTGAGATGATTACAATAGAGAGTCCATACCTGTGGTTACCGTTGTTGTTTACGTTGAGGTTTCTTTGTTGTGGTGTCCTTGATGGTTTGTGGAGATGGGTACCTAGTCATGTGCATAGCGATGTTAGGCAGCAGTGATTACTGTGGGAACATAGGTTCCCATTTCTGTATATGTCAGTTATGTGACATGTCAAGATGCCTGTTTGTCCCTAAACCATGCAGTTCTGTCAATAAAAACCTAATTTTGTTGTTCTTAATTTGTTTTGTTTAGTCTGTAGTTTGTTGTGTAAACTCATTGATCCTGTTACAGTCCAGCAGTGTAATCTTCTGTCTGGGGTGTACAACAGTACATCCCCTGCCCTAAGAACTCCTGGAATCTTCTGTCTTAATTCTACCCCTTTTCTTGTTAACAGAGGAGGATATACACAGTGCTCTTTCTCTATTTCTCCTTATTGTCCTTTTCTTCTCTGGCCCATTAAAAGTCAGTGTTGCGCTTCTTTGTCTTTCGAGCACTTAAGTATAGGAAATTACATCTTCCTGTCCTTGATATTCCACCTCCTATGACAAGTGGCGAGCCTCGGCCTGGATTGTTTGGCGGCCTTTAGATTATCTTGTTGGTGTCTGTTCCAGTCTTCAATGATTCTTTTAGGTGGTAGTTCCATGTTTTTTTGTTTTTTTTGGCTTTTTGGGGGTGTGAGAGGTCCCTGGCCAAAGACATTAACTGGGTTCAGGTTTGTTCCCCAAGTCTCCAGAAGCACAGCATTGAGAGAAGAGCCTCCAGATCCTACACCACATCTCAAGTCGTCGAAATTAAAGGTGACCTTATTCCATGTTTAGGGAACCGAAGTTTCCCACCCAGCCGGCACTCAGTCTGAGTCCGCTGGTATAAATTAAGAGTGCGAACACTCCAACGAAGGTCACCAAACTTTAGCTATAAAGTCTTTTGGAATATGCATATAAATTCCTACTGAAACCATCAAGCTTTACTCAGAAAGCTACAGAGGTGGTTGACGACTCCATGAGAGCAGAATGCTCCCACATTCAATTGAAGCTGTGCTTGTCCAAGAGAAAAATTCTGTTGATTCTTTTGGGAGAACAGTTGTGGACTGTTCATGCGACTGATTTCAGCAGTGCCAACATCTGGGGCCATCCATAGAAGTACCTTTCCCTTGTTTGTCTGGAAGAGGGGACATCAGAAATCCATCCCACCAGTGTGTCCCACCAGCAGCAGAGCGCTGGACATCCATATTCAATCCCCACCGGTGGCACCATCACCTGAGATCATCGAGGGGGATGTTTCCCTTATTGTGCATCAGTTCACCATGTCCGTTTGAAGTGACAGATGACAATGTTACCTGTGGTGATAAGAAAATCCTTTCCTTATAGGCGGAAGCAGAGGAGTTAATACTAGCGTGTTCATCCATGTTCATGATGTCATGGGTGGACATATTGAGTGTTGCGGGTCGAGTGAACAGTGATTTCCTATATTTCCCCCGTGCATAGAAAATTTAGAAGCGACACATAATAGACATTCAGTGAGAAGAAATAGCATCCAGCGAGAATCATCGAGCAGTGAATGAACTGATTTCCTATATTTCCCCTGTGCATAAGACAATTCAAAAGAGACACATAATAGTGGGAGGAAACGATATCCAGTGAGCATCATCAGACAGAAACATTCGTTATATATTTCTGCGACACACTTTATGGACAAATAATTAATTACTAGTTAATTATTTTGTGTCATGCAATATTAATTCGAATTGGGAATCCCCACGCACAGAAAGTGAGTCTAAGACGCCATGTCTTCCAGCATGTTTGTTTTGCTTTGTTTTGTTTCCCATGTACAGGTATTTTCCTACCCCGCTTCATTTGGGTACCATGGTGACAACTGAGAAATTACTGACTCATCCCATGGAACTGGTGGATGCGGCTGGCCGAAGCGGGGCTACCAGAATCAGACCGGGAAAACAAAAACTGGGTTTGCCTTGCATAGTCATGGGCGTTATATTTTTTTTCAGTGGCAAGGAAGTCTGCATCTTGGTTTGCAGGTGATCTAGTGGATAGCATGCATGTTATTCCGGTTGTTGTTTTTGGTTACAAGTAGGGATTGTAAATTTAAGGGGATGCCTGTGTGAAATTTTTTTTGGTGCCCCTACGTATTGCATCCATGGAGCTAAGTGTTGATGTTGATGTCAGGGTTGCTAGTTTATTGTGTATGCAGACTGCATATTCCTCATGGCCACTCATAAGATATGGTATTATCTTTTGTCAGGGACTGATTTTTTAAAATTGTCACTGATGTATGTTTTTAAGGCAGGTTCAGAAAATATAACTGGTAACAATTTTATGCTGAGAGGTTTAAGTCCCATGATGAAACCCCCTTAATTGATTGTTTACTTAAATAGCCCTAGTGTTTTGTCTAAACCCTAAGGGTCTAGAGTATTCGACGAGGGACCGTCGAAAAATTGGGGGTGTGATGTGTAATAGTCTGGCGCGATACATGATGATGATAATGTTACCAGTACCAGCATCCCTTGCAGTGCCCTGGGGTATGATGGGAAGCCGCTCTGGAAGCATGAATAAATAGAGGCGCGTGTCAGTTTCCCGGTCTCTCCAAACCAGACAACCGTGGCCGAAGGAGCGATGATGTAGATCGCTGTAGTATAGAATGGGGAGGCCCAGTCACTGGACCAGAGCAGGGAGTCACAAATGCCTCTAGATTTAACCATGACTGGCTTGTGTGGCCCACACACGAGGACCGAGGAAATCCATCTAAATAACTGGCAATTTGTAAGCCCACTCTTGGTAGTGACCTCTGGCCATGTTTGTGGTTTGTAGAGCAAACTTGAGCCCCGGCTCTGGTTAATGTCGTAGGCCGCTCACATCCCCCCTTTTTTTTAATACCCCTTCGTATACCTGTTTATGCGTGTTTATGCCACTATATCTCTGCTGTTAGGGTTATAGTTTTGTTATTCGTTATGTTATGGTTTTTCGCTGTATCTGGTCCCAGTCGACTTATGTGATGCGGGTGTCTTGTGTGGGTATTGAAGGTGCCCTTCGACTCAACTGAACATGATTGAGGTCTCACTGTCATTTAGAGACCGCCCCTGTAGTCAGGACTAGGCAGCAGTTGTCTCTAACTGTGGGATTTCAGATTCCCATTTCTGTATGTACTGACTGTCCATGAGTCCTGAGATGATTACAATAGAGAGTCCATACCTGTGGTTACCGTTGTTGTTTACGTTGAGGTTTCTTTGTTGTGGTGTCCTTGATGGTTTGTGGAGATGGGTACCTAGTCATGTGCATAGCGATGTTAGGCAGCAGTGATTACTGTGGGAACATAGGTTCCCATTTCTGTATATGTCA
>JACEFZ010028260.1:0-7500 GCA_014155875.1 Cepaea nemoralis | reverse complement strand
TGAGCTTTGTATCTCTTTTTCTAATACCACTGGCACAAAAATATGTTTGCGTAATTAATATGCTATTAACTGTAACTTACAACATTGGAGAAATTTCGTCATTGGTAAACATCGCGTGTTGCCGTTTGACAATGCAGCTGCACTTTGTCGCGCTTTTGTCGTACAACTTTACAATACAATACAACACAACCGGAAACGCTGAGAAGATATGGTGATTCAGGCGGGATTTCAAGGACGGGCTGTTATAAATGTTAATTAACAAAAGTTGTGATAATTTTACAACTATAATTTCAACACGATAAGATACAAAAAATGTGAGAATGTGTTGTGTGAGATGGGATGCATGTTGCGTATTTTAATTAATATTTGATCTCAGAAGCAAAGTTTACACAGAGAAATACAGTTTTAAACAAAATAAAAGACGTAACATTTGTGCATACTAGTCGCGTGCAGCATTTTGTTCACAGGAAGCAATGGCAGTGCAACAGACGATCCAAGTGCATGTTGGGATCACCGTCTTAGCACGTGGTCACAACTGCTGTGTCCTTTTGTGGTAGATTCCTTTATGGCATGCTGTGTTTAGACATTACACATTCCCATTACTCCATGACAATAAAATACAGTTTAGCAGTCTGTTCTTTCCTTCTTCTTGCATTGTGGCAGACTTCGCTTCATATGCATCTTCTTCTGTCTTTCTGAAACGCGACGGTACTTAATTATGTTATTTTCTGGGAAGCTTCCATATTTACGTTTTACGACCGTCTCATTCCATTGAGCATGGGCCTACAGAGACGAACGTACAGACAAAGCTGTTTGAGGTCTCAGCGAGTTCTCAAGGCAAAATCATCATCACCATGTGCCTTGGCGAGTGGCGTAGGCGTTCTTGTGTCCCCGCTCATCTCGGTTCATGTTATTCCTCATCAGTTCTATTGATGACATTTCTCCACGCCAGCGCTTGAGACCATCCATCAAATACTTCTCTAGGTCTGCCTCTTCCTCCTTAATCTTTTCATTGGACACGATGTTCTCCAATGCCCCTCTTCTGGTTATATGACCAAGAAACACCGTCAAAAACACCGTCTCTTTGTTACAACTGTGATTGACGTTTTACTTTCACTTATCTCTTCCAGACACTCTTTGTTAGTTACTCATTTTGTTTGTTTGCGTTCGTTCGCTTTTAACTCAAGCGTTCCCACACACGTGCACTAGACAGATTTTTGCGTATGGATTGGCTTTTTCTATTACCAGTGTCCCTAGGCATCAAGCAACCCACTCTGACTTCTGAGGTCATTGTAATTTACGTCCCCAAGTCAAAGACGAGAAGTCAACAGTCAGCATTTTAGTCCAACTGACCGATGTAGGAGTTGTACCCACTAAATCGACATCAGCACAC
The DNA here is from genome assembly GCA_014155875.1 of Cepaea nemoralis. Lineage (NCBI taxonomy): Eukaryota > Metazoa > Mollusca > Gastropoda > Stylommatophora > Helicidae > Cepaea > Cepaea nemoralis. Next base: position 6,107 of record JACEFZ010028260.1, on the reverse strand, counting down.
CGGAAGTTTGAGGGCAAGTCCTTTTATCTACTCGGCCACGCTGACCTCCGGTTACTCTTGTTGTTTTGCTCTCTTTTTCTGCAGCCTTGTGCATGGCTGGTTGGATTGTGCATCTACGTGTGAGCTAGCCGGCTCCAGGCCAAGCCTACCTAGCAGCATCTTGCGGCATGCAGGGCTGTGTTACTATTCTCTCCTTCCTGTATGGGCCCCTGTAAGACACGGGTGATTTAATCTTTACATACACGCTTTACTTCAGAAAGCAATGGCAACCTACTGAACGTGGAATGCCCTGGAACGTCAAGCTGTGGTTGATCGCACCGTTCCCAGCATGGCGGTTACGCATTGAACAGCTACCGGCCTCTGGAGTATTTATCTTTGTGGCTGCGGTTTGCATTTCGCATTTTCCTCATGTTGGACTGGTAGTATATGGTTCCGTCGCCCTACTACTGAGTGAGTGCGTGGCGCGACTCTGTGAGCTGTGATATTCACGTGGAATGCTTTTACATATCCGCTTTTGTTTGTACAGTGACCTGCATGTTCGGAACAATGGCTACCGGCTGTTGCTGAATTGACTGATTTGCCTTTTCGGTTCACGAGTGCATTTTTCAGGAGACTGCTGGGAGGCGGCGCTGGAGCTACGGAGTTCGTGCTTAATGCGACGCTTTCGGGGGGTCGCCCTGCGGATAGAGACAGAGCCATGTGAGAATACCCGGGTCAATAAGGTCTTTCTGGTGACTGCCGATTCCATCGACGATGAACTGTGATTTTCGTGGAGGACATTTGTGTTGGCATTCTGGCGGCGGCATTATGCAGTGTACCTGTGTGGGCTGTTGGATTGCCGAGACTCCTGTCTGTTCCACTTTTCACATTGGACAGTGGGGAGCATTTTGTGTGATATTCACTGGCACGGGAACGGAGCATAATGGGGAAGACCCGTTGCCGTGAAGTTGGAACCTCGACTGACTAACTAATTAACATGCCACATTTTAAAACTATATTTACATATATGTTTTACTGCTGTATTTTAGTATTTACATATATGTTTTATTGTTGTATTTTAGTATTTACATATATGTTTTATTGCTCTAATATCTTCTTCTTCTTTGCGTTTTTCAGATGTATTTGCGGTGTGTCTGGTTAGGCACCCTTGGGCCGAAACCCTTAGGCCAATACATCCGACTTTAGCGTGCATTTTTGACAGATTAGCATTCCTGGGAGACTCTCACATTTGTGGTGCCGTCCACACCCAGCTGGTCAAGTTAGAACGGTCGAAGACTTCACGATCAGCCCTCAAGGGAAAGCAGGGACAGTCCATGGCATTTTCCATCCAGGGCGGCTTCCGTAGTTGCAGAGCCGACACATAGCGCTCTTGTGCTGGGCTCACCGAGAGAATCGTCACGTCCTGCTCATGGCTGCTTTAATTCCTCTCTTCAATGTATTGGGCCTTTCGTTCGCTACGTGCCGCTACCTGCACAAACCAGGGATGGTTGGACTGCAGATGTTATCCACTCAGCGAGCTTTCGTTTCGGACATGTGCTTAGATGCTGTGCCCGAAAAACAAAATAGTTAGAGTTGTTCCGGACACACCGACTTTCGGAAAACTTGCTAGTCAGAGCTGTTCCGGACACGAAGGTCATTCGGAAGACTATGTAGTCAGAGCTGTTCCGGACACAAAGGTCATTCGGAAGACTAGATAGTCAGAGCTGTTCCGGACACGAAGGTCATTCGGAAGACTAGATAGTCAGAGCTGTTCCGGACACGAAGGTCATTCGGAAGACTAGATAGTCAGAGCTGTTCCGAACACGAAGGTCATTCGGAAGACTAGATAGTCAGAGCTGTTCCGAGCACGAGGGACAATCGGAAAACTAGCTAGTCATAGATGTTCCGTTACATTCGGTAGACTAGTTAGTCAGAGCTGTTCCGGGCACGATCGACATTTTACTCGGACGTAATTGCTTAGTACCAGTTTTTATGTGCCACCCTTAGGCCGGCACATCCGACATCCGCGGTCATTTTTTTACTGAGGTTAGCCTTCCTCGGGTTTCGAGGGACGTTAGACTCTTACTATTGTGGTGTCGCCCACATCTCAGGTGTTCATTGTAGAACAGTCAGAGACATCACGGTCAACCCTCAAGGGAAGGCAGGGGCAGACAATGGGCATTTGGCGCTATCCAAGAAGGCTTCCATAATTTCAGAGCCGGCACATATTGCTCTGAGACTGGACTTACCTTTGGAATTGCCCCGTCCTCATGGCTGCTTTAATTCCTCACTTCCATGTATTGGGCATTTCTTTTGCCACTGGTCGCTCAAGCACAAACCAGGGACGGACAGACTGTGGGCTACATCCACACAGCAAGCTTTCACTTCGCGCTTCCACATGATGGATTCGCTAGCCAAGCGTTAGCGTTCCATTTCGTGTAAACGAGACATCTTCCACCTTTGTCTACGCTCACTCTATGAGTATAGATATAGATTTTCATATTAAACGTTGCCTGCGACTGGGGCTCATTTTCCACTATTAGTAACCGCTCACGAGGTAGGCTACACGTGCTGCCGGCTCAGCACCTTACCTCTATGCATCAGTGAGTGAGCAACGGCCTGGCCCTCTTATCCGGGGATCCATCATATCCCCCAGTTGAGAGCCTTCGAAAAGGCATCTAAACTAAGCATGTAGCGTGCTCAGCATCTCACCTCCATTTTTCAGTAGGTGAGTATCAGCCGGCTCTCACATCCGAGGGCTTATGGCTTAGAGGAGTTCAGCCATATCTCTCAGCTGAGAGCCTTAAAGTATGTGTCCGGACCGCGCGGGACAACCACGATTGGTTTTGAACTAATAAAAGCACTCTTTCCGCGAGGGTCTAAGCTTGGTAAGCATGTATTAGCTCTAGAATTGCCACAGTTATCCAAGTAGGATCGTGCCATCTAAGGAACCTCGACTGATTTAATGAGCCATTCGCGGTTTCACCGTGAGACACTGTGAACTTAGACATGCATGGCTTAATCTTTGAGACAAGCATATGACTACAGGCAGGATCAACCAGATATCTATCGGACAGACGGATTATTCACGCACACGCAGGCCAAGAGTAGCATCGCTAAAGCGCGCCTTCCCGGTACCCGGTGATACATGCAAAAGCACTGGACGCCTACAGACGAGCTTCTAAGCTTCGCCGGCAGGGCTGACCGAAAAGCTATACCAGCTTACTGACTGCAGGCCCATTATTCATCGAGAGAGAGTGGGCGCTTATCGAGACTTTGTCGAACGGTCGTACAAATTTGCTCTTTTGCCCGCTCAAACCACGACTCTAGCTCCACGATGTTGTTACATTCTCGAAACGCCTGCCTCGCTAACTTGCGTTGGCTGGGAAGATCCCAATTTGGTGCACTTCACACAGCCATCCGAGACAACGAACGCTAGACGCGGAACTGATCTTGCGAACCAGACCAGCCCTCACATTGCTGTAATATAATATTGCTGATATAATCTTATATATAAATTAGGATCTCCGCCTGTCTGTCTGTCTGTCTGTCTGTATGTATGTATGTATGTCCTTTATTTGTTCGCGAACGGCCCATCCGATTGAGATGAAATTTTCCCAGCCTTTCCTTTATTCCAGCGCTGCCCAACTGTGATATTTTGTTAGTGTGAAATCGCCTGCTTACTCAGTATCATTTCATTTTTCATTTTTCATTATTCTTCTTCTTTCGTTCGCTTGAAATATGTCTATATCTGCTATGTCGTCTCTTGCATGAATTGAACTGTCTTTTTTTTCAGTTCACACAGTGGTCCATAGAGTTTATCTTCCACTGTCGTCTCTCTAGGCCAGAAGGGTTTGCCTAGATATGTTATATTTTGGGCAGTCTTGGAGTATGTGCTCTGCTGTCTGCGACGCCAATCCACATGTGCACATGGCTGTTTCACCAATCTTGAATTTTGTATACATGTGGTTGCGTAATCTATTGTGTCCTGTTCTGAGGCGCAGAATAATGACTTGTTCTGGTCTGTCCATAACGTGGTAGTCATCTTGAGCAGGTTTTGGTGGCTTTCTGGACTGATTTGATCATTCTTTTCTTTTGGTGGTAGTAACGGGCACATCAGGCTGTTCTTCTTTGGCTCCTTCCTTAGCCAATTGATCAGCTCTGTCGTTTCCGGGTACTCCACAGTGGGATGGTATCCACTGTATGGTGACTTTATGCTGACTGCTAAGTTCAGAAAGTAGTGTCCTTAGTACTGGCAATTCCCAGAGAGGAGCGCCTCGAGTACTGATTTTGCATCTGTTAGTAGCACCACAGGTTGTGTACCATTGCTGTTATTTAGTAATCTCTGGGCTATCTTGATTGCCTCCAATTTCGGCTCATAGGTTTATGGGCAGTACTTTCCTGTCGGTATCGGCTGTGTTACTTAGTATTATTTGGGTATATTCTAGTACACTCCCGATCCTCCATTCGAACAGCATTTTGTGCTGGACCCATCTGTGTAGTCGGATCAGAGGTTCTGTGGGTATTCTTCATCAAGGAAGCTGAGAGTGGCAGTTCTGCGCCTGCACACTGTTCTGTCTTCCTTGTCAAATATTCCTCCACTTTTGTCTGGATTTGTAACGGATTATAGTCTATGGCTCATCTTTCCATGGAGTTCGCTCTGGAATAGTGTTAGGGGGATACAACTGTGGGCAGATCAGTGGTTTCTCTGCCGAGTCGTTTGGCCTGGGGATTAAAAACTAATTACTTTTCAACCGCCCCCCCCATAGCCTAGGTTTCAAATCTGTTCTTCATAGGGTGGCAAGTGAGGAAATTTTCTGCTTTGTTCATTAGCGTTTTCGTATCTCTGCGCCTCACTCAGTGCTGTGTCCTCCCCATTTCTCCACTTCCCACTTATAGGGGTTGATCATCCCTACTGTGGTGACTCGAAGTGCTGATTTTGCACCTTGTCCAGCTCTTGTAGTGTGGTTTTTGATGCTGAACACGACGCGTTGACCATATTCAGGTGTGGTACGTATGCTCTGTTGGTAAACTTTTGCTAAGTATTTTCGTACTGGCTCCCCATGTGGTTCCACTTAGCTTTCTCAGGATGGCTATTTCCTTCTGGCTTTTGCTACTGCTTTGTTGATGTGCTTTCTCCATGTCAGCTTGCCATCAAATGTTACGCCACGGTATGTTGGTTCTTATCTTCTATTAGGGGTGTTCCATATTATCTGTATGATCCCTGCCTTTTGTTTTGGAGATGAGGGTAAATAGGTGGTGCTGACTTGTCAGTGTGTTCTGACACACCATCTATTTGCCATGCAGAAATGTATATCTACAGCTCTTTGTAGCAATTCTGGTGGCCATGATGCAATTCATTGTGCTCCAGAAACCAGGTCATCGGCGTACCATTGCCGCTTTCATTCCAGGCGGTAGGGGAGCAACAAGATCATTGACTGAAGATTAGAAAAAGTGTGGGGGACAAGACTCCGCCCTGGGGGACACCGTGGGACTCATTAGACTTTCTTGCTCTTGAGTCAGGCTCTCTGCTGACTCGGGCTCTTCTGTTTGTGCAAGGATGCTTTCACCCATTGTACATTTTCCATTGAATTTGCAGTTTCTCAGTTTCTTCATCAGACCTTCTTTCCCGACTTTGTCAAAAGGGCTTCTTAAGATTATATCCATGCCGGCACGCACCAGCTCCCTCCTATGGAATGCATCCTCAATCTTGAGAGAGGTAGGTTGTCTGATCTCCGTAGAGTAGCACTGACTAAAGCCAGCCTGCTGTGGCACAAGGATGTTTTTACTCTAAATGTACCCCACTGCAGTTCTGTGATTGATTGATGCGCTCCAGTGTTTGCAGAGGAAGATGGTGAGGCTAATTGGTCTAGTAGTAGAGGCACTGGACACCATATTTCCCAGATTTTAGGAGGGGTATCAGGTTGGATTTATCTCCAGCTTGTGGAAAACTGCTAAGGTCCAGCTGTTATTGAAGATCTGCAAAAAGCTTGTTTGGCCTATGGTCCTAGGTTGCCTGACGCATTTCATTGGAGATTTTTTTACCATCAAACTCTGGTGACTTTCTTCATGTTCAGTTTTGATATTGCTAGCTACAGTTCGCTGATTGTGATGTGTGCCTCAGAACC
>JACEFZ010028259.1:315000-330389 GCA_014155875.1 Cepaea nemoralis | reverse complement strand
AAGAACTACTAGAAACTAGTACGGGTTAGAGGACACGCTAAGCAACATAAACATTAAAAGATAAAAAGATAGCAGGCACGTGTATTTTCGACACACGGTCAACTATTTGGGATGTCTAGTTGGCTTAACGTCGAAGCTATTACATTTGTCTTTTCATTGACGGGTCGTCATCATTTCGAGATGACAGATTCCAACTTCCATGTGGTTACTAAAGCTGCCCGTATCTATATTGTCTAATGTGTCCTCTGATCTCCACTTCTATAAATAGTAACACTGTGACTTGCAACGTGTGTTGTAAGAAGCGGGAAACGGGGGCTGGCATTATACTGACAACCCAACCAGCAGAAAACATAAGCAGCAGTTGAGTTGATTTGAGCAAAGAACCGACATCACTGCACTCGGGACCCCATCCCCACGTTCAACAGCCAGCGAAGAGTTATATTACTAATCGTTCTCACCGCTATATGAATGAAAGTTCTCCTGTTCTTCCCTCTCAGGTTTGAGATTCTTCCAGAACCCCTGCCGATCCCCCGCAATCTCATTCTCTCCACATAGGGGTTCTCAATCTGTTCCCCCGCCTTTTTCACCCGATCCCACAGGCGCTGGACCACATCTCCCTTGTCCATAGGCAATCGACCACCAAGAGTTTCATTCCCTGCCAGCCTATCAGCCTGTTCATTCATTCTCTCTCTCTCTCTCTCACTCTCTCTCTCTCTCTCTCTCTCTCTCTCTCTCTCTCTCTCTCTCTTCTCTCTCTCTCTCTCTCTCTCTCTCTCTCTCTCTCTCTCTCTCCCCCCCCCCCCCGCATTCCCGCATGGTCAAGGCAAAAATCTATGCAGTTCTCACAATTCGTGACCTCTGAAGCAAGGATAGCCATTCCACACAAAACATTCATTTCTTCGCTTTACTAAGCATACTCCTTAAGTCCGTAATGAATGCAATGTGTTTGCAGTGGTCTCCTCTAACCAACGGAACGCCGCTGTCACTGCTTCCACCCTCATCCTCAACTTTGATTTGATCATCGGTATAGATAACTACGTCATCTTGATGTGTCTTACTCTGAAAGTAACACACATAAAGGTGACATAGTGTTGGATCTTGATGTGTCTTACTCTGAAAGTACCACACATAAAGGTGACATAGTGTTGGATCTTGATGTGTCTTACTCTGAAAGTAACACACATAAAGGTGACATAGTGGATTTTTAGCTGCAAAATCCGACCAGTTATGAACAAGTTTTCCAAGAGATGGCTTGAATTGGTTGAGGTCCTACGATCCACTGAGAGTTTGGTTGTTTATTATTTTGTTTTTGTAACGTTTGCTTTGAACTCAAGCGTAGTCCATACACGTGTTACTAATGCTAGTGCACAGGAACTGGTTTTTGCTTGTGGCTTAGCTTTGCCTAGTGTCCCTCACCATCAGGCGAAATTTTTACGTAACTTTTTAAAAAATTTTTAATGAACCAAGCAACAGATATTTCATAACGTTACTATTTAATCAACAGAGACGTAATATATTCCCATGCAGATATACGCAATCAAGAGAGCCATGATAGCACCCAGCCTGCCTGCCAGATGGTCACATCTTCGTCACCCACGCCCTCGAAGAGAGATTTATTATTATTATTATTATTATTATTATTATTATTATTATTATTATTATTATTATTATTATTATTATTATTATTATTACTTTCAACTGACTTGTACCTCCGGGTGGACCCGGCCTAAATGTGTACGAGGAAATGTGTGAAGTAAAGGCGACCGGTGTGATATTGACCACATCCCTGTGGAGTGCCATGGGCTTGTACACGTTTCGGGCTGGCACCATAAAGCCCAATACGCCCACGAGGCGTAGAAAATAGTCCTTTACTTTTGTTATATTGAACCCAAGACAATGATACATGTTCATGCAGGTGTATTTAATCAACAAAGACGTTTTCTGTCAGGTATATTTAATAAACAAGAAACAATTGAAAACTTTAAGTTGATTAGAGAATTGATTGATTGATTGATTGATTAAGTTGATTAGAGAAATTAGACGTAAGCAGATAAGATTCTTTCAGGCACGTTATGAGGAGAAATAAACTAGAGAACTTGGTGACAACTGGCAAGATTGAGGGGAAAAGAATAATGGTAAGGCAGAATAGTAGTTTATATCTGATATTCAAATAATTTAAGTCTATAGCAGATATTAAGGCCACAATGTGAAATTTTAGCTGTTTCTGTTAAGTTAGTTGCATATCCTTTACAGGATGCAGCAGTCAACTCCAGTATTATTAGGTTGATTGTGATTCCTGGGAAAGTTTACGTTCAGTAGTTTGCCATTCAACCTACTGAAAGTAAACTTACCTGGGAATCACAAACAGCCAAAACATGCAGCAGTTGACTGCAACGTTCTGTAAAGGATGCGCAACTAAGAAGTGTGTCATTGCTTTTATTGAACTCATACCATTATATGAAAACGAACGCAAGGCAGTCTGCTTCCAAATCGCTTCCTGTGTTTCGAGCGCGGTTTGCGGGATTGTGAATTGCATTCGTAACCAGTTCGCCACAGAACAGTGTCTGTAAGTACTAACAAAAAATTAACTCAGTGTTTAACTACAGTCATAGCAAATTTCTGTTGTTTAGCTCACTAATCCGTCTGTTTTCCCAGACTGAGCAAATTAACATTCAGTAAGTCTCTACTATGGATTCCGTCATTCGGTTCACTATTGCAATGTTTTCAGAGACTCCTGGGAGTTGTCGCTGGAGCTATAGAGTTCGTGATTATGTTTTGGACCTTCCTACAAGAAGCATCAGAGCCATGTGGAATAACACCGGATGGAATGAAGTCAATTATCTCACCTTTTAACACCTTGGTTTTATTTAATCGAATAGGTATTTCTTCTAATATTAGTGATATTTTCGGTCATTCTATAACCTTATGGGTTGAAACATCAAATGTTTATAATAAATAAGTGAGTTTAAGTATGTAGCTATTGATACGCGATCTCTGGCATCTTGCCCTATTGAAGAGCTATTTGCCAGTCTCAAAGCTTTCACGAAGTCGTTAACGATTATTGCTTAAGCAATGCAGGCTTCTGAATATGTCTGCAACTCTTCGGATGTCAGAAACATGACCCCTCCTCCCCCTTGTAGCGGTGGAGCGGCTTGCGTGTTGCAATGCCCAGAGCTATGCCGACAGAAATGCAAGGTCCTCCATGGGGAAAGGTCAAAGGGTTGGGACCAGTCGAAACGATCCACAAACCTGCTGCCTTGTAGGTAGACTGGGGATTATCAGAGACTTGGAAAAACAAACACCAAAAAATGCTTGTCGACGTCGGATATACTGGGCCTTGGCTTGGCGAAACTGTGCAACGCTATTAATTTTATAATGCTAAAATGAGTTATCATTGAAATGTTAGGTTCTAAGGACCTTGCTGTAGTGTTTTTCGTAAGAATTTGCGGATGCCGATGTTGCGGCTACTGCTAGTTTCTTCTTCGGGGTAAAGTGTTTAATCCACGTCGGATCTTTACCAAGAGTGTAATCCTGAAAGTACAATACATTAAAAATATTAGTATCGTATGACGGACAAGCAGCTGGTAAACTGTTTGGTAACCTTTTAAGAAGAAAACAAAGAGGTAAATCCTTGGATGGTTTGGGACATGGGATAACTGGGACAAGAGGACACACCTGAGACAAGACTCTGTTGGTGGTGTGAGATGGCAAACCATGATCGCCCACGCTTATCAACATGCTGATAATGATGATGATGATGATGATGATGATGATGATGATGATGATGATGATGATGATAGGCACTGTTGCTGCATATGATAGTTTGATTTTCTGTTTGATCAAGGATGATGTTCATTGCACATTGATAAACTTTATGTGCTCCAGTCTGATCCCATATATCTGTGTACATGCCGTTAGGCTATTCTTTTTCGATTTCCAACTGCCAAGGGATGTTTTACGTGCGCAACAATACACACGGACGTGCGATCTCACTACCCAGAGACCAGGGGAAATTTTATTACTAGAAGTTCACGTGAAAAAAAATCCCGGTCCTCAACAGGGCTTGAACCCGGGACTTCCAGCACTCGAGGCGGACACCATACCTCGAGACCACGCATGCCCCAGTCTAATCCCATAGATATCTCTGTACGTGCTCCAGTCTGATCCCATAGAGATATCTCTGTACGTGCTCCAGTCTGATCCCATGTATCACACAAGGAGCATCTCAGCTCAGTACATGAACTCAGTAGCACTGACGAAGGTACAAATGTGTTGACAACAAAAGCGTATGTGAAAAACTATTTAGATTTTCTAAAGTTAATATTCTGCTCGAGCAGCGGCCTATACGGCCTACTCGACTGGATGTTTATCTGCGGGGGGATTTTTAATATGAGTAACGTGTATTCACCCTTGTCCGAGGAGGCAAGGCGTACTGTCAACTACCCCAGGATGAGAGGGGTAGGGTGTATACCATCCTTGTTTTATTTATAAGAATCCACACATTAAACTATAAACAATGCCCCGTTCACACGCCTTAAAGCGCATAGACATACGGTGCTTGACCCTATTTTGTTTTATCCCAATCGGCACTCGGCGGGTGATGTGGTCAGACCACGCAACAGGCCTTTACATCCCAAGACATTCTGGGTACCTATTTCACAGACAGGGACGACCTGGGTGCCCAGGTCAGTTTTTAAACCATCTTAATCTGGTCAGCAGGCGAGTGTCTAGCCACTACACCACCTCGGCTCCACACGGTAAATTCCGTCAATCGAACCAGGTCTGCACCAGTCAGAGACTTGACACTCCAGCAGAATCTGTTAAGGCAGATGTAAACATCTCGACAGGGTTAAAGCTCATAATGTTTAACCACGTTTAGATCATAAGGAAAGCAGACTAGTTAACGTGATGTCTGGAGAATATGAACTTTTTCAGTGCCAAGCAAAAAGTAGGTGTGGACAAAACATGGTACACATTAAATTGAACAAGTCTATATCTATAAAACAAAGTGTATGTATGTAAATATGTAAATATGTATGTCCTTTATTTGTTCGCGAACGGCCCATCCGATTGAGATGAAATTTTCTACACACCTTCCTTTCATTCCAGAGCTGTCAACTGTCATAGTTTTTTTTTCTTCTTCCTCCTCCTCCCTCCTCCCCCTCCCAAAATACGTACGTAAATATATGATGATGATGATGAAAGAATCCCCGAACCAAAACGCTAGGGAAAGGGAAGAAAATGACGTGACTACACAGAATCGTCACACGGCAATCATCATCATCAAGTGCCGTGCCGGCTGGCGTAGGCGTTCATGGCTCTCCGTAGATCTCAGTCTTTGGTTTTTTGGATCAACTCTGCTGCTGATATTCCTCCATGCCACGGCAATATCAATAACAATTCATCTTTTTATGTGTAAGGAAGTTATCTACAGTCGTGTAGAAGGGAAGAACTAGACGAGTATGAATTCGGAATGGCGAACTCTCTCCTCCTCTCTTCTCCTCCCTCCTCCTCCCTCTACCTCCTCCCTCCACCCTCCTCCTCTTCCTCCTCCCTCTCATCCCTCTCCCTCCTCCTCCTCCTTCTCCCTCTTCCTTCTCCCTCTTCCTCTCCCCACCTCCTCCATCCTACTCCCTCCTACTCCCTCCTACTCCCTCCGCCTCCTCCTCATCTTCCCTCCTTCTCCCTCTCCCTCCTCATCCCTCCTCCTCCTCCTACCTCCTCCCTCCTCCTCCCTCTACCTCCTCCTCCCTCCACCCTCCTCCTCCCTTCTCCTCCTCTTCCTCCTCCCTTTCCTTCCTCCTCCTCCTCCCTCTACCTCCTCCTCCCCCTACCTCTTTCCTCCTCCCTCCTCCTCCTCTTCCACCTCCCTTTCCTTCCTCCCCTCCTCATTCTCCCTCCTTCCTCTCCCTCCTTCCTCCTCCTCCTTCCTTCTTCTCCCTCTGCCTCCTCCCTCTTTCTCTCCCCTCCTCCTCCCTCCTCCTCCTTCTCCTCCTCCCTCCTTCTCCTCCTCCTCTCCCCTCCTCCTACCCTCTTCCTCTTCCCCTCCTCCCTCTCCCTCCTCCATCCTCCTCCTCCCTCTTCCTCCTCCTCCCTCTTCCTCCTCCTCCCTCTTCCTCCCTCTCCCTCCTCCATCCTCCTCCTCCCTCTTCCTCCTCCTTCTTCCTCCTCCTTCCTTCTCCTTCCTCCTCCCTCTTCCTCCTCCTCCTACCTCCTCCCTCCTCCTCCCTCCTCCCTTTTCCTCCCTCCTCCTCCTCCCTCTAGCTCCTCCCTCCTCCTCTCCACTCTTCCTCCTACCCTCTTCCTCTTCCCCTCCCCTCCTCCCTATCCCTCCTCCTCCCTTCACATTCCTCCTCCTCCCTCTTCCTCCTCCTCCCTCCTCCTCCTCATCCCTCCTTCTCCCTCCTCCTCCTTCTTCCTCCCTCCTCCTCCTCCCTCCTCCCCTCCTCCTTCCTCCTCCTCCCTCTCCTCCTCCTCCCTCCTCTTCCTCCCTCTACCTCCTCCCTCCTCCTCCCTTCACATTCCTCCTCCTCCCTCTTCCTCCTCCTCCCTCCTCCTCATCCCTCCTCCTGCCTTCTCCTCCTCCCTCCTCCTCCTCCCTTCACATTCCTCCTCCTCCCTCTTCCTCCTCCTCCCTCCTCCTCCTCATCCCTCCTTCTCCCTCCTCCTTCTTCTTCCTCCCTCCTCCTCCTCCTCCCTCCTCCCCCTCCTCCGTCCTCCTCCTCACTCCTCCTCCTCCCTCCTCCTCCTCCTCCTTCACATTCCTCCTCCTCCCTCTTCCTCCTCCTCCCTCCTCCTCATCCCTCCTCCTCCCTCCTCCTCCTCCCTCCTCCTCCTCCCTCCTCCTCATCACTCCTCCTCCCTCCTCCTCCTTCTTCCTCCCTCCTCCTCCTCCCTCCTCCCCCTCCTCCTTCCTCCTCCTCCCTCTCCGCCTCCTCCCTCCTCCTCCCTCTACCTCCTCCTCCTCCTCCCTCTACCTCCTCCTCCTCCCTCCTCCTCATCACTCCTCCCCCCTCCTCCTCCTTCTTCCTCCCTCCTCCTCCTCCCTCCTCCCCCTCCTCCTTCCTCCTCATCCCTCTCCGCCTCCTCCCTCCTCCTCCCTCTACCTCCTCCTCCTCCCTCTACCTCCTCCCTCCTCCTCCCTTCACATTCCTCCTCCTCCCTCTTCCTCCTCCTCCCTCCTCCTCCTCTCTCCGCCTCCCTCCTCCTCCTCCTCCCTCTACCTCCTCCCTCCTCCTCCTCCTCCCTTCACATTCCTCCTCCTCCCTCCTCCTCCTCCCTCCTCCTCCTCCCTCCTCCTTCTCCCCCTCCTTCTCCTCCTTCTCCCTCCTCCTTCTCCCTCTTCCTCCTCCCTCCTCCTCGCCTCCTCCTCCACCCTACTCCTCCCTCCTCCTCCTAATCCCTCCTCCTCCCTCCTATTCCTCCCTACTCCTCCTGTCTCCTCCCTCCTCCTCCCTCCTCTTTCCTCCTCCACCTCCCTCTTCCTCCTCCCTCCTCCATTTACCCAAGACAGACAGACAGTCAGACAGATAGTCGGGAATGGGATCTTATATGACTACTTATATAATTTAAATGAGATGCTCTCCACCATGGGCTGGGCCGGGTCAGACAGACAGACAGATAGATAGATAGATAGATAGATAGACAGACAGACAGACAGACAGACAGACAGACAGACAGACAGACAGACAGACAGACAGTCGGGAACGGGAACTTATATGACTACTTATATGAATTAAATGAGATGCTCCCCACCAGGAGTTGGGCGATGCCGGGCCGGGTCAGACAGACAGACAGATAGATAGTCGGAACGGGAACTTATATGACTACTTATATGAATTAAATGAGATGCTCCCCATCAGGGTCTGGGCGAAGACGGGCCGGGTCAGACAGACAGACAGACAGATAGACAGACAGACAGACAGATAGTCGGTAACGGGAACGAGAACTTATATGACTACTTATATGAATTAAATGAGATGCTCCCCACCAGGGTCTGGGCGAAGCCGGGCCGGGTCAGCTAGTATTATAATATAAATTTCCGTTCACTGAGTATTAACATTGTGAAAGATACCACAAAACAAAACAAATAACACCATGACATTAGTATAGCGATATATCGTGCTTCTCTACAATTGAATAAAATTTGGTGGAACTGCGGTAAAGCGGCGGAAATGTACACAATATAAAATAACACAAAGTAATGCAGCTTTACAGAACAGAATTGCGACACATACAGCTCGTTGCGGCGACTAGCCTTCATCAACAAACACATACATGCACGAAACACAACATATAGTACAGGAGAAGATCCTCCGGTGACTACATTCAGGCATAAGGACGGGAAGAGAAGAATAAAATTATGGAAAAAAAATGATAGCAATGAAGAGAAAATGAAAATATGAAAAACAAATGTTGCTACTTATCTCCGAGTCCTAGGCTGTACTGCTACCACGAATGTATTCTTTATCCTCTTTTATACATAGCCGTGGGAGTCTGTGGGTCATGGGGACCGAGGTAGGGGATGATACCAGGGTAGTGGGTGGTCACGGTTCAGTGACAGTCATGGGTAAATGAGTGGAAGTAGTACGTGAAACAAAGAGGGGCAGGGAGGTGAGGCGGGAGACTGGAAGCAATGGAGATGTGATAGTTAGTCCGAGAGTGAGAGCTGAGGAGTCCCAGTGATGTATGTACAATGCATGAGTGGGTGTCAGTGAGTGGGTCGGCTCTAGTGGATGAATATTAAAGAGCAATGAAGTGTGCACGTAAGTATGACGGTAATACTAACAAAACTCATTTTATGTGATCCTTTATGTGTGTACGAAACGAGTCCTGAAGTATGGGTGGACTGATCTGTGTGGGCACACATACATATATCTACACACATCAACAAAAATGTATACAATAGTATACATACATGTGTATGGTGTATATGAGAAAGGAGAGAGTGAGAGAGGGAAGAGAGATAAGGAGAGAGGGGTATGTATAGTACTTGCGATATGTCACATGGGGTATGCGGAATAGGAAGGTCTACAAATACGAGACTTCACTCATACTGCTCCCTATGAAATAGGATCAGGAAGGCTGATTGCTATACCACGTATTATAGGATCAAATCGCCCAATGATTTGTGTTATTAGGGTTATATAAGATCAGACCACCGGCAATACACATACTATGGATAGTATGAGTATGTATGCATACTGGCTTTAGACTGGGTTATCTAGAAAACATTAACTACCACCAGAAATGGAATTCAATTGACTCTGACAGAGCAGTTTGATGATCAGGACTTAGTTGAAATTTCCCTCCTGCTCCACCTTGAAATTAGATGCAAAATAAATTCAAAGCAGTGGATGAGAGGTTACATGAATCAGGTCCAAAAGTTCATAGGAGAGAGATAAAGATAATGAGAATAAATAATGCAAACGATAACCCGGTGTCTTTTAATGAAACCTCACCTTAAGATGTGACATCATGCTCCCAGTTAGGTAGCATGTTGACAAAGGTGAGAGAACAGGTGAACATATTAAAATAAGAATACAAAAGCCAAGAGGAGCTTTCACAGCTCTAGGAAACTTGTGGAAGTCTACAGAAATTAGTTGTAGTCATGATCACCATGTGCCTTGTCGATAAGCGTGCTCGGTCATGGTCTCACACAATCACCACAATCTCGAATCAGCTCAGTGTTCTTGTTCCGATCATGCCATGTGACCAAGCCATCCAGATATGTATCTCTTGGTTTCCTCTTGCTCTTTTCCATCTAGCTCGCCAGCTGTCACCAAGCAACTGACTGTCCTATGTTAACAATTATCAGTCAATTATCAATATAAGAAGCTTATTTTCTGTCTTACTCAAGAAGAGATGTGATACATGTAACAGGTCATATACTATATTAGTGTATGATGTATGAACATTGACTGTTGCACGGCCGTGGGACGGTGTCTGCGAATGATATGTTCGAGTGTTGGCGATAATTTAAACCTGTATTCATGGTCAGAGACAAGGTTTTCGAAAGACTTGAGGCCTTTATTCTTGGTATAGTATGTGTTGTGCTGAATCATGACGTGGCTACATTCAAATTTATAATATGTCTTAGCTTAGATGTAACTCAAGTTCCATTACCAGTCTTGAATACCCCACTGGTTTCTTGACTTGTATAAGGGCAGGTGAGTTCCCCAACACAGTCCCCGCAGGGTGGTACTTTGGTCCGGGTCAGGAGAATAGTCTCCACACTCATCTCACTCCCATAGATGCAAACACATTCAGAACTCTGACGACGTGAACATAAATGCACTGGACTTAATGAGCTAAAGTGCAAACTCCCAGAGGGTTCAAATCAATTAATCAACCAACCAGCGCTGAGCGGGAGAAAACTGCCGAGGACATGGAACAGTGGAGGGGCGTGGTGTGGCGACTTCAATACCAGTCTCCAGACTAACATGATAATGATTTTCATGATGATGAAGATGATGATGATTATTATGAAGTTAATGATGAATATGATGATAAAACAGTTAACAGCCTATGAATGCTTAAAGTTAGTTACATATCCTTTACAGGACGTGGCAGTCAACACCAGCATTTTTTGGTTGTTTGTGATTTATTGGCACTCATACCTTTGTAAGGGAACCAACGCAAGACGGTCTGCCACCAAATCGCTCGCAGCTCTGTTTCGATCGCGGTATGCTGGATTACAAATATCATTTGTAACCCCGTCGGCATAGAACCGGCTATGAATACTTAAAGGAATGTTAAATCCCAGCACCAAACACCGGAAGCACGCGTCATTTAAGACTTATTTTCAGAGATAAATGTGAAGATAGTTGACAGTCTTGAGGCAGACCACGATGATCACACGTAGATTATTACCTCATATTTGCGAAAATAACCATTGTTGTAAAATCGCACGTCACTCCACGATAAACAGATACCGGACTTTGTTTGCGTGTTCACCGCTCTGAAATGATCAACAATGAAAATTGAGAACAGTGCCGAGCCCTTTTGACCAGAGATTTTCAACCTGTTTGCGTTCTTGACTCCCCTAATCAAGTGCATTGTTTTTGCAGCTTCGCCATGTAGTAACTAGTAACATGCGAGTGTTTGATTAATTCCTTTTTTTTTTAAACTTCAATTGAAGAATCTGTCAAAAGAATATTGCATTTAATCATGATTTCTCTTGGCGCCGTGGCGCACAGGCTGAAAACCCCTGCCTCAGACGTCTAAATATTAAGTATAATAATAATAATATATATTGACATTTTCAGAAGATTAGGACACCAGTCTTGTTGAGATTCGAATTACAAGACGTCATTACTCTTGGGGATATGAGTCACTCTGATAAATGTCTGTCTGTAATGTTTTCTATATTCTGCAAGTCTAAAGGTTTTTTCTTTCTTTGTGTGTGCGTGCGTGCGTGCGTGCTTGCGTGCGTGCATGCGTGCGTGTGCGTGTTTAGGAAGACCACGCATTGTTGTTCACTAGTCATCAACTCCACGACCAAGCTTATCGTCCCCTATCCATCCGGAATCGAGGAGCAACACACTTTCAATGGGGCAAAGTACAGTAGCCTGGATGCCCGGTGTGTTTTATGATGTCTATTTCCTACCTAGTTATGTTTCCGTGAGTGTCAATCTTATAATCAATATCAAGTATCTAATCAAAGACCAGCAAAGGTACATTTGTCAACAGAGGTGAGGGAAAGAGTCCTTGAGAATTATAACTGGGCCAATCTTGTTGTACGGAAACGAATCATGGACAATTAGCAGACAAGTGTGAACTATGTGAAAGTTGCGAAGATGTGGTTTTATAGAAGAATGATGAGAACACTCTGTGGAGGGACAGAAAGAGCAATTAAGATATCTTGAAAAAAAGTTAACTCAGACAGAGATCTGTTTATTCGCATTAGAAGAAGAGAGTCTATATTCTTTGCGCTTGTCACGAGAAAGGGACTGCGACGTTTCACGACAAAAGCATTAGGACAAAAGAAGAGGGAAACGATGAAAAGGGGAAATCTGGAGTATGTTGTCACAACAGGAGAGTTGAAGAGATGGAGAAGCAGGGGTAGGAAAAGTGAGAAGACGCTGGGTTATTTGACATCATGACATGGAGGAACATCAGTTTCAGAAATGACAGTACAGGAGACTGAAGTCTGTTGACAGACATGATCATCAACGCCACATGGCATGGGCTATAAGAAGAATATATGAAGAATAGTAATGGCACACGACAGTGGACCTGCATGGCAGCAGAACTACATACCCCGACACAATCCGGAGGCCAGACGTTGGTATGCACTCGTCATCAACTCTCACCACACGACGACCAAGTTTTAGTCCTCTATGCACCCGGAATCGAGGAGCAACACACTTTCATTGGGACAAAGTATCGTTGCCTGGTCGCCAGTCTCAGGTAAATTGATTATGGGATAAGATAATTCGCCGTAGACGTACGAGCAAAATGTCGCGCTTCAAATTCCACTTACGAATGTGCTTAAACAACTTGAACTGAAAGAGCAACCGAGATCTGGATCTCTCAAGCGACTGGTGGGGATGCAGAGGAAGCTTCCTGTTGGCCTTGGAACACCCTTAACAATAAGTGAAGCCGATCAATGCAGTAAAATGGTCCGTATTAGATTATTCTGTCTTAAGAACGCCTCCTAATAAGATTCTTTTTTCTCAGTGTGTCGATAACAACGAAAACTAACATTGACTGTTTCGTGTCGGTCCAACCAACCATACTGTCAAGTAAGGAAAGTGTGCTATAACGGTCGAACCTGCAGCGTGAAAAAACAAGTGAGGGGGGGGGGGGGTGGCTAGACATTTTGTGGCTAACATCAGAGTGTTGTAGTATCTGCACTTGATCTTGCCAGGGCCACTGTGGTATGATAAAATAGAAATGGAAGATAGATATCCCCAATTCGTAGTTGCCAACTATTATAGGAAGACCAGGAATTGGCTCGTAATACTCCCTAGTGATAAAACAGATATATTTTATAATATTCCACTAGGTATAAGGCAGGTTTTCTAATAGAAGGTCAAGAGAGAACCGGAAAGTCACGGCTTTTCAGAAATGAGAAAGATCACTCTGATCAGGGCGTAAGCGAGATGTATTCCGTCCACCATCACTCTGGAGTTTGTTGTCAAAAGAAGAAAATACTATCACCCGTTATTGAACCCTATGAATCTATGTATCCCCTCAACACTCTTTTTCTCGTTTCAATTGACATCTTTTTATTGGTCAGAATGACTTCCGAGATAAGTGTACCGATTCACTTGTTGAAGAATATTCCCATTTACTTGTAAATTACATTGTGGTATTTCGTTCTTCCTAGTGACGACCATAACCTGTGTCTTTTTACAATTTAATTCTAACCCCAGTTGCTCACTGTGTGTAACAACCGCATCTACTAATTGTTGCAGATCCTGCTCATTGTCTGCAATCAATATTGTATCATCTGCATATCTAATGTTATTGATGTTTCGTCCTCCAATGCTGATTCCATTTATATCTTCTACATTTCTGAAAATATGTTCACTGTATAGGGAAAAAAGGATCTGGAGACATTACACATCCCTGCCTAACACCTCTCTTAATAGGCTGATATTGCCTCTCTTCATTATCAATCCTTATGGCAGTTTGTTGTTTCCAATATATATTTTTATAAGTCTAATGTCTTTCCCATCAATTTGTAGATCTGCAAGCATATCTACCATGTTGACATGTCTAACTCTATCAAAAGCATTTGTGTAGTCAATAAAGCAAAGATGTATATCCTTGTTTACTTCAGATGGCTCTCCGTAGGTGTAATAACACCATAGGAATGTCCGACCTAATGGATTCTCGGGTAATGCAAATATCCACATAAACTCTTTCCGTGACATCATGTTTAGCTTCCCTGGTAAGAGTATTCCTTCCTTCTGTTGTTTAAGGCATTTCCACTTAATCTCTTGTGACTTTTGCATTCCAAACTCGTCAATTAGGTGCCGTGATGTCTACAAACTAGGCTTGACTATTGTGATAGTATTGGAGAATCCTGGCTAAAGAAAACAGATTTAGGAAGTGCTTTATTATTCTCAACTAACACAGCAGAGGCTGTAAATTAGCCCACATTCAGATATCGTCTGGAAAATGCGCTGACCACTGATTCCCAAGTTTGTGAGTTGAAAATGGAACTTTTGGGTTGCAAAATGCTACAGCCACAAGAAGTGTTTTCTGAAGTACGACGCCTCAGCCAACAACGGCGCAAGCTACATAACTAGATGCGAGAAGCATGTTGGTTTTCTTAGTAGAGAGAAGGGCGAAGGCAGAAAGATCTCCAGACCTCTATTGCAACGCTTAGTTCTAGAGCGCACTTGCTAGGTGGACAAAGATGCTTCTTCAGCTGGAGATTTCAATGGAACGACTGTGGCAAGTACACTATAACAATGTACAGGGCACATTTACATGTCTGGAGACTTACTGAGCATTACGTCCGAGCCAAGTATTTGTACAGACCAATCGGCACTCGATGGCAGATGTGGTCAGTATCACGCTGGCCACTTGGAAGTACATTCCCGGGATGGGAAGTTCTTAGGATCACAGAGATGACACTGATTAAATGAGAGCAACTCGTCATATACGCATCAGTTACTCCATGCATCATCATGTTTCTCAAGATATAAGTCAAACTACTAGTCATGTAAACATTAGTTACTCCATATTATATTGCATACGTCTATCGGAAGATATAAACTAAAGTACTGGTCATGTAAGTATCAGTTACTCCATATATCGAATGTCTGTCGGAAGAAATAAACCAAAGTCCTAGCCATGTACGTACCAGTTACTCTTTGCCTCATACACATATTCTCAAGATCTAAACCAAACTTCTGTTCGTATACGCATTTATTACTACATTTAAGAGTTCCATGGCAATTGATTTTTCTGTGCATCACACGTGTTTGAAGATATCCGAAGGTGCTTTCGTGGAATCCTAGTCTTTTTTATCGATCGGATAACCTTCAGATTGCCAGCTAAGTAATCGTTTTGGTCTTACATAAAGACTTAACCTGAAACGCTCGCCTGTATATATGTTGTGTTTTTCTTTCGTCGAGCTCCCTCGTCATAGTCTGTATTTATTTGGGGTATTTCCAGTAGTAGCTTGGCAGCCAATCCTATTGTTCGATACCTTGCAGGGAATAACCGATCACTGAATGGTGACACTACGACTTTAAAAGAAACAAATACAAGACAGATATTAGCTAGCTATCAAACCTGTAGGCAGTTTGAATGTTGTCAAAGCAGACGAGCAATGTACTCTCTCCTTTGCTCATGGTGAAGAGGTATGGCCCGAAGCTGCTATAAGGAAAACATGGTTGCTGTTATGTTTGACTGGAAGTGACGAGTTA
>JACEFZ010028259.1:0-310000 GCA_014155875.1 Cepaea nemoralis | reverse complement strand
ACCTATTATGTTGCATAAACTTTACAGAGGGTGAATAGAGACTTGGACTGGCAATATATTCAAACACTGCACAGTCATTAAAAAAACACCCTACAGCAGTGCTTCCCAAATGGTGGTCCATGGACCGGTGCCGGTCCGCGAGCCCTTCTTTGCCTGTCCGCAACGTGAGTTGGAATTTTAAAAAAAGTAAGAAAAAAGTTAAATATTTTCTCCTTTGAGAATTGTTTAGAACTTTTTAAAAACAAGATTGTCCTTTTCTCAAAACATGATATCCGCAACATTTTTATGGTGATTTAATTTTAAAATAAATTGAGCCTGCAGCCGTATAGCCCAAGGAGTATTTATTTTTAAGGAGAAGCGAATCATTGGTTCAATGGGAAAGTTAAAAATAGTAACCAGCTGAGACCGATACTAAAAGCCGGCCCGGTCGACGACATTTGTTTGTTGACGACGTGCGTTTCTTTTGTTTCCTATGTGACGAAAAGTGAGAAAGATGCACATTATAATTTGCTGATTGTCATAAGATGCAGAACATACGTGATTTTCGTTGTACGATTATAATGCGTTTTGCCATCGTCTGAGCGAGTGAAGGTGTTAGATACATCTGCAAAGTATTTTTCATTACAGCTGGACGAAAGCACGGACGTTGCCAACTTAGCGATTCTGATGGTGTATGTGAGATATCGATACAAAGACAACTTGAAAGAAGAGTATTTCTTTTTCGTCAATGAGCATTATTAAGACAAAATACAGAAACAGTATGGAAATTTGTTCTCCTTTGCGGGTAGCGCTGTCTACAATCGAGCCACGATTTGATAAGCTTGTAAATAATAAACAGGCCCACCCCTCGCATTAAATAGTTACTGTTAGCAGCTGATCATTAAATCATTTTTATTACAACATACTGTAATTTAGTCAGCTTGTTTAAAATCTGATTTGGTATCGTTTTCCAAGATATATTTTATTTTTATTTTATATTGGTGTTCATTACTGTCGGTGTATACGAGTATATACACCTTTACAAGAAGATCTAAATGTAGTTTTGACATTTGAAATAATTTTTGATTTGTAAATCGCTACAATAAAATTTTTACTCATGAAAATGGGACCACCATTAAATAAATCACCATCATCATATTATAGAGCAGTATTTAGCGCACCGGGACATCACCCACAATTACATTAAATCTTATATTTATATTAAAATGTATATTGAGGTCATATAAAATTCCAGATTACAAGGAGAAATATTTTTTTTAA
Organism: Cepaea nemoralis; assembly: GCA_014155875.1. Classification (NCBI taxonomy): domain Eukaryota; kingdom Metazoa; phylum Mollusca; class Gastropoda; order Stylommatophora; family Helicidae; genus Cepaea; species Cepaea nemoralis. The sequence goes on along the minus strand of JACEFZ010028259.1, from coordinate 308,740 downwards.
ACGGCACCGGTCCCTGGTGCAAAAGGAAAATTTTATGTAGGTCCGCGAAAGTGAACAGTTTGGGAAGCATTGCCCTAAAGCACACCGTAATCTGTCAAGGAAGTTGTAAGAGGCGACTAAGGAGAGTTGGGTTTGGTAATAGCTTCCCCATAGCGTAACCAAAATGTTTCTGTAACATCAAACTACCAACAAGGAAACAAGTCTAAAGGTAAGGAAACAAAGAATAACCAACCCGATCAAGAACAAAGGAGGTTCTAGAAGTCTAGAAGATCGCAGATTTATTTCCATGCGCATGTAAGTGATGTCAATTTTATAAACATTATGCTGCAGATAGTTTTGCTAAGTTTCGAAAATGACCACTTGCTACCTACTCTTTATGATTACCAAATGTCGAAGGTCTGTAGCGTAGGCATCTTGAACACATGATCTCTTCTTTTTAGCCCTTATCCAAGACGGCTAGGAGCCTAATCTATAAACCCAGTATAGGGGGATCCAGGGGAAAGGGGGGAGGAATGGGTCAGAGGTTACCGTTTCCGCCTCTGGCTCAAGCAGACCAGGTTAGTCTGACAGTGTGGACTGTTAAGATTTTCACCCTAAAAAAAAGACACATGATAGTATACGCTCCCCTGATCCTGAGGTAATGGATCGGACGTCCAGGCTTCGAGGATAAGCGCGAAAATCTCGGAAGGTCTATATGGCTATTCAAAACAGTGTATTCCCTTAGTGAATGTCCTATTATGACTTAGACTTTTATGGGGATAACGTTATTCCACATTTGAATAATATCAGCGACCATGTACTGAGTTTTTTCAACCAAAGAATTATTTGTTTATCCACGTCGTATGGTATATAACTCTGCAGTGTGCACCTGACGAGATGCAGCGAAATATACCAGGCAAAAAAAATCATGCTATATGTGGCAATTTTCCATGCTGAAACTACACCTGGAAAGGAGTCGATCTGAGTCACTAGAATACATCACGCGGAATGCAACGGCCACGATGTACCCTATTCCCATAGAGGCCTTTCTTAAATGCTTCCAACAAATTCGGGATCGATGGGAAAAGTTTGTAAAACCCAAGGAGAGTACTTCGTATATTTCCTGGCCACGTGACCTATACTTAAACACAAACCTCGTACATGGCATTAGTTCGGTGACAGTTAGCATTTGCAATGGTGATCATTATTGTCATGATGATAATGTTTATGAAATCGACAATACCTTTGCAGCCATTCACATATTTTCTCGGCGTTGTTTTTGCGAGCGTCCCACCAAACCAACAGACATGATTTTGGAATAAAGGTCTTCATCGGTATGGACTTGTTTGCCACAGCATTCTCAGTGATACTTCTGGAAATGGACAATCCGAAATATTCACTAAACAACTAAACAACTTGTCAGGAGGTGTAGAGAGCAGAATCCTGGTGCTATCAGTGCAGAGGTCTATGTGGTCATCAGTGAAACTCAGATTATTGCGATGTGCTTATCTATACATATGAATCTATTATTCAACAACAGAGATGTGCGTGGACATTTACGGCACTTTCAGCAGGCCGAACCATCCAAGAAGCCAGCGGTGTCCACTCTATGACCACGAGCAGCATGACGATGGAATGGAGATGATGGCAGTAACACAGGCTTTCATATGACTGGAATTACAGAACTATACCAACGTTTGTGAACTAAGTGATTCTATGAGCATGGCCCGAAAGGTCGAGGCTGGTTCTGTACGTAGACATTGGATTGAATCACTGTGAGGGTCTGTTGTACGTAGTCACCTTCATCTTCGTTCCATGACGTGCAAGACTTGAGGGAAATAAACGAGTTGATAAACTTGCTGGCTCTTCATCGACTGCAGATGGCCAGCCCGTGGATCGTGCCGATGTTATTAAAGCCTTTAGAGAGATGTAGAGAGCGGATGGTTTTGACGTCAGTGAATCCACTTCGTTGTTCAGAATGAGAGACCAGAAAGTTAGAATTAGCACGGCCAGACACGAGATACACATTGGGGGAATGAGGGGCCTCGTCAACCAACACAGATCTGGAACTATTAGCCGCTGGACGCTGATGTATATGTTGGGTGGGGGTGGGGTGGGGTTCTGACTTGTCTGGAGTGCAATAATGATACCCTAACAGATAACTAACTAACTAACTAACTAACTAACTAACTAACGAGTAACTAACTAACAGTCACTAATTCTCTAGAAAGTTAACTAATAGACATGTATTGGAACATCACTTTAAATATAGACAGAAACACATATCCACTCACATATACATTGCAGACATGCAATCGTGACAAGAAGAAGACGAGGTGGAAGAAGATGTAAAGAAGATTAGAAGATTACAATGATGATGATGATGATGATGATGATGATGATGATGATGATGATGATGATGATGATGATTGATGATTGATGATTGATGATGATGAACAAAAAGAAGAATACGAAGTTCTGTTAAATTACCTTAGAGTTAACGGCTCAGTGGTACGTGGTAACATCGTAGAATCAATACCTGGTAATTGAAAAGCGCCAAGTATTATTTCAGATTGCCAGATAACACTATGATGAAAAGTATGCTGATAGAGAACTCAGCATGTAACACACTGTCCCCGTGTTTTACACTCTCACATATAGAGTAGAAATCACTTCATTGTGATCATAAACGCTGATCATTTGAAAGGCGTTTCCAGACCACAACAAAGATACAGATAAGTAACTTATATATTTATGTTTTCATGTAGTGTTTGTCATGTAGTGTTTGTCATGTAGTGTTTGTCATGTAGTGTTTGTCATGTAGCTGTGTCGGTTTGTGTTTGTTTATTCTGTGCTGACGAAGGCTTTAGCCACAACGTCCATTTTGTTGTTTGTGATCGTGTTCTAGTAAAGCTCACTGTCTACTTCTTGATTTGTTTGTTTGTTGTTGCTTTGTTGATTCATTCATTGCCCATATAGTGTAGAGGTAAAATTAATTAAAGCACACCGACACGCCTTACAGTGAGTTGAGCATTGGAAAGTAAATTAAAAGACCTTTAGGCGCATCAGGCACATTGTGTTAGACCCATTTACTGGAGAGTAGGTCTTCTTTCCTAACTAAATTTCCTAGGCAGTGGCTTTACGGCCTACTATGCTTTTGTCTAATTGCTACGGGATTTTTAAAGTGCACAGCTTGCACACAGAACTTCATGTTATTCGCCCTTATCTGTGAATGCTCTCATTACCCAAAGAAAAAGATTTTAAGGGTGTGTGATCTTCAGATTCCACGGTTCTTGTAACCATATCATATATGATACCACTTGAAACATCCAGATCTCAGGAACAATCAACCAAGATAAAAAGAAGTACTAGGAATCAAATGGCGAGACATCAAGTAAGGGAGCTAAACCCCGTTAGACACAAGCGACTGGGCAATGATCATTGATGCCGCTATTGAGATCAAATCCGGGAGTTAAGGAAGCCGTGGGAATAAGCTCTAGGAGACATGAAAGTACTGGAACGCAGTTGAAAGGTCTGGCGGTAAACGCGGTGGAACGTGCAAGTATTGGAAATCAGTTGAAAACGTTAGGGGTAAACTCGGGTACGCGTGAGCGTGGTGAGCTAAAATCATTTAGACACGAAAGTGATGGGATAAACTAGAGTAGGCATGAGCGTAGCGGTTTGAGAATTGCAGTGACAAAAGGCATGGTTCCTTGACAACTCAGAGAATTATGAAAAGGCCTCCCCCCCCCCTCCCTTTTTTCATATGGGTGGGGGTGGGGTATATTCAAAGGTGTATAAAAGTGGTGGTATAAACTCAGTGAGACATGACAGTGATTGAAGACACGGAAGTGCACCAATACCCAGCCTGGTTGTGCAGATCCAGTCAGTTTGACCGCCTCCTCGTTTCCCAACATATTAGCATGCTCCGGGGAGAAGATCCAGCGGATGCTCTCTCTCTATTTATTTTTTTTAATGAAGCATATCATTGTGTACGACGCCATTTATTGTGAGAACTGGGGTGCTAGCCTTAACAATCCTATTGTCCATAGAGCACCATAACACAGACGCCACATCCAGGTTGATGACGCCTATTCATTTGGCGGGTACTAATTGTTATGAAAACTATACTTACAGCTGCAGTAGATCGACTTGAGATCCTTGGGTTTGCTGAAGCCTTTGACAGAGCCGCCTTCCACATGGCTCATCTTGCCGTGCGAGACCTGATTTAGAAAACTTTCGCTTAGAGAGCGGATAACCCAGTGGTTAGGATACTGGCCTACGTATTCTAGTGGCACGGATTGTCAACACAGTTAAAGCATAAAAATTTATCCAACGTAGGTAACATATTAAATAAAAAACCGTATTCTAGAACTTGCTCCTCCAATACTCAATCGATTAATACAAGAAGTGCGATATCTAGGCAACAAGGATAGTTTTCTTATATTATGTCACTGAAAGTCTGACACAGGGGATGGCAATTTACGGCACGCGTGCCAAGCGTGACACGTGGAACGATTTTCAATGGCTTGCTGATTAAATTTAAATACAATGCATGATCTCATTTAAAGTTAAATTTATTTTTACACTTGTGAAAAATATGTTTAGTAAATAGAGAAGTCTCCTAATGCCTGTGCATTCAAAATCTGTGTGCAGTAGTGACCAAACACCCACCCTATATTGAACAATTAAACAAGGAGAAGCAAAGAGAAGGTTAACATTAAAATGTTTAATGACTGACGTCAATAATAATCAGGGACTACTTGTATTAACATGTTGATAACCTGCTTATGTTTGATTATGTAAATATTTTTGTAACTTCAAAGTATTGGATTTTCTGTCTTAACGAAATATACAGGTGGAAATTTTATGCTAAAACTTAAAAAACAATGCGTTCAGACATTACACAAAATAAAATAGGAATTTAGTGTATCGGAAACATGTTAATACAAGAAAACATTATTTGTTTCACTGATTGTTGTATATGAAATTATGGCGGACTTAGGTTGGCACTCTGAGTGACTTAGGTTGGCACTCTGAATGAATTAAGTTGGCACGCAAGGTAACTGTGGAGCATTACCGTGGCACAGCTTTGTGAACATGTTGCCATGGTTTGACAATTATAACAAAATTGGAGAAATGCATATATTATGTTTCTTTCTATTATTACAGTTATTAACATAACTGACTGGCATCTTGCCGTCTTGACAGACTGCAGTTTGTAAAATGGAGTTATACCTCTCCATAGCATAAAGCTTGGGCTAAATTTAGAGACCAAGTTTTGCCCATGTAGCATGATCCTTCTGTCTAGTTTATTCTAGGGGAAAGGAACACCCATACGTCTGGAACAAGACAAGCTGCAGAAGCTGTCAGATCAGCAAAGTAATACTCTAACTGTCCCCCCGTCGGAGCTTGCGGGGACACTCCACTTCAATTCTTAAGCTGGATGTTGTGGTATCATATGCCAGGCTCTCCTGCCCCAAACATCGACCATTAGCTTTGGCTATGAACCCCAAGCCACTTCTCTCACCTCTTGACACCGAACCATCTGTGTAGATAATCACATAACTCGAGTGAGCATTGTCCTGAATTAGTTGCTGGATTTCCACTTCCGTGGCCCCTGCTGTCCACTCCCTGCACTCCCGGCTTAATGTGATTATAACTCTGCACAAGTCTGACTGCTCTGCTGGCACTCTGACCCACTCCTCTCCACTCCTAATGTTCTCCTAGGGGGCACACCTGTCTGATCGTATCCTCCGCCTGAGCCATCCATGATTTCCCTCTTATCAGTCGCTGACCCTTAACTGCGTCCAGCGCCTCATGCAGTGGGTGGTCTGTGTCTGCAGCTACTCTGAGGTATGCCTTCGCCTGCATCACCTTGAGCCTACCAGCAACACTCGGCAGACCAAGGATGTAACGTATACACACTACTGGGGTGTCTCTAGTGCATCCCAGAATGACCCGCATAGCTTCGTTCTGTATGCGCTCTAACTTCACCAGCTGACTCTCTGAGACAGTGAGCAGACCTAATCCATAATCAATTACTGAGAGGATCAAGTGCTGGTATAGTGTGAAAAGCATTCTCTGCTCTATGTCCATTGCAGCCATAGTTTTAAGTGCATTGAGTCCCTTTTGGGTTCTTGTCACGACCGTCTCCACATGGTCCTTGAAGGATAGGCTCCTGTCAAATGTGATCCCCAGATACTTCAGTTTGTTCTCTCTGCTGACATTTCTACCATCTATCGCGAGGCATGGGACATCAGCTCTTACAATCCTGTTGTCCAGAGAGCACCACAAAACAGCCGCCTTTTCCGGGTGGATGACAGCACTCATTTCTGTGCACCAGTCAATCACTTTATCTACTGTCGCCTGTAACTCCTGGACTGTTTGCTCCCTATCTCTCCCCTGCCTATATGCAAGAATATCATCTGCAAATATTAGTATTCTTCCAACCCCTGGTGCTTCTAGGTTTGCAATCTTGCTCGTATACACATTAAAGAGCACAGTTGAGACTGCAGATCCCTGTGGCAGTCCCGGGGTTAACATATGTGGCTCAGAGGTCCATGCGCCCAGACGGAGAGCAACCCGACGAGAGTGCAGGACGGCTGCTATCCAGTTCACCAATCAGGGATTGACCCCCTTCTCCATCAGTGCTGTCATCAAAATATCATATCGAACTCCATTGTACGCATCCTCGAGATCAAGCGCTACCGCCATCGTTTCCTGTCTACTCTGGAACCCCTCATAAACATCAAAGGCAAAAGTGGCTGCATTAGACCAGGTATCTTTTCCTGGCCTGTAGCTCCCCAGGCCTCTTGGAAGAAGCTTCCCCCTTTCCAAGCAATCCTGCAGCTTAACAGCGACTATCTTCTCTAACACCTTCCCAAATGTATTTTGAAGGGTGATGATCCTAAAGCCGCTAAGCTATGACTGATCCTTGAATGGTTTTGGGAGAGGGATGAGATAGCTGTGCACCCAATCCTGCGGTACTGATGCTGTCCTAATGCTCTGGTTAAAGCAGTCGGTCATCTCCTCCAGGTCTGCTTCGCTCAAACCCTTCATGTGGCCATACCTGACCCCATCGGGACCTGGTGCCGTGTCTTTTGCCTTTTTCAAAATGTGTTTAACATCTTCCACCAGTATGATGTCTTCATACTGCATATTCTTCGTGGTGCCAGATAGCTCCTCTCTAACTGCATCCCTGGTGTCCGCATCATTATGATTGGTCTGCTCTAAAAATCTCTGGAGAAACGCCTCCCCTTTCTCTTTGTCTGTTGTCACGCGCACACCATCATCTCTATAGATTGTTCCCACTGTCATCGGCCGATCTTTTCTCTGCATTTGTCTGTGCAGTTTCCAGAATTTTTGCAGTGTTTTATCACCTCCAATCTCCTTCATGAAACATTCCCATTTTGCCTTTTTGGCCTCTGCAGCACAGCGCTTGAAAACCTCCACCTTGTCTTTCTTGACATTTTCCGCTGTGTCCACTTCCTCTCGTGAACTTCGAAGTGTCTGTCGCACTTTCTTTAGCTGCTTCACTGCAGCTCTCTTTGCTTTCCAAGCATGGTCTACTTCTGGGGTCCACCATGGGGGCTGCAAAAAGGGAGTTTTAACAGTCCTGTTGCATGCCCCTTTTCTGAGGCGTCCAAGAAGGCAATCGGTCCATTCATACCGGAAGGTCTTGCGCGCTCTTAGCTTTAACTTTCCTGGGTTTAGAGATCAGTACTGAGCATGGCATGTGATCACTCCCAAGGTCATTCAAAACATTCCACTTTACATCAAGGACTGATGACTGGGAGACAAGTGCCAAGTCAACAGCTGTGTCTGCATCGCCAGGCCTCATTGCCATTGGCCTACTATCATTTATGCAGACCACATCGGAGTCCCCATGGCATCTGCAAGGGCAATTCCCTGTCGGTTTTCTCCACTACTGTCCCAATCTCTGTTCCTTGCATTGAAGTCTCCACATATGAGTAGCCTATCACCTGGTAATTCCTCCAGTTCCTTAAGCCAGTCCCAATGTTCCTTTCTGACAAAACAGTCCACTGTGGCATATACATTTATGATGTTCCAACTTAAGCCACCAATCTCGATTTGTATACCCTGGACCTCTCTTGCACTGTAATTCCACTGGCTCAAGTCGAGTACCACATGCTTCACTCCTTCCTTCACCAGCAGACCTTGTCCATGTCTCTTCTGCCCAGTAGGGTTTATATAACTGGCGTACCCAGGGCAATGGTATTTGTCTGTATTTAGCTCCTGGAGCATGAGGGCGTCAAAATCATATATTAGTCTCTCCAATACAGGACCTCTCTGTCTGGCACTGCGACAATTCCAGTATCCCACTCTTACATAGTTGAAACCTAGTCTCTCCACTTTTCGTCTTGTTCTCCTATCGCCTGCCCTCCTATTTCTATGCCGTCGTCTCACACCATTTCCTCGTCTTCTCCTCCTCACTCTCTCTTCGCTAGCCTCTGAGGGATGTGTCAAGCGCAGAGCACGTGCTCCGTAGCTCCGGCGACGATTTCCATGTTTAAATAAATCCATAGGCAAAGTTTGGATACTGCAGGAAATAAACGGTCACCCTAGCATTGCCTTCTTGCTAGGGAAGAGGCAGGGGATGTCCCGCAGGAGTCCATACGCCTGGTGCCGCCCCGCACGCCTGTCAGACGTCCAACGTTCACGACCAGTTAACCCATGGCCATCCAGTTCCTCAGCACGCTGGTCCACCTTGAACTTGGGGATTTATATTTGGAGTTTTCCGTCTCCTAGATGGATTGCTGTCCAAAGCTAACGGGTTCCACCTACCCGGGAGCGTAACCCTGATCGGGGGGCTAAACGGGTACTCCACCTTGCCCAAGGGTGTCCCGTATGCTAGCTGAGGGAAGGAGGCGCCTTACTTCTCCTTTGATAGGGGATACCCCTACTCCGCTACCCGATGATACTTCTATTTTACATCATTACACCTGACCTGCTACTTGGCAACACCACCCATTCTTACAATACCCCAAATTACACACACACACACACACACACACACACACACACACACACACACACACACACACATCTAAATAATCAAACATGATTGATTGATTGATTGATTGACTGACTGATTGATTGATTCACAGCATTCGGGGCATTCCCATAAGCGCTCTGTCGGAATCCAGCGAAGAGTTCCAACCCCAATAGTACCAGTAACAATTTGATTATTTGTGCGTCTCGCCTTTCCTCTAAGCGTCGATCATCGGCCAGATCCCCTCGTCACTCCTCGTTGTCGCATTCTTGCCAGACCATGGTAATAATCAAACATATTCTACTAAAGTGGCCACCGGTCGTAAATATGCTTTTTAAAACATGATAATAATGCAACAAACACGAAAATAAATGTTTTAAAAGTATGTTAATAGACCAAAAAGTCATTATACACAATAAGTTCGTGTAATGTGCGTTCGGAAACATTCATAAATTAATTAGAGCATACCTTATAGTGACGAGAAACAGACAGGCAGTGATAAGGCGATTTGTTTAGTGTGGTAAATGGAACAAAATCCTTTAAATTCCGCTGCTGCAGAGCTCCCATTGACTGGAACGTCTTCTGCCACATTTCACCTTCAAATGTCTGACTCTCTTGTGCGTTAGCGCTTTCCTTCCGACCAACTCGGGGACTATGTTTGACGCATCTCAGCTCTAGCGGAAGGGCGCCTATGGTGCTGTAACAGCGGAACAAACGGGAGTAAGACAGGTACGAATAAAACTGTTTGATTGAGTAAGGCTCCCAGGTCGATCCATCCTATAATAGGCACCAGGAAATGTTTTCGGAAGTAAAGGCGGCCGATGTGATACTGGCTTCATTGCTCACTTTGTGCCGAATGAGCTATTAAATGTGTGTTTAGGATATAACTTACACATGAGAGCCTAATTAGTATAAACACATGTCGTTATTGCCAAATATATCCCCCCCCCCTCCTTTTCCCACTCATGCTGTTATAAGATGGTGACCTATAGTGCTTGTCACCCAACCTTTTTATTATACTACAAGCCAACACGTTCCGAAGCTGGAGCCCGCTGTGTCGTAATGTGAAGGGGCCATAACATTTTGAAGGCTTGAATGTATAGAGGAATACGAGGCCAATCTGTCCCTCATTTAACGAGACTACGAACGCATTATGAGCATAGCTCCCTGCCAACGCGCCATTCGGCGTCTTTATGCCGTCACCGAGTATATGTGAAGGAGCGAAAGTTAACAACCCTTCAGAAATAACGGTTATACAACTGCCTACAAGCTTAACGTTTCTGTCTTCTTCCCCACGAAAATGCCTTCGGTTGCCTTATGTCCGTTATATAAATATACAATCAAGTAACGTAAAGACGCTTTGACACGTCTTATGACGCATTGAGCACGTGGTACTAGATCCTTATTTTTCAAGACCAGTCGGCACTCGGTGGGTGGTGTGGTGAGTATCACCCCGGCAGTTTTTACTTCCCAAAACATGTCCAGGTACTCATTTTAGAAATGCGAATTCTCTAACAAATTTGAATTGCACGCGTACATACATACACACACACACACACACACACACACACACACATATATATATATATATATATATATATATATATATATATATATATATATATATATATATATATATATATATATATATATATATATATATATATATATATATATATTGGCACCTTGCCGTCTTGACAGACGATAGTTTGTAAGGGATGGAGTTATTGCCTCTCCATAGCACAAAGCCTTGGCTTAATTTAGAGACCATATGTTGCCCATGCAGCATGATCCCTCTCTCGGCCCGTCCTAGTTTACTCCAGAGGAAAGGTGGCACCATTACATTACGTCTGGAACAAGAGAAGCTGCAGAAGCTGCCGGATCAGCAAAGCACTGCTCTAACTGTCCGCCTGTCGGAGCTTCGATCCTAGACCAGTTACCAAACAAGGCTCAGGGCTTGGTCTGTCCTGCCATGACATTTAGTCTTTAGGTTGCATTTCCTCACACCAGGATAAGGCTTGTACCCTCCTAATTGCGCTCTTCCGCCCGAAGCCGTTGGCACAATGTGTGGTGTCGGGTTTGGTAAGCGCTACCCAACATTTGGCGCTAACAGAAGCAGGTAGTACCATCTACTGTCATACTGGTAGCTCAGTCACTATCTGACTAAGACCTGACATCAATATATCTATATATAAGGGGCGTTCGTTTGAAATTCGTTCGTGCCTCACCGCGCGTAATTGTGTACGCTGAACATGATCATGTCATGGTCATGTGATAAGTACTGACCAATGAATAAAAGAGCACCTGCTTATCATCCCATGATGCATAGGTTCTGTTTCTGACCGTTGAGAAAATGACCGGGTTGATCCAAAATCCGTCTAAAGAAGCTCAAAGTGCGGTGATTCAGTTTCTTTCATTTGAAGGATGTCGACCAGTGGACATTCATCGAAGAATGCAGGCAACGTAAGGTAACAAATGTGTGTTGCAGACAACAGTGACAGACTTGGCACGAATGTTTAGGAAAGGACGTCAGTTCACGACAGATCTTCGACGGCCGTGTCAAGCGCATATTGTTGCAACAGAAAAAATCATCGCCAACATTGATGCAGCAGTACAGATGAACCGTTTATCGAAGCATACGTTCGCTAGCGAAAGAATTTGATGTGTGAATTGGGACAATTCAAAAGGTCGTTCGTAAGCAACAGCAATATCGGACGGTGTGTTCACAGTGGGTACCCCGGATGTTGACCGAACAACGAAAAGAGGAACGCATGGGATGGTGTTTGAACCACTTGTTGCGTTATAGAGTAGAGGGTGATGCATTTCGCTTCCACATAGTGGCAGGCGATGAATCATGGTGATCACCACTTTGAGCCGAGCAGCAAAAGAAAGAGCATGCAATGGAAGCATGCTGGATCACCAAAAGCCAAACAATTCAAGTTACAGGTTTCCGCTGGTAAGGTTATGCTTAGCGCATTTTTATTACCATGAAGGAGCTATTGTTGGCCGACTTTAAAGAACCTGGTGTCGACAATCAACTCTACCCTACTACTTGCAAACACTAGACAAGCTGCAAAAGCCATCAAGAATAAACGACCCGGCATGCTTTCTCGCAGTGGTGATTTTGTTGCACGATAATGCTCGTCCGCATGTCGCAAAGATTGTGCAGGAAGCATTAGCAAGGAAGAAGTGGGAAATTCTGCAACATCCAGCCTATAGTCCTGATTTGTCACCATGTGATTTTCATTTGTTCGGACCTCTAAAACAAGCTCTCAAGGGGCAACGATTTCACTACAGATGCAGACGTAATGAACGCGGTAAACACTTGATTCAGTGAGCAACCACAATCCCTTTTTTGCGGACGGCATTCGCCGCCTATCCTAAGCAATGGGATGCTTGCCTGAATGCCTACGGCGACTTCTTCTGACCAACCCATAGGTGCATAATTCATTCAAAATGAAAGCTTTGTTTAATTCTACCACACTTGTTAATGTTTCTTTCATGCTTTTGTAATAAAGCCATTGGAACGGGTTTCAAATGAACGTCTCTATTATATATATATATATATATATATATATATATATATATATATATATATATATATATATATATATATATATATATATATATATATATATATATATATATATATATATATATTGGGCACCACATGTTTCTCTGAAGCTCTGCCCAGGCATTGGGATGGAATATTGGCCACATTCCAACTCACATACTTTGGTCTGTCAAGACTGCAAGGTGCCACATATATATATGCCAAATATATAATCTCATCATGTTCCTCTTGTACCTTGTGGTGTCGAGATGAAGTATAAACAGCGGGAGATTGCCCGCTTATCGGCTTCATTATCGATATTCCCATGGACACTGTTATTCCCTGCGTCCATTGTTTACGTGGTCGGCATCTTCCTCTGCTTCCCTCTGGTCTGTACATCATTGTTGTGGTATACTGTTACTTGGTAATCTACTTGCATGGCCAAATCATTTTACTTGCTGCCTTCTAATAAAATCTAATGCAGCTATAACCCACACTTTAGTCCTGATATCTTCATGTATGATCTTATCTCTTCTTGATGCATTGAGTATTCTTCTCAGGAATCTCATTTATGTTGTTGTGATTTTTCTTTTCTCTTTTTCACTCATTGTTCAGGATTGGCATTGGTAACATAGAGTTGGTAGGAAGATTGTGTTGTAAAGTGCTTTCTTTGTAGTTATTGATACATATTTGTTCTTTAGTATTGGTGCCATTTGTCCAATGAGTTGGTTTGCCTTATCGCATCTATTTTCGATCTCGTCTTCTGATTTTCCATTTGATGATATTATACTTCCTAGGTACTTGAAACTCTTTACTTGTGCAGATCAGATGTCACTGTACTAGTGTGTCTATATATGATGCCTGATTCTTTGTGTAATCCTCATATTTGAACTGCTACATTCACAGGCTTGTCTATGGGACAAAATTTTCAGTCCTATTCCCATCCCATCCCACGGTAATTTTGCCTGTCCCATCCCATGGGATTCCCATGGGATTCCCATGATAATACTAATATGGAATACAGTTCAAATATAATTATGAAATTTATGAAAGTTTAGGGTTAGTGTCTACTAAATAGGACTACATGTACAAAGAGACATGTAAAACAACATAATTTATTAATTTTAATATACAGGAGTATTTTATTAAAACAAAGTTTAATCTAAATATGACAATTCAGTGTCATTCTGACACTCTCATTCTGTTTCTGAGTCACTCTGCTCATTCAGCACATTATCAGTTTCCTGCTGATCGACTGTTTTTAATAATTCAGTTAATCCAGGTAATCCCTGAACCATTTCCACAATTTTCATCTTTCATACAAATCTGATACACACAGAGTTTATAACGAGAGCTGATAGCATCCGTTTTCGTAACTTACTCAACAACAATCCAACTGCACTAAATAAGCGCTCTACTGCCGCTGAGGACACTGGTATGGCCAAGAAAACATTGTGGAAACCTATGCTCATTTTTCCAATAATTTAATGATTGTGAAGTTGGTTGCCGTAATTTTCGAAACACGGTGACTTCATCCTCAAGGCATTTGTTTCTGGGGTCATCAAACTTTTGTGTTTTGTTTGGTGGAGGATCAAAAAATAAGTCAAAATCACTTTTCAGCTTTTGTTCTACAATTCCTGCTACTTCACATACAGCAGATGATTCAGAAGAAAGATTTAAATCTTTGATGAATGAAATAACAGTTGGAACAATAGACTTAGAAAAAGCGATCCAATCACTGGCCCATTTATTGGTGTCCACATTCCCTTTCTTCTTAGTAACAACTGACTTGACCATGTCTTCTATTTAGGCTTTAATGTCAACCCCAGTAAGAAATGATGAGTAACTGCCAAAGAACTGCCAATAATTTCTTCAATAATTTTCTGAAAGTTCTGACAATATTTCTTCACCATGCTGCTGTTCGTCAATATCAACAATAACTTTGTACAACTGATAATTTAGGAGGAAGTATAACAGCAAAATTAAATGAGATGTAGCACCATCAATTTCTAGTTTGTTAAAAAAAAAGTTTTGAATTTCTCATGTATGTACAGCATTCCTTTAATCTAAACAATATTCGGAAGGTGGTTTAAGAATTCTTCATCATCTTCATTAAAGTAATGCGAGTAATTTTATTTTTTTTATGGGCATTGAAACGTTGGTAATATGATCGCATGCGCCCATTTATTAATTTATCCGGTGTCCCACCACGACATAATGAATTGATACAAGTATATAAAGAAAAAGGAAGGATAGAAGGCTTTAAAAAGGTTGTTTTTTTTTTTTAAAGTTGCTGTGACATGGCTACTGCCCCATGTGTCCTATGGGAAATACAAATGTTTGCTGTCCCGTCCCATCCCATCCCATTCCAATGGACAAGCCATTTCGTCTTTCAGCTTCAGACAAAAGCTGGAACAAAGGACAAATAAGACCATGAGAGTTATTACGGCAGCACAGGGACATGCCTTTGTGTACAAGCAACAAAGGCGTGCTCTGTTGTCTATATATGATAGGTGCAAGATGCTCCATGCAAAAATTTACCAGAAGGTCGCAGCGGACACTCTATATAAGATAAGGTGATAGGGGGGCACTCCGGTGTGGTGAAAAGTAATACTTGTGTTCATCCTAGTTCTGTTTAGTGTGTCTTCACACACAGAACTCCACGTTAATATCTCTTAAATATCAGTTGTTCACTGATATCATTTTGTCATTACTTTTAAATTTCTAGGCAGGTTTATGTTCTCTCTTAGTCAGATATGACTGAGCAACAATATAGCAGATGACAGTATTACATTGTGCCCACATCTTAGGGCGGAGAAGCGCAGTTGGGAGGGTTGAATATGTATCCTCGTGCGAGGAAATGCAGACTGAAGCCTAAATGTCATCGCAGGGCAGACCAGGCCCTAAGCCTTGGTCGGCAACTGGTCTAGGATCGAAGCTTCAACAGCTGGACAGTTAAAGCATTGATTTGCTGATTCGGCACCTTCTGCAGCTTGTCTTGTTCCAGATGTATTGGTGTTAGTTTTCCTCTGGAGTAAACTAGGCAGATCGAGAGAGGGATCATGCTGCAAGAGCAATGCATGGTCTCTACAATTCAGCTCAGGCTTTGTGCCATAGAGAGGTATAACACCACCCCTGGTCCCCGCCATGGGTTGTAGTTATGTCTGTTTGAAGAGGAGTGTAACAATCTATCGCCTGTCTTTCGTCTATAGCCAAGGTGTCAGTGTCTAAGCAGGTGTAAGTAACTTGGTCTTTCTATAATATTCGCATTAGTGGCGGAGTAAGGATACCCCTCTGTGATTTACTGTATTTTCACAAACGTAACATCGCGTCAATTATTTCCAGGACGACAAAATCAGAGTTTACTACCAAAAATACTAAGTTTGTTTCATATTACTACAATCCCATATTTTACAAGGACGGACTCATGGTCCACGGGAAAGTAAAAGCACGAAACGGAGAAAGCTGAGATATAATCAGCTACAATCGATTTCCGGCCTCGTTGTATCAACGAAACAGCGACTGGTCACAAACCAATATGTGTCTGAGGAATGGTAGATTCTTAACTCGCCTGATTAAGTGAGAAAATTGTCTAAAGAGAAGAAGGACCTTACATCCAGCAGCCAGTATTTGGAAACAACCAAATCTATGACCTTACTTCTAGGTGATGTCAACTGTTGACACGTGTTGTGAAACCGTCTTGTTCGGATGAGGTGAATATGATATTCATTTAAATCTTAGATAAGTTGTGAGTTCAGTTTCCCAGAAGAAGAGTTGGTAAGTCGACTTGTGAACACGTGTGGTGAATTCTTAAGAAGTTAATTATAATTAATGGTTATAGCTTATAGTTAAACTATTCATTAAGAATAACCATAGTGAATTTTATTTTCTCCCAACTGATTTAATGTATAAGCATTAATCCAAGTTGTACATTTATTTCTTAAGCAACTCAATCTACAATGATTGAAATGGTGAGTTCTTAAGAATGTAATCTAGTACAAACTAAATAATATTATACTCAGTTATCATAGTCATAAGATATACTGTACATTAGGAGAAAACCACAGTGTTTTATTTTCTCCCAGCTAAACAAATTAGTTAATGTATAAAACATTAGACACATGTTGTAAATTTTATTTCTTAAGCATGAAACTAAATCTACAATGAATTAGAGTAACTTAAGACTTAAGGAAACTCAGAATTCTTAGTACAGTGGTAAGTACATAGGGTACATGTGGCCACTGGTAAGATTTAAAACTAGTTTACCTGTGCCAGCACTATAGAGAAATTAGTGGAATGTGTATAGTCAAGTAGATTGAGCACATTAGTCAGAAGATTTACTTTTTGACATGAGCACATGGACAAACAAATAGTTTTCTTATAATTCATGAACACATGAGAACCAAAAAGAGTTCTACAGGTATCATAATTTGTGTGATGGTACAGCACACATAGGGTAAGGCAAATATATAGACATGGCTGTTAACCAAGGAGAATAATAATATTTGTGCCACACAATAGTGCGTAACCAACCACCATGCAAGAAGTATTTTAATTCATAATGCCTGAATGTGAATTGGATATATCACCTAAAATGTATGTATTTTATGAGAGCAGGTGATAACTCATGGATTTCCTGTTGCTAAATCCTGGGTGAATTGCATAAGTGTGTCTAATGATCACACAAATGTATGTCATGTGTGATTCATTATTGTAAACAGATGTGAATGTATCATATATAAACCACCTCAGTATGAATAATTAATTATCAATCAGAAAATATTATAATTTCTGATGAGATAGGAGATTTGATTGTAATATCAATGTTACTGAACCTGTGAATTTATCAGGGATAAAGCACCTACATTTGCATGATTGTCATCCATACAGATATGATTGTGTCTGATGAATGGGTGAGATCTCATTGTGATGTCAATGGTGTAAACATTTAATGTTATCATTGGGAAATCACATAAGTACCCACTTACATGCCAGTATGAAGGATGTGTGATGAATGATTCCTATATGATCATCCCATACCAATATGAATGTGTCTATAGGACTGAGTGAAATGATCATCCATACATATGAATGATGTCTGAGAGAGTGAATTAACCTCACATGCACAGATGGATATGTTGACTGATGCATGAGGAAGTTTGAGTGAGTGAAGTTACAGGCTGAGAGAGAGGGAGTATAAGCCAACAGTCAATCTCAGGATAGCCGGCAACTTGATGTGAAATGCCTTGACTATCACCAGAGAACTGCTTCGGCATAACCCATAAACTAAATAATAATTTAGTAACACTCCGGCGCATAACGACACTGTGTATAAAATATCATTCAAGTCTAATCATCTAGTTTTGCTGCGCTAAGCACGACACAAACCATACCATACATTACGCATATTACAGCATCTGTGTGTGTGTGTAATTTAAGCACAATCCCACTTTGTATTCATGTCACTACTTTTAAGCACATATGGCCTAGTGTAATGATAATAATGGCACTACAAAGATGATGATGATGACTGTAATGTAATGAAAATGATGTAATAATGATTATGATGATAATGTTAGAATGATGTAATGATTTCTAATGTCATAAGCATGATAATAATGATAATAATGCACTACAAAGATGATGATGATGACTGTAATGTAATGAAAGTTATGTAATAATGATTATGATGATAATGTTAGAATTATGTAATGATTTCTAATGTCATAAGCATGATAATAATGATAATAATGTAATCATTGATGATGATGAGAATGATTATAATAAGCATGATGATGCGGATAGCTGAAGTACAACCTTAGTATAGAGACAGGTGAAGAGGGGGGAATATACTCTCCGTAAAACTTTGCACTAAAAAGAGAAGTCACCTGAATACTATACAAGAATGGATACCATAATGTACTTATATTGCTTATAACAAACACTCATTACAAGGGGGACTGATTTTTAAAAGCCCTTAATGTATGAGACCCTTTTCCTGAATAGAAAAAGATGAAGAAGAGAATGGTCAACATAATTGTCAAATTCCAAATCATTCAAGGTATTACTTAAACTATAAACTGAAGGACAGGCATAAGTGAAGATGCAACTGCACATCTGCTAGTTAAACCTTGAACACCTGTATAGTGGAAGATTGGAGTGAAGTGCAAACAACTATGTTGGTGATAACTAATTGAGAACACCAAGACTATCTTTCTTCTATGTTTAATTTCTCTAAGAACAAGATTCCTTTTATTGTTTTCACTGGTTATGTTCTTAGGCTTTTACATTTAATTTCTAATGTCATATTTATGATATCATTAGAATTATGTGATTGATGGAATTTCAGGTAGTGATCTTATTCATGTCAATCTAGACCTGACTTGGTGAAGATTGAATTCAGCACCTGTTGAGTGAGCACATTGTTGAGTGATGCCCTTGATAGAGTAGCGCAGAAACTTATCTACCTGCAACCATTCCATTTGTCTCATAGGAGAGGTAATCTTTATTTAAACATTTACGTGCCAAACAATGGAAAGGAAAACCAAGAGCCAACTTATGTTCTGTCTAAGACCTGGAACACTAAGACTACAGCAATTAATTGATAGCCAGAGGGATACCCAAAGCTAGAAGTGGAGAATTCTGAGTGTAGACATTTCTTTTTTTTCCAGATCATCCAGGCCAGTAAAAGATTAGCATTACATGCCACTGGAAAAAATATAGCTGTTATAATTGGCACATCAATTCTGTATATTTACTGTATATGTATATGTCCTTATTTTATGACAGGCAGGCAGACAGACAGACAGACAGACAAACGGACAGACAGACAGACAGACAGACAGACAGACAGCAGACAGACAGACAGACAGACAGACAGACAGGCAGACACGCTCAAGGCAGGCAGGCAGGCAGGCAGACACACACACACACGCGCGCGCGCGCGTGCTCTCGATGTAATATGCGTGTTTTTATTTGTTTTAATAAAGCACAATACCTTACTGTCGATAGCGATGCCTGACTTTTCTGGAATACTGACTTTTTGAAATCTGCTTTGCTGTAGGCACTCAAGTTTGGTTTTATCTGAGATTTGATGTTTTTTGCCATTTTGGTTTTCTGGTTGATGTTGTCTTGCAATCCGCGATGTTAGTTACTGCTAAATAAACATTCAAACAACGGACAGACGTTAACATAAAACATTAATCGAGATTCTAATGTGTATTTTGCTTCACATGTCACGTTGTATGTGTGTCGAGAAAATAGAACAATTTATAGTGTCAGCTTAAATTCACCGTGGAGGTTAAAATCTATTTCTAAGTATTACAAAGTAAAGATAATGTCGATGGACAACAGTAAACATCAGTTAAAACTGTAAACAACCCCGGCTCCATAATTAAAATCATCAGTTAAAACTGTGAAAAACCCTGGCTCCATAATTAAAAACATCAGTTAAAACTGTGAAAAACCCTGGCTCCATCATTAAAAACATCAGTTAAAACTGTGAAAAACCCTGGCTCCATCATTAAAAGCATCAGTTAAAACTGAAAACCCCTGGCTCCATCATTAAAAACATCAGTTAAAACTGTGAAAAACCCCGGCTCCATCATTAACAATATCAGTTAAAACTGAAAACCCTGGCTCCATAATTAAAAGCATCAGTTAAAACTGTGGAAAACCCTGGCTCCATCATTAAAAACAAAGAAGTCGAAAGAAGTCATAAGAGGTCAGCATGGCGGAATTGATAAGAGCACTCGCTTTTAAACTTCCGGTAAGGTGATATCGAGGTAGCGGGTTCAACCTCTACACCGTCAGTAGGACTAAAATGTTGACTTCATGTCGTTACTTTGGGAACGTAAATTACAAGTACCTCAGAAGTCGGAGTGGGTTCTCCTGAAGGCGAGGGACACTGGTAATATTGAAAGCTAATCCGCACACAAAAATATGTCTGGTGCACTAGAAGTAGTAACACGTGCATGGACTACGCTTGAGTTCAAAGACCTGCCCTAACAATGCAGAGTTTAAACAAAGTGAAGAAGCTACGGTACAACAAGTGGACACCGCTAAGAGCACATATATTGAGAACACGCGTGTATCCTGTGACAACACTCGGGTCTTAATCATAAGCGTTACTACACCCAAAAAAAAATTTTCATATCCTATTTACAGGACATCGCTGTCAACACCAACACTGCTGTTGTTGATGTCTTGGCAAGTTTACCCACAGTAGTTTGCCATTGCTTTCTGAACGACCGGCTCCCATAATAACACGTTAAAACCCAGCGCGACACTGTCTGCTGCCAAATCGGTCGCAGCCGTGTTTCGAACGCGGATAAGCGGAATTCCAAACCACGGAGACCGGCCTACACAAATTGAAAAGGAAAATTGAGGCAAAGGAATTTTTTTAAAGTGTTGAAAAGACAAGAGGACCGTCTGCATTGTACCGGGTTTTATCCCATATGGCTCCACCTCTTTCCGCAGGGTTATTTTTGGGCGACATGAATAGTAAATAGATTGGTCTCTTTTTCAATATTTCGTAACAAAGGTAATAAGATTGTCTCTGTTTTTAGGTTCTTGGTCTAGAACGAGTAAATAGATTGATAGCTTCTTTTCTTCCTTTAACTGTCTCGTAATAAAGGTAATACGATTTTAGAGTGTGAAACCACTATAGTCTGTTCACTTTTGTCTGCCTCAATATAAAATTTCATATCTCAGTAGCCAACTGAGGGGAAATGATGAGATTTAGCATATAACCTTATCATTATTTCCACGCAACAAAACAATTTTTTTTTCTGGAGATTGTACAGCAGATTTCAATTTTTCTTTATATACGGTATATAATTTACCGGTCAGAGATTAAGTCCATAATTTTAAATGTATTACACCTTCACCCAAAAACATCCGCGCTTTTTAAAAATTGTCTCGTGGTTCACGTTTTGGCACGAATTGCGTGCAGTTAAATGGAATTGTTCCGAGGCGTCGTCAGTGTGGGTTCTTTCATGAAACGTGGTTATATAAATAAACATATAAATAAATCTTACCATTAATATTATATTAATAGCTAATGTTTGAATGTGTGAATATTGTTCAATGGGATTGCATGTGAAATTTTGTACACTTCAAAGCATCACTATGAAGTTGTACACATATTTTTGTCAAGAACCTGTTTCATACTGTTACAAATCCCGAAAAAAGAACAATGAATGCATTGGGTTTGAGTAAACGGTCATTTCGTCGATGGGTGCAAGAATCTGGAATTAAACCAACAAGCGATAAGCAAACGATAGGCAGAAAGGCAATTGTAGACATCTTTGACAAGGATGTCATAACGCGGGCTATTATAAAAAATGCTGGATGCCAAAGAAACAGTGATTGTACGAAAACTTAGGGTTTGGTTGAGAAAGAACAATAACATAGAGCTATCCAACACAACTTTGTGGAAAATTATAAGGACATAGGCTTCACTTTAGAAAGTACAAGGGAGGTAGAAATGTCTTTTGTGAGCAACCGCATTTAGGAGCCATGAGAAGCAGATACCTACGTGAAATAAGGGAAATGCGCAAATAAAATTATGACATAGTGTATTTGGATGAGACGTGGATCAATGCGCACCACACAATTGAACAAGAATGGCAATCAGTAGATGGAAAGATAAAGCGATAAGTGCCCAGTAGTAAAGAACAGCATTTGATCATAGCCTATGCTGGTAGTACTCATAATACCATGGCTTACTACAGAATGCTGGATTCGTGTTCGTATCAAAGCATACAGACAATAGGGATTATCATAATGTGATGAATAGTAGTATATTTAGAGATTGGCTCGAGAATACAGTACTTCCGTCCCTTGATAGACCGTCTTGTCTAGTCATGGACAATGCATCATATTACAATGTTGTTGCGCAAGAAGACAAAATACCTACGGCATCGAACACAAAGGAAGCAATAAAGATATGACTCCGAAGGGAAAATATACCATTTCCAGAAAAATATTTCAAGCTACAGTTGTTGTCCCTTGTAAAAAAAAAAAAAAAGGCACAAAAAAGCAAGAAATATCAAATCGACAAGTTGGTAGAATAGCATGGCCATAGGTGCTTGAGACTTCCGCCGTACCATTCTCATTTACACCCTATAGAACTTGTGTGGGCTGAAATTACAGGACAGGTGGCAGCTGACAATACTACATTCAAATTGTCTGACGTCAAGATACTAACCCAGTCTGCGCTATTAAATATTGATAAAAGTTATTGGGAAACTGTGGGGACCATGTGTTGAAAGAGGAAGAGGACTATTGGAGAAAGGATGGATTGAATTTTATGCAACCAAGAGCAGTCATCAACCTACTGAAATCGTCCGACACAGATTAAGATCTGGGCAGATCGCAGACCTTAATCCACGATAACACTCACTGGAATATTTTGCTCCAACTATTCAGACGAATTGCAAGCCCTAAACATTACAGCATCAGCACAATGTCAATGGCAACAGTTTGTGTTCCACAGTGATGAATTTTCAATTCCGCAAGCCCTCAGCGGTGACAAACAACTGGTATTGAAAAAAAAAAAAAAAAAAAAACACTAAACGCATTGAATACCAACAGAAGAGTAATATTGCGGTGGAAACTGACATATTGTGGCGTAACAAGAAACGTGAGAGCAACCACGTTGTCAAATTAGGGGACAACACACGTACATACGAATCAATCTATAAACTTAAATGAAAAGAGGACCAACATCTTGGTCGTTAAGAAGAAAGCCCACTACAGAGACACTGACAACTATTTTCATAGTGCAAAACACGTAATCATGTTCCGTCTCTGAACGGTAAACAGCAGAGTAGACAATCTTTCACGAAGACTCAAAGCGGGTCTGTCACCCAAGTGGACGTGTGAACAAACTACACAGACAGCTGAATAGATCCTTAAAAATTGACACATGATGACTAAATTGCGGTATCATTTCTGGTCACTCCATACGCACATTAACGCACAGCTATTTTGAAGTTTTTACGAACTCAATATAAAAAGCTAAATGCATCCTAGTAACATGACTCCTTGTGTACACATTATTAACCAGCAGCTGAAGAATCAAGAAGGAAATGAAAAATAAAGTACGAAATATATTCCTTCTACTTTCCTGTCAATTTACACATTATTTACCCCATGCCTCTGTAAATTCTCTGTCTTTACTAATATTACACATTGCACCCCTCTCGGGAGTCTCAGTGGTGAAGTGGTCAAGCCGTCTGACTTGGGCTCCGAAGGTTGTATGTTCGATTCCGGGCCCCGTCCTTCATTTCTCGAGTGCATTTTTTCGGAGACTCCCGAGGGTCGTCGCTGGAGCTACGGAGTTCGTGCTTTGTGCGACGCTTTCCGCGCTGCGGAAAGAGACTGAGCCATATAGGATAAAACCCCGGTGCAATGCAGTCGACCCTGTCGACTTTTAAGCGACTTTGTTTTATTTCACCCACTCCCATACGAATCTGGCTACGCCTTGTACTTGTGTGGCTACCCGAAATGATGTGCTTTACTGTAAGACTAGTTTGTTAGCGTGAATTCACTACATTTTAGCCAAAACATCAAAGAAATGTCGCTGCTTTCGATGATTTAAGTTGTTTGGACCTATCAAATACATACTCCTTATAACATCATGTTACGCACAGAAATCAGGATAATGACATGCTCCAGGCAAAAGTACAGACAGGGGATACTTTGAATTAACCTCATGATCTCTATATATTCTTTTAAATTATGAGATCTCTCTGTGCCTTCTAGTACTATTTAATGGTAATGAATGCACACTGTGTTATAAGTAATTTGAACTACAATAAATACCTACATCAAATTTATATTTTAAATGTTGTAGTATAATAAAATAAAGACTGATGAAGGTGACGAAAGCTTCGGGTAATAATTTTTTTTTTTTTTAAACGAGTCTGAAACTAGTTGCGGCAAATACGGGACATAGTTCATCAGCTCTCCTTTAAGATTACCAATATCGTTGATTCTGGTAGGAGGATCTTCGGTAGTGATCTTTACCACAGTAATCTTGCAGTCATGTTGGCTGGACTGATGACTTGCCCCTCTCCTTCAGTTCTACATGAAGACACGCCAGATCAAGGCTTCGGGGAGGATGCCGGCAAAGTGAAGATTTTATTTTGGTGAACTGCAAATGAGAGGAGAGAGACATTTAAATTTCGGTGCTTTCTTCGACTGCTGAATCCTGCACTGCTTAGACATGAGTTTAATGGTTGTTTACTTTTCGCTTGTCTACTAATTGTCCAGAATACACATCCACTAGGAATTGAAAATATTCATTTTTAGCACAATGCTCAAGAAACCAAAAGCTAATTAATGTGAAGATTACACAACTATAAATTTAATGAGATATGTAACTAAGATACTTCTAAAGATTATAAAGTATGGAATTTAAAATAAAATAAATATTTTTTTTAACTGAAAAATAATTTGGCTCTCCTAAAAGCAACAACAAAAGAGACGACATACGTTTAACAATGATTGAAAAATGTACGGAAGTAAAACAAGAATATAGATGTATGTTTTATGGACTACAGGGAAGACTTTGACAATGTACGACATGGACAGTTGATTATATGGCTTCAATATATAGAATTAGATAGAATAGATATGACACTTATTGCTGTTGTTTGTCCATCAAGAATGATGATGACCATTCATTTCATCCAGTGGGGTTGAAGGTGTGGAGCCGTGGGTTCTAAGATGGCTGATAAGGCCTATTTTGGCTCGAAATGTTCTTTGACAATGTGGGCAAAGAATGCTTGACGTCTCTGGAGGAAGATTTCCTGCAGTGGTTTTTCTGTCCTGCCTTTTCTTCACAGCTCTTGCAGTCCTGGTTGCCTCACATATGACTGCACCTTTGCGCAATGATGCACGCCACGAATTTCGGTCTCTGGCTGCAGCCTCCCAGGTGTCATGATGAATTCCAAAAGCATTCAGTGAAATTTTCAGAGTGTCTTTAAAACGTTTCCTCTGGCCACCTTGGGAGCGTTTACCACAACGCAGTTCACTGTAGAAAATTCGTTATGGGAGCCTGTGATCTGGCATGCGAGTCAAGTGACCAGCCCAGCGAATCTGATTCTTCATCAGTAGAGTGTGGATACTGGGCATGGATGCTCTTTCTAGGACTTCAGTGTCTGGAATCTTGTCTTGCCATTTAATCTTCAGTAGCTTCCTTAGGCAGACTGTGTGGAAGTGGTTTAATTTCCTAGCGTGTCGCTGATAAACAGTCCAGGTTGTTGGATGAAGAATGACTTGCGCGATGACTTGGATTAAAGTGAGGAAGAGTTGCGCAATTCGTCGACCTCACTCTCTCGCCTGAGTCCATCTGAGTCCAGTGGCAAGACAAGTCGAGACGATTGGAGACGAATACAGGTGCAGTGGATGACCAGGGCGCTCTACGTGCCTTGCCGTGCTCATTACGTTCCACAACGCTTTGCAGGTAAACGCCGTCTTGCCCGTTGAATCAGGAATGATTTCTTCCGCGCAGTCTGCCGAATCCTGTCTTCACATGCTGGGTAGGCATACCCTAGTTTACCTCTTGGTTTGACACCAAATCGGATACCCATGCCTGGTTTAGCCAGCCTCTCACAGCTGTTGCCCGGTGGGTGACCGCTGTCGCATGCTGACAGCTACTAGGAGCCACAGGCACGAGCTTGGTGTCAGACTTGGACCAGTGGGGGATGGGTCCTGAAAGGACATGAGAGCCATCCTTACCAAAGGTGCTACCAATGCCTGACACCCCGTACCCCCCGACACTTATTAGTAACATGTACGGAAAACATGAAACAACAATTAGTTTCGAAAATAAATACTGAACAATTCAAAACATTGTACTGTGTTCCCTTAGTAAATTTAAACACAGAAGACACACAAAAAATAAGTTGCACAATTTATTGCCTGGCATATTTCGCTGCATCTCGCCAGGTGCATACTGCAGAGTTATACATAATATGAAGGGAAATGGATTAATAATAATTTGCAGAAATACATAACACACATAGCTAATTATACTATTCGCATGATGAGCATGTGTAATCCCCATTCATTGCCTCAGTTACTAGACGACTAAAATGGTGCATATCCTTTGCAGGACGTTGTGATAAATCCCAACCCCATTTTGAATTTCTAGGCAAGTTTACGTTCAGTAGTTTGCCGTTGCATTATGAACAGGAACTCAACGTTGAAATCCATCTAACTGGTGTAAAATGTCAACGTTGAAGTACAACTGACTGGTGCAAAATGTCAACGTTGAAGTACAACTGACTGGTGCAAAATGTCAACGTTGAAGTACAACTGACTGGTGCAAAATGTCAACGTTGAAGTACAACTGACTGGTGCAAAATTTCAACGTTGAAGTACAACTGACTGGTGTAAAATGTCAACGTTGAAGTACAACTGACTGGTGTAAAATGTCAATGTTGAAGTACAACTGACTGGTGCAAAATGTCAACGTTGAAGTACAACTGACTGGTGCAAAATGTCAACGTTGAAGTACAACTGACTGGTGTAAAATGTCAACGTTGAAGTACAACTGACTGGTGTAAAATGTCAACGTTGAAGTACAACTGACTGGTGCAAAATGTCAACGTTGAAGTACAACTGACTGGTGCAAAATGTCAACGTTGAAGTACAAGTGACTGGTGTAAAATGTCAACGTTGAAGTACAACTGACTGGTGCAAAATGTCAACGTTGAAGTACAACTGACTGGTGTAAAATGTCAATGTTGAAGTCCAACCGACGAGGGTAAGGGTTGAATCGCTTACCCCGCAATCAGCGTACAGGAAGATTAAGCGCAAATGCATTAACAGATTAAGTGTCATGAGATGATTTATCGTCTTAAGCGACTTGCCGTATCTGCCGTTGGCTTATGTATCGCCGGAATGTCATTACGTTATAATACATGTCTGCTATCATATTAACAAATTTGAAGTCATAACTGTGACACACCTCTACTTCCCATTTCCCGCCATCCATGTTTGCTTGGTCCATACCTACTCTTATGCTTGGTGCAAACTGACCTTTAGCTTGGTCCAAACCTACTTTCTACTTATACAGAATATGTTAAGTCTCGCGGCCGCACAGACTTCCACTCAACACACAGAAGTAGTGCGTAAGGCCCATTTCCCCCCCCCCCCCCCCGCTTCCCTCAATTCGAGATCCAGATCCCGAATATTTCCTTACATAGCTCAATGTGACGTCACACTGATCCCTCAAAAATAGATCAGTCAAAATATTTCCTTACATAGCTCTATGTGACGTCACACTGATCTCTCAACAATGGATCAGTCAAAATATTTCCTTATATAGCTCTATGTTACGTCATTTTCAAGGGATATAACTCGTCAATAGCCACTCGACTGGTTTTTGCCACTATTACATCCCTTTATTTTTCTATTTTAAAATTTTAATTTATTAATATGGCGGATATTATTGGTTGTAGTGGGGTGGGGGTGGTTGGGAAGATTACAGATGGCTGTTATGTGGTAGGGTTGGAGAGGCTGGAAAAATTTAAAGATGGCGATTCATTGTTAAGAGACATAGAGGTGGGGTGGAGTCGTGGTGGCCGAGATGACTATCGGAATTGAGGTGGGAGGCGTGGGAACATTGGTGGTGTGTAATGGTTGAGAATACGGTGCTCTTCAACGGGGTGGCGTCGTGGATAAGCCGGGAGGTTCGGGAAATTAAAAGATGGTTGATAAGAGACAGGGATACGGGGAGGTGCCGAGTGGTCGTGGGGTAATGTATCAACAGTGTGTGAAGATGGTGGCGTGGGTACGATAGGTGCCCAACGTCTAGCTGTTCATGTGTTGAACTACGTTTGTTTCTGCAGCAAGGTGCCATGTGGAGGTGACGGGTTCGAATCCAATGATGGGGTTGGAGGATCGCTGTTTCTAAGGGCAGCCAATACGCGACCAATCTATTTTAAAATGTAAGATGGTCTTCCAGCTTAGGGTTGAAGCGTGCGGTTAACATCCCCACCTTTGTAAAAATTATTTTGTTACGAAACAGATACATAAGCCTCGAATTCGGACTGACTTATTTGGACAACGACCTTGAAACATTAAAGGACTTTTGAGATTGGGAACATGGAAGGTACGGACACTATATCAAGTTGGAGCAGCCGAAGAACTAACCCGGGAGGTGATGGAATATTAAATGGATATAACAGCAATTCAAGAAATAAGGTGGCCAGGAGAGGGTACTTTAGAGCAAAATGGAATGTTTGTAATGTATGGAGGAATCACCTAAAATAAACATGAATATGGAACAGGATTTGTCATCAACAAAGAGTTATGGGAGAACGTTCTAAACTTTAAAGTTGTTAATGACAGGATTAGTAAATTACGAATAAAGGGTAAATGGAAAAATATAAGGATGATTAATGTGCATGCACCTACTGAAGAGAAAGAAGATGATATTAAAGAAGACTTTTATAATGATCTGGAAGATGTCATAGAAGAAATCCCCAAACAGGGCATCCTGATTGTGCTGGGAGACTTCAATGCAAAAATAGGTAGAGAGAAAACTCATAAAAAAGTGGCCGGTATGAAAAGCCTACATACAACTTCAAATGACAATGGATGGAGAGTCATCAACTTAGCAGAAGTCAGAGGACTGCAGATCAGCAGTACCAGACTACAGAGAAAGGATATACATAAACAAACTTGGAAATCGTGTGACAAGAGAACCTATAATCAAATAGATCACAATTTAATTACCAACAACAATGCATCAAATATACAAGTTAGAGGTTAGAGAGGAGCTGAGTGCCACAGCGACAACTTCCTCGTTGGAGCACAATTTAAAATAAAACTTAAGAGAGCTTTCTATGCTAAACTACAAAGGTTACACCCAACATATAACAGAGAAAACTACAAGAAAGTACAGTCAAAGAGAAATTTGCAGATAAATTAAATGTAAACTTGAAATTCTACAAAACCCGTTGGAGGAAATCGTTGACCAAACTTGGTTGAACATCAAGAACACAATTCAAACTACGGCAGAAGAATGTCTCAGTGTGTTAAACACGCATTGAAAGAACAGATGGTTCAATCAAGAATGTGAAGAAGCAGTCATTAGGAAAAAGAATACCAGACAGTTGTGGTTAAATGACATCAACAACATCAACAGTGAAGATCAATATAGAACTTATGTAAAGAGGCTACAAAAATAGGTCGGCAGCAGAAGCGATAATATATAAGCAATATAATCAAAGATATGGAAACTAATCACCAGTAACATGAATCCAGAAAGTTTTTTTAAAGAAATGAAGTCAATGAAACGAGAACACCAACACAACAGATATGATTTAAAAGATAAAAATGGGAATATGATAAATACCAATGAGGAAATATGTGCAACAGATGGAAAGAATACTTTGTTGAATTACTAAATTGTGAAGCTCCAAGCAACACTTTCCCACAGGAAGCGGTTCTACCGTGTGAACAACAAACTTAAGAACCTGTCTTTGAAGAAATCATATATGTAATAATACGCCTTAAAAACAATAAGGCAACTGGGGCTGATGGAATTGCTGCTGAATTTATAAAGGTAGGCGGCCATGCATTACATCTAAAGCTATACCAACTAATAAAAAAAATCTGCAGGACAGAAGAATTACCCAATGACTGGAAAGAGTCATTATTGAAACCTATCTTTAAGAAAGGAGACAAGTTCCAGTGTGAAAATTATAGAGGAATATCACTCCTGTCCACAAGATATAAAATACTATCCGCGGTATTACTAAATAGACTACAACCATATTCAGAAGACATATTAGGTAACTACCAGGCGGGTTTCAGAAAAAAAACAGACCAACAATAGATCAGATATTCATCTTAAGACAAATAGCCGAGAAACATTGGGATTATAAAAGAGATCTCCATAACATCATGTTCCTCATGTACCTTGCGGTGTCGAGGTGAAGTATAAACTTCGTGAGAGTGCCCGATTATGGGCTTCACATATCGATATTCCCATGGACTCTGCTATTCCCTCCGTCCAACGTTTACGTGGTCGGCCTCTTCCTCTGTTTCCCTCTGGTCTGTACATAATTGCTTGTTGTGGTATGCTGTTGACTGGTAACCTACTTGCATGACCAAACCATTTGACTTGCTGCTTTCTGATAAAATCTAGTGCTGATTTAACCCCCACTTTAGTCCTGATTTCTTCATTTCTGATCTTATCTCTTCTTGATACGTTGAGTATTCTTCTCAGGAACCTCATTTCTGTTGTTGTGAATTTTCTTTTCTCTTTTTCTGTCATTGTCCAGGTTTGGCATTGGTAGCATAGAGTTGGCAGGAAGATTGTGTTGTAAAGTGCTTTCTTGGTAGTAACTGATACATGTTTGTTCTTTAGTATTGGTGCCATTTGTCCAATGAGTTGATTTGCCTTATTGCACCTATTTTCGATCTCGTCTTCTGATCTGCCATTTGATGATATTATACTTCCTAGGTACTTGAAACTCTTTACTTGTTTCAAGGGATGTTCATTTAGGTGAATTGTTGTTGTTTGTTCTTCTTTAGTTATAGTCATTACCTCTGGTTTGCTTGTGCTAATTTTCATGTTATGTTCCCTACACATTTCGTTTAGACTATTCATGTTTTCTTGTAATTCAGCTTCTGATTTTGCTATTAGTGCTTGGTCATCCGCAAACAGGAGTTCTCTAATGGTTAGATTTGCAGATGGTTCTTCTTCTGTGTTCTCGTCATGCAGTATTCTTGCCATCTCTGCTTGGCTGGTTTCTTTACATATGTTGTCTATATATGTTATGAACAAGAGAGGGGACAGGACACAACCTTGTCGTACTCCAGATCTTATGGTGAAGGGTTCTGAGTGTCCTCCAGTTGCTCTCACTATGCATTCACTGTTGTTGTATAAATATCTACATAGGTTTGTTAGATGTGTACTCACTCCATATTGTTTAAGGATTTCCCACAGCTTGTTTCTATCTACTCTATCGAATGCCTTTTCTTGGTCGACAAAGGCTAAGTAGAGTGTTTCATTGAATTCGATTGATTTTTCTATAAGTTGTCTAAGGGCAAAAATGGCATCTGTGCATCCTTTGTTTTTCCTAAATCCAAGCTGTGTTTCGCTTAGCTAGAGTTCTAATGTAGTTCGTTATCTTTTTTGTAGAATTTTGCAAAATATTTTCCCAGTATGACTCAACAGTGAAATGCCTCTGTATTGTGTGCAGTCTCTTTTGCTGCCTTTGTTTTTCCAAATTGGGATAATATAGCTTTTCTCCAGTCTCGTGGTGTCTGTTGTTCTACCCAAACATGGTTGAATAGTCTATGTAGCCACGCTGTTCCTACTTCTCTTGCTGCTTTAATTAGTTCATTTGGTATTTCATCCTGTCCCGGTGATTTGTTCAATGGGGCTAATCTGATGGCTTCTATAATTTCTTCTTTTAGTATGTCTGGTTCTAGTTCTTCGGTGACATCTGTATAGGTCTCTTGAATTCCTGTGACATCTGATGGGATGTTGAGAAGTTGTAACATATACAGGTAGGAAATCAGACCTTTTCCAAATAACATAGGGATTGAAATAGGGTGATGCACTATCGCCGCTCCTTTTCAATCTGGCTCTCGAGAAAGTTGTAAGGAAGGTAAAGGAGGAATGTGCTATTGGGGAAAATCCAGGCTGCTTGGTTATGCAGATTATATAGATATTATAGGAGAAAATGAACAAAAGACATTGGAAATATTGACTCACTTAAAAGAAAAAGCTCAACAAATGGGGCTGGTTATCAACCAAGATAAGACAGAATATATGGTAATTTCAAGAGACGAAACGGCTAAAAACTCTGGCCACATACAAATAGATAATATGGCCAATAAAAGAACGGAAACATGCAAATACCTGGGTACAATCTTCAACTGTTCCAACATCATAAGGGAAGAAATACAAGCTAGAATCAACTCTGGAATTAAAATATACTATGCACAACAATATCTGCTAAAATCAAATGCGATATCTCGTAACACCAAGATCACAATATACACAACACTGATTAGACCAGTTGTGCTGTATGGCTCTGAAACCTGGGGTACAACTAAAGGAGATGAAGCCTTGTTACAAACCTTTGAGAACAAAATCTTAAGACGCATCTTTGGGCCCATTAGGGATACAAAAAGTGGAGAGTGGAAAAGAAGAAGCAACAAAGTTCACGGTATTGTGGTCCGGTTGTAGCTATTAACCACGTTTCCCCCGTTTGTTCAGAAGTGGTCTAAAATATATTCAGCAAAGACCAAGAAACAATCCCAAGGATTGCGCTCTTAGCACTGACGCCTCCTTGAACTGACGAAAACATTCAATTTTGTAACAACATGTAGTGAATGAATTTTCGGTATTATAACACTAAAATCAAACTGTAAGGACAGTGGTCGGTCTGGTGTCCACTACACATACTAGGTCATTTGTGACACTCAATCCGAGTTCTCTGACGTCCATACCGGGATAGTATGAAATAGTATCCGTGGTTTAATTATGTCGGGTCTGCTGAGTAGACACATGTCTTGTGTATACAACCGATGTGACCTCAAAGTATTGGAGGTGAAACCCGTCGATTCAGAACACAACGTGCGAGTACGAGTTATAACCCAGTCCCGTTTTGATTGTTATTTCAAACCTATTTACCGTTTGAAATTTTTTTAATTTTAACTTTAACTTTAACTTTTCAATTTTCAATTTTCACTTTTTAATTTTTTAAACTTACCGAAAGACCCGTCTCTTTCCCAACCATCTTACATTTTAAAAGCAGTTATTTAACATAGCCTGGTCGCGTATTGTCTGCCCTTAGTAACTGCAATCCTCCAACGCGATCATGGGATTTGAACCAGTCAGCTCCACGGCACCTCACTGAAGGAACAAGCGTAGTTCAACACTTGACCAGTTAGACTTAGGGCACCTTTCGTACCCACGCAAAACACCTTCACACACTGTTGATACATTACCCCACGACCACACGGCACCACCCCATAGCCCTGTCTCTTAACAACCATCTTTTAATTTTCCCGACCTCCCGGCTTAGCCACTATGCCACCCCTTGGAAGAACATCTTACTCCTAACCATTACACACCACCAATGGTCCCACGCCTCCGACCTCAATCCCAACAGTCATCTCGGCCACCACGACTCCACCCCACCTCCCCATCTCTTAACAGTGAATCGCCATCTTCTAATTTTTCCAACCTTCCCCACCCCATCACTTATCAACCATCTTTAATCTTCCCAACCTCCCCCACCTCACTACAACTAATAATATCCGCCATATTAATACATTCAATTTTTTTAATTAAAAATAAAATAGAGGGATGTAATAGTGGCAAATCCAGTCGAGTGGTTATTCATGAGTTATATCCCTGGAAAATTGGCGTCGCATATATAAGGAAATATTTTGACGGATCCATTTTTGAGGGATCCGTGTGACGTTATATAGAGCTATATAAGGAAATATTCGGGGTCTGGATCCCGAAATGCGGGGGGGGGGGGGGGGGGGGGGGCAAAACACCATTACATGCTACTCACAGAGGCATGTTTTACAACATATGGAAGTACGACATGGGTGTATGTTGTCTCCGATCCGTTTCAGCGTATACACAAAAAGCTACCAACTAATAGTATACCACGATAAAAAAAAATGATAAACATACCAAATGAAACCAGAAGAAGCGACCGATCAAGTAGACGATGGACAGAGGGAATATTAGAGTCTATGGGAATTTCCATATATGAAGCCCATAAACGGGCACTCTCCCGATGTTTATGCCTCATCTCGACACCGCAAGATACAAGAAGAACAAGATAACAAGATGAGATTAGATGAGACACAGGAAGCATTTGAAACAAGCTGGGGCTTGTCTAGACTGAACATCTGCTGGATAAACAAACTTAGATATACTGTTGACACTGTGTTGATAGCGGGGAGTGAGCGGGCGATAAAAACACATGGAGCAAAGAAATACGCGTATCGAAAACTGAATTATATAACAATATTGAAAAATCTAAAACCAGGATCATTAGCACCGAAAAAGGAGAAACAAACAATGCAAATCACAAAATCGCAGTTAAAGGTAGGTGTGTGGGGGAGGGGAGGGGGAGGTACGTACTAGAACACATACAAATTACTCATATCTTGGACGTAATAACAAGTGGCGGAAGTGAAGCTGAAATGAAAACTAAAATGGAGCTGATAAAAAATATATTCAAGAACAGTTTTGTTTTAAAATTAACATCTAGAGCAGTGGTTCTCAACCTTTTATGGCCCGTGCCCCCCTTCACCATATTTTCAGAACGTCATTCCCCCCTTTCGTAGATTGATTGATTGATTGATTGATTGATTGATTGATTGATTGATTGATTGATTTAGGAATCGACATCACAGCATTCGGGGCATTCCCATAAGTGCTCCGTCCCCATCCTCAGCAGCCAGCGAAGAGTTCCAACACCAATAGTACCAGTAGCAATCTGATTATATGTCCGTCTCGCCTTTCCTCTGAGCGTTGAGCGTCGGCCAGATCCCCTCGTCACTCCTCGCTGTCTCATTCTCGCCAGAC
Organism: Cepaea nemoralis; assembly: GCA_014155875.1. NCBI lineage: Eukaryota > Metazoa > Mollusca > Gastropoda > Stylommatophora > Helicidae > Cepaea > Cepaea nemoralis. The sequence goes on along the minus strand of JACEFZ010028259.1, from coordinate 273,598 downwards.
CATGGTAATCCATTTGCTCCCCCGAGGTATACACGTGCTCCCACAAGGCCGCAACCACGTCTGCCTTGTCATGCATCAATACTCCACCAAGTTCTGCAGAGCCATCCAATCTGTCCGCCTGTTCATTTCCCAGCACATCGGCATGCCCCGGAGAAAAGATCCAGGCGATACTTGTCACCCGTGACCTCCGAAGCGAAGCAAGCCACTCCGCACGAAGTCTGCCCGTCCTCACCCTCGTCAGCATGCTTTCTGAGTCAGTTATAATCACGATGTGTGTGTGTAGTATTCTCCATCCAGCGGAGAGCCGCAGTGACTGCCTCCATCTCCATTCTTAAGCTGGATGTTGTGGTATCATATGCCAGGCTCTCCTGCACCAAACGTCGACCATTAACTTTGGCTATGAACCCCCAGCCACTTCTCTCACCGCTTGACACCGAACCATCTGTGTAGATAATCACATCACCCGAGTGAGCATTGTCCTGAATTAGTCTTCCCCCTTTCGTATTTCCTACCTAAACATCCCACCCCCGCCCCTACACAGCATACATAATAATGGAAGTTAAATTTAATAGCACACACTAAAACAAGTCTAGACGTCCACATAAAACGTGATTTGTGGGTCTACTTACTTTATAAAATGAATTTTAGATGGGTGGGACGTACAGAACCGTACAATATGAAGGGAAAAACAATATCAAGTAATCGGTTCTTGTATTAACGCGATCTTGAAATAATCTTAATCCCCCCCCCCCCCTTTGGAATCCCTAATCCCCCCCCCCCCTAGGGGGGAATTCCCCACCGGTTGAGAACCACTGATCTAGAGAGATACACAATGCAAAAAAAAAACATCTACCAACTGCTATACAGATATACAAATATATTTATATTTATACTCTTGTGCGTGTGCGTGTGCGCGCGCGCGTGCGTGCGTGTGCGCGTGTGTGTGTGTGTTTAACATTGTTATATGGTGTGAATAGTGTTCCTTTACTATTTACTTCTATTTTATAGAAATAATATTGCCATAAACCTTGGCAATAAACAAGGAATAGAAAGTTGAATGAAAGGCCCTGACAATGTGAATATGCAGAAAGATAAGTTCAAGGGGAGCATTAACATTCAAATATCGAGGTACCAGGGATGCTGCGAAATGAGAGAGTTGATTAAAACCAAAGAGTTAAATGAAATTACCCGAGAGAAAAGTCGAAGAGGGCGAGCAAGAAGTCGACAGTGAATCAAGTGGGAAGATTAACATCAAGAGATGGACGAAATGATATTTCCGACAGTACGGCTTAGGCGAATGACAGACGATGTTGAACATTCACTACAGCCAATCTTTATTGTGGAGAAGGCACATGATTTGTTGGTTGGTTGGTTGGTTGGTTGGTTGGTTGGTTGGTTCGTTCGTTCGTTCGTTTTCGTTGGTTGGTTGGTTGGTTGGTTGGTTGGTTGGTTGGTTAGTTAGTTAGTCGTGGTTCCAACTTCACGGCAACGGGTTGTCACCATATTGCTCCGTTCCTGTGCCAGTGAATATCCCACAAAATGCTCCTCACTGCCAAAAGTGAACAATGGAACAGACAGGAGTATCGGCAAGCCAACAGCCCACTGTGCATAATGCCGCCGCCAGAATGCCAACACAAAAGTCCTCCATGAAAAATACAGTTCATCGTTGACGGAAATGGCAGTCACCAGAAAGACTTCATTGACCCGGGTTTTATGCTATATGGCTCGGTCTCTTTCCACAGAACGACCCACCGAAAGCGCCGCACAAAGCACGAACTCCGTAGCTCCAGTGGCGACTCCCATGAGTCTCCTGAAAAATGCACTCTTCAGCCGAAAAGACAAACCAGTCAATCCAGCAACAGCCGGCCGCCATCATTCCGAACATGCAGTTCACGCTACACACAACCGCGGACAGATGTAAAAGCATTCCACGCGAAACTCACAGCTCACAGTGTCGCGCCACGCACTCACTCAGTAGCAGGGCGACGGAACCATATCCTCCTTAGTAGCCTCTTACGACATGCATGGTAGGCAACAGTGTTACTATTCTTTGCTCCCTCGTATGGGCCCCGGCAACACACGGGTTGGTTGGTTGGTTGGTTGGTTGGTTGGTTGGTTGGTTGGTTGGTTGGTTGGAATATATAATGTATGTAAACACTATTCATAAAAAGACGGACCGAAGAAAATGAAAAAGGGGAAGGTCAATACGAGGTGAACTTGACTCAGACATTACAAAGTGGCTGAATATGTCATCATCATGTGCCATGCCGATAAGCGTGGGCGGTCATCATCGTCATCTCACTCGATCACCAGAGTCGTGGATCTGGTCAGTATTCTTATCTCGACTATGCCACGTCGCAAAGCCACCCAGGTATTTACTTCTCTGCCTTCCCCTGGTTCTCTTCCCCTCGATCTTGCTAGCTGTCATTAAGTTTTCCAATTTATTTCTTCTCATAATGTGACCATAATATTGTGACGGTATACATCTAATTTCTCTAATCAGTTCTCGATTTTCATTTATTTCTTGTAGGACTTGGTCTTTGGTTTTTCTGTCTGTCCATTATATTCTTTGCATTTTCCTCACAAACCACATCTCTACAGCCATCAGTTGTTTTTCAGCCTGTTTACTCATTGTCCACACTTTACATCTATACAAAAGCACAGGTTCTATGTAGCACGTCAACACTTTTATTTTCTCGTTGCAACCGACATCTTTTTATTGGTCAGTATGTTTTTCATCTTGCAAAAGTCTACATTCACATTCGCCATGGCGATTCTTGTTCTAATCTCTTCAAGGCTTCTCCCATCAGATGCTATGACTGTTTCGAGATAATTGTACCGATTCACTTGTTTAAGAATATTCCCATTTACTTGTACAATTACATTGGGGTATTTCCTTCTTCCCAGTGACCACATAATCTGTGTCTTCTTACAACTTAATTGTAACTCTAGTTGTTTTGTGTGTGCAACAACCGCGTCAGTTAAATGCTGCAAATCATGCCCATTGTCTGCAAAGAGTACTGTATCATCAGCATATCCAATGTTATTGATGTTTGGTCCTACAATGATGATTCCTTTCATATCTTCTACATTTCTGAAAATATGTTCACTGTACAGGGAAAAAAGATCGGGAGACATTACACATGGTCACATGCCTGTCTCACACATCTCTTAATAGGCTAATATTGACCTACTTCATTATCAATCCTTATGGCAGCTTGTTGTTTCCAATATATATTTTTTACAAGTCTAACGTCTTTCCCATCAATTTGTAGATCTGCAAGTATCTTTGTCATTTTGACATGTCTTACTTTAACGAAAGTAATTGTGTAGTCAATAAATCAAAGATGTAGGTCTTTGTTTACATCTATTTGCCACAAATCGTTAGTTTAAATCGACTTTTACTGCCGCTGAGTTGTAAAAAGAATATCAAGTGAAATAGTTGTAATACGGAAAACAAAATACACACTTTAAGAAACTACCATAAGTGGACAACAACAAAAACTTACTGATGATGTGAAAACATTACTGATGTGTTGTGTATATAAAAAGGCAGCCCTGAGTCACATACGTTTTAGCTTTGTGTTTCCTGGTCCCCTGTCTAAGTGGGAAATCCCGATACAGATGTGTTTCAAATAATCATTCATCATCATCATCATCTTCCACTTTTACCGTCAAGTGTCGTGGGGTGGAATAATTGGCGCTCCAGCGCCCGATGGGTGGCATTGGATATTGTCATTCTGTGTGATTGTAAAATGTCTTTAAAAAGTCGCTTATAAGTCGACAGGGTCGACTTCATTGCACCGGGTTTTATCCCATATGGCTCGGTCTCTTTCCGCAGCACGGAAAGCGTCGCACAAAGCACGAACTCCGTAGATTTTAGCGACGACCCCCAGGAGTCTCCGAAACATTTAACTCGTAAACCGAAGGACGTGGCCCGAAATCGAACCCACAACCTTCGGAGCACGAGTCAAACGGCTTGACCACTTCGCCACAGAGACTCCCCATGTCTTTTATGTAGTCAATCCATTTTCTTCATGGACGTCCTCTTGGTCTCGTCGCAGATGATCCTTGATGTAAGGCCAGTGATGGTAGTTGATGGTGTTGCATTCTAACGACATGGCCACGATGAAATCACTCGAAAAATATTCTATACATCTTATATCCAAACACATCTCGATTAGTGTTCCACAGTCTGGGATAGTTGCAATAAATCTAATATGACTGAATCTAAATACGACAACGTTCTCTTCTAAACCGCGTCTAAATCTTCTAGTGCTTTATTTAGCACGTTGGAAGTAGATAATTTATACAATCATTTAAGACTTCTACCACTTCGAAAGCGTTTCAATTTTAACAAAGCCAAATTAGTGATTAAAATTATATCTCAAAATCCACCAGTGTATCTTTTGCCGTTGATTCAATCTCATGCAATGAACAGCAAGCACTTGAATTTATTACGCGTTCCAAAGCCTAGATTGCACTTATACAAAACATGTTTTGCGTACTCTGGTGCTCACTTATGAAATGACCTTCCACCAGATCTGAAAACTCAAATGAATCCCTATACGTTCAATAGAAAACTCTGTCAATACTTACTTTATTACTACATGCCACCATAGGTCACCTACTGGAATCATTTTTTAACTATGTGTGTGTGTGTGTGTGTGTGTGTGTGTGTGTGTCTCTGTGTGTGTGTGTGTGTGTGTGTGTGAAAATAAGACAGTGGGTGGGTGGGTGGGTGGGTGAGTGAGTGAGTGAGTGAGTGAGTGATTGAGTGAGTGAGTGAGTGATTGAGTGAGTGGGTGAGTGGGTTGGGTGGGTGGGTGAGTGAGTGAGTGAGTGAGTGAGTGAGTGAGTGAGTGAGTCAGTCAGTCAGTCAGTCAGTCAGTCAGTCAGTCAGTCAGTCAGTCAGTCAGTCAGTCAGTGGATGAGTGGGTGAGTGGGTGAGTGAGGAATGAAAAGAAGCTAAAAAACAAATTCAACATAGAAATAAAGAACAAATTTGATATCTTCTTCTTCTTCTTCTTCTTCTTCTTCTTCTTCTTCTTCTTCTTCTTCTTCTTCTTCTTCTTCTTCTTCTTCTTCTTCTTCTTCTTCTTCTTCTGCGTTCATCCGTAGTGTTTTTTCGGACGTGATTGCTTTGTGCCTGTTTACAGCAGAGCTGCGTTCTTGCGCCTTTAGGCCGACACATCAGACTTCTGCGGGCGTCTCTTGACTGGGTTAACCTTCCCGGGGAGATTTCATATTGTCTGATCTGAACATTTTATTTCAATATGTTAATCATCGGCGGAGAATAGTGAAGACCGGCTGCACAAACATTTATTCCTAAACTGAAGATAATAGGCCGTAAGAAAGGATACCTGAAAACATCATAAATCTAATGCAAACTCGAATGAACAAGAACAACTGAACATATCAAGGATTCATCGAAAAATTAGAAACTTATGTAAAGAGGCATGGTTTGAGAAAAATGCAGGGATATTGAAAAACAATACAATACCAAAAAATAGCAAATTAATTTTGGTAATTTCTGTAAAAATTATTCACTGCCCCTGATTCAATTCCATGAATCAGAGATAACTTTACTTAAGACCTCTATTTTTCCCATTGATCTGTTGCATAACTTGTCTACAGCTTGTGGAATTTTGGTTTAGCTTGATCTTCATCTATTCTAAGTGTTACTTCTTGAATACATCGTCTATTTGCTGTTATCAATGTACCAGAAGTTTGCGCTCATTAACTTGGGCAGGCCGAAAGAGGGATCGTGCTGCATTTGCAATATTTGGTCTTTACAAATCAGCCCAGGCTTTGTGTTTGGAGAGATTATTATGTCTTCTTCTAAGGTATAGTAACTATCGTCTGTCAAGACGGCAAGGTGACAGTACAGTACAGTAATATAATCTGATGTCTGGTCTTAGGCAGTTATGACTGAGCTACTTTATGGCAGTAAACGGTACTACATGCTTTCTGTTAGCGCTGGGCTGTTGGGCGGCTCTCACCAACCCCGAAGCCCCACATTGTTTCAACGGCTTCAGGCGGAGGAGCGCAATTGGGAGGATACAAGCCATACCCTAGTGCGAGGAAATGCAACCTAAATTCTAAGTATCATGACAGGGCAGACCAGGTCATAAGCCTTGGTCGGCAACTGTCTAAGATCGAAGCTCCCTCAGGCGGACAGTTAGAGCATTGTTTTGCTAATATGGCAAATTCTGCAGTTTGTCTTGTTTCAGAATTATTGGTGTTACCTTTACTCTGGAGTAAACTAGGCAGGCCGAGAGAGGCATCATGTTGCATGGGCAACACATGGTCTCTAAATTCAGCCCAGACTTTGCACTACGGAAAGGTGTAACTCCATTTTACAAACTATCGTCTATCAAGACGATTAGGTGCCAGTCAATTATATTATCAAGCACTATTCTAAAGTTTTTCAGCCCTTGGGTTGAATTGAACTGATTCGAGAACCGATATCACCGCACTCGGCACATTCCCATACGTTGCCCGCCATCATCTGCAACGGCCAGCAATGAGTCCCAATACCAACATTACTAGTAACAGTCTGATTATGTCTGCCTGGCCTTTCCTCGGAGTCCTGAGTGTCTGCTCTGGTCACTCATCGCAGCACCTTGCAGCACTTCGATTGCCTCTTACACACAGAACTGCTCGTGAAGATGGCATCGCCTGAGTGCGAATTTTCGCGAATGATTTATTGCACCTCTTATTCTGCAAAGCCTACTAGCCAATCCCTGTACTCCCGGTACAATTTGATATAACCCTGCGCAGGTGTAACTTTTCCTCTTGTATTCTGAGTATGAATAATAACATTAATAAATTAATTCAAATATCTTTGAAGTATGATCACAGAAAGGTGACAGATTAGACCAGTGTTTCCCAACGTGGGGCCCACGCCCCACAGAGGGGCAATTTGACTGTTAAGGGGGGCAATTCGAAAATGAAAGAAATCGGCTGAATATAACAAAACGGGGAGACTTGAGACTGAAGTTAACTAAATTGGAACCTGACATAAGATCTCTTTGCAGCAAGCATCAAGCGCAAGGATCTCACTAAATTTAAATAATAAATAATTACTAATAATTAAAATAATATAGAAAAATCTTTCATTAAAATTATTTTGTACTTGAGTTTCAGTTCTCCATTATATGTTTTGAAAATTTACTTACTGTGTTTGCTCAATAATTACCTAGTGATTTCTTCCTAAAACCTATCATTCAAGTTTCTTTAGTGAACATTTCAATTTTTGAATATTAAAAATAATGTATATGTTGAGGGGGGGGGGCGTGGGGCGGGGGAGGGGGGCAATATGAATTTTAGAAAGGCTTAAGTGGGGCATGGCACAAAAAAGGTTGGGAAACACTGGATTAGACAGAGAAATCAAAATCAGATGTCAAAAAGCTAGTGCACTTACATATCAACTATCACCCTTGCTGAAACATTCAAATACATCCATGTCCGCAAAACGACAGATAATAAACAGTATATCCACACTAACTCTATGCTACCAATCTTAAACTTGGACTTTATCCAAATCACACTTTCGCAAAATCAACACCTGCGAGATGAGATTCTTGAGGAAAGCTGCCAACGTAACAATCCGAGACCGAGTAAGAAATGCTGTTATCAGACAGACAGTGGGATCAACACCTTGTGCCATATTTATTGAAAGACAGAAGATCAAGTGGTTTGGCCATGTCGTTAGAATGCAACACCATCAACTACCATCACTGGCCTTACATCAAAGATCATCTACGACGAGACCAAGAGGACGCCCAAGAAGAAAATGGATTGGCGACATCAAAGACATTGTATAAGGGGCGTTCACGTGAAATCCGTTCGTGCAGCACCGCGCGTAATTGCGTACGTTGAACATGATCATGTCATAGTCATGTTATAAGTACTGACCAATGAATAAAACAGCACGTGCTTATCGTCCCATGATGTATAGGTTCTGTTTTTGACCGTTGAGAAAATGGCCGGGTTGATCCAAACGCCGCCCAAAGAAGCTCACTGAGCAGTGATTCAGTTTCGTTCATTTGAAGGATGTCCACCAGTGGACATTCATCGAAGAATACAGGCAGCGTACGGTAACAAATGTGTGACAACAGACAACAGTGACAGACTGGGCACGAATGTTTCGAAAAGGACGTCAGTTTACGACAGATCTTCGATCAAGCGTATATTGTTCCAAGAGAAACAACCATCGCCAAATTTGAAGCAGCAGTATAGATGAACCGTTGTGGAAGCATACGTTCGCTAGCGAAAGAATTTGATGTGTCAATTGGGACAATTCAAAAGGTTATTCTTAAGAAACTGCAATATCGAAAGGTGTTTTCACAGTGGGTACCACGAATGTTGACCGACCACCAAAAAGAAGAACGCATGGGATGGTGTTTGAGCCAATTGCTGAGTTACAGAGCGGAGGGTGGTGCATTTACCTTCCGCATAGTGGCAGGCGATGAACCATGATGTCACCACTTTGAGCCGAGCAGCAAAAGAGAGAGCATGCAATGGAAGCATGCTGGATCACCAAAAGCCAAAAATAATTCAAGTTACAGGTTTCCGCAGGTAAGGTTATGCTGTGCTCATTTCTTTTTTTACTCTGAAGGGCTATTGTTGGCCGACTTTAAAGAATCTGGTGTCAACATCAACTCTACCCACTACTTGCAAACACTAGACAAGCTGCAAAAAGTCATCAAGAATAAACGACCCGGCATGCTTTCTTGCGGTGTGATTGTGTTGCGCGATAATGCTCGTCCGCATGTCGCAAAGATTGTGAAGGAAGCATTAGCAAGGAAGAAGTGGGAAATTCTGCAACATCCAGCCTATAGTCCTGATTTGTCATTATGTTATTTTCATTTGTTCGGACCTCTAAAAAAAAATAACTCTCAACGGGGCAACGATTTCACACAGATGCAGACGTGATGAACGCGGTAAACACTTGGTTCAGTGAGCAGCACAATCCGTTTTTGCGGACGGCATTCGCCACTTACCTAAGCAATGGGATGCTTGCCTGAATGCCTACGACGACTTCTTCTGACCAAGCCATGGTGCATAATTCATTCAAAATGAATGCTTTGTTTAATTCTACCACACCTGTTAATGTTTCTTTCATGCTTTTGTAATAAAACCATTGGAACGGGTTTCAAATGAAACGTCCCTTTACAATCACACGGAATGACACTATCCAGCGCCGCCCACCAGGAGGTGGAGCTCAAATTATTCCTCCCCACGACGCATGACGGCAGAAGTGAAAGATGATGATGATGATGATGATGATGATGATGATGATGATGATGATGATGATGATGATGATGATGATGATGATAGTGATGATGATGATGGTGGTGGTGGTGGTGAAGATGATGATGATGATGATGATGATGATGATGATGATGATGATGATGATGATGATGATGATGATGATGATGATGATGATATGAAAACTTGTACATTACTTACTTCATCACATTAATATCAATTTTAGGAAATATTATCTTATTAAATTGCATCAATATTTCTTATGTTATACATATAGGATGCTCACAATAGTCGTCAGTGTATGAGTGTGTAAAGTGTGGGAGTTTGTTCATATTATTTCAGTGATTATGTATAGCGGAGTGTGTATGTGTGTGTGTGTGTGTGTGTGTGTGTGCGCGCGCGCGCGCGCGCGTGCGTGCGCAGAAACGTATACATAATCACATAACTTGCTATTTTTTCTGCAACTTGATTTCACAATGACAACTATTGCACTGCTTTATCAGTTTTAGCTAACATTATCCTGTTGATTTGAATTAATACACTTTAAGATATGCAATGTGTTAGTCTAACAGCTTTTCCCATTTTTGTGTCGATTCTCAAAAAGAAAACCCTAACATGCTCAGTTCGTGGCTACTGCACTAGCCAGGCGACCTTAATTCTTCAGGCTCAAGACACTTCCCTCCCCCCCCCCCCCCCTCCCCGCCTCCGTCCTACACCCAAGGCACTATAGGCAGTGATGACAGACTGACAGCTTATGACAGTTGACAATATATGTTATGTATGTGAAAGTGTGGGAGTCTGTATATTAATTTGAATGACTGCGTGAAGCAGAGTGCGAATGCGTGCGTGATTTTATGTATGATTGAATATGTATAGGCATGAGACAGACAGACAGACAGACAGACAGACAGACAGACAGACAGACAGACAGACAGACAGACAGACAGACAGACAGACAGACAGACAGACAGACAGACAGACAGACAGACAGACAGACAGACAGACAGACAGACAGACAGACAGACAGACAGGACAGACAGACAGACAGACAGACAGACAGACAGACAGACAGACAGACAGACAGACAGACAGACAGACAGACAGACAGACAGACAGACAGACAGACAGACAGACAGACAGACAGACAGACAGACAGACAGACAGACAGACAGACAGACAGACAGACAGACAGACAGACAGACAGACAGACAGACAGACAGACAGACAGACAGACAGACAGACAGACAGACAGACAGACAGACAGACAGACAGACAGACAGACAGACAGACAGACAGACAGACAGACAGACAGACAGACAGACAGACAGACAGACAGACAGACAGACAGACAGACAGACAGACAGACAGACAGACAGACAGACAGACAGACAGACAGACAGACAGACAGACAGACAGACAGACAGACAGACAGACAGACAGACAGACAGACAGACAGACAGACAGACAGACAGACAGACAGACAGACAGACAGACAGACAGACAGACAGACAGACAGACAGACAGACAGACAGACAGACAGACAGACAGACAGACAGACAGACAGAGCATGAATGAGCGAATGATTTAGTGTTTGTGATTGTGAGTGAGTATATATGTGTGTATGTGAGAAAGTGTGGGTGTGTGAATGTGTGACTGTGTGGATGTACTACTGTGAATTTGTGTATTTGCGTGTGTGAAAGCGTGCATGTGTCGATTATGTGCGTATTGGAAGGAGTGTATGTATGTTCCTTTCTGTATGTATGAATGAGGATGTATCGGCGTAAGAGAGAGAGAGAGAGAGAGAGAGAGAGAGAGAGAGAGAGAGAGAGAGAGAGAGTGAGAGAGAGAGAGCATGTATATGTGTGAGTGTGTGTGTGTGTGTGTGTGTGTGTGTGCATCACAACAGAAATCATTAATGCTTTAGAACAGTGGTTCTCAACCTTTTTTGGCCCGTGCCCCCTTCACCATATTTTCAGAACGTCATTCACCCCTTTTGTATTTCCTACCTAAACATCCCGCCCCCGTCCCTACACAGTATACGTAATAATGGAAGCTAAATTTAATAACACATACTAAAACAAGTCTAGATGTCCACATAAAACGTGATTTGTGGGTCTACTTACGTTATAAATTGAATTTTAGAAGGGTGAGACTTACAGAACCGTACATTATGAAGGGAAAACCAATATCAAGTAATCAGTTCTTGTATTAATGCGATCTTGAAATAATCTTAATTCCCCCCCCCCCCCCGAAACCCTAATATTCCCCCCTGGGGGGGGGGGGGGAAATTCCCCACCGGTTGAGAACCACTGCTTTAGAAGAATATGGAATAGATAACGTTAATAGACTGCTGAATACAATATCAATCAATCACTCGTGTACCATGCCGGAAAGCGTGGGCGGTTATGACTCGCCATTTCACTCGATCACCAGAGTCGTAGATCAGCTCAGTGTTTCTGTCTCGATCATGCCATGTTGCCAAGCCATCCAGGTATTTACTTCTCGGTCTTCCCCTTGGTCTGGTCCCTTCCATTTGCCAGTTGTCACTACGTTCTCCAATTTCTTCTCATAACATGTCCAAAAAATTGTCACTGTCTACGTCTAATTTCTCTAATAAATTTCTCAACAATTAGTAGATGCGGTTGTTGCACACAGGAACAACTGGGATTAGAATTAAATTGTAAAAAGACACAGATTATGGTCGTCACTAAGAAGAACGAAATACCACAATGTAATATACAAGTAAATGAGAATATTCTTCAACAAGTGAATCGGTGCAATTATCTCGGAACAAGTCATAACATTTGATGGGAGATGCCTTGTAGAGATTAGAACATGAATCGCCATGGCGAAAGCAGCCTTTAGCAAGATGAAAAACATGCTGACCAATAAAAAGATGTCAACTAAAACGAGAAAAAGAGTGTTGAGGTGCTACATAGAGCCTGTACTTTTGTATGGATGTGAAACTTGGACAACGAGCAGTCAAGCTGAAAAACATCTGATGGCTGCAGAAATGTGGTTTCTGAGGAAAATGCAAAGAATATCATGGACAGACAGAAAAATCAATGAACAAGTCCTTCAAGAAACAAAGGAAGATTAGAGACATTAAACGTACAGTCAAGATTTTTTGGGCATGTTATGAGAAGAAATGAATTGGAGAACTTGGTGACAACTGGCAAGATCGAAGGGAAAAGACCAAGGGGAAGACCGAGAAGTAAATACGTGGATGGCTTGGCCACGTGTCATGGTCAAGACAGGAACACGGAGCTGATCCACGACTCTGGTGATCGAGTGAAATAGCAAAACATGACCGCTCACGCTTATCGGCATGGCACATGATGCATGGATGGATATGTGTATGCGAGGGAGTGTGTATTTAAGTGTTATTGATTGATTGATTGATTGATTGATTGATTGATTGATTTAGGAACCGACATCACAGCATTCGGGGCATTCCCATAAGCGCTCCGTCCCCATCCTCAGAAGCCAGCGAAGAGTTCCAACACCAATAGTACCAGTAGCAATCTGATTATATGTGCGTCTCGCCTTTCCTCTAAGCGTCGAGCATCGGCCAGATCCCCTCGTCACTCCTCGCTGTCGCATTCTTGCCAGACCATGGTGATCCATTTGCTCCTCCGAGGTGTACACATCCTCCCACAAGGCCGCAACCACGTCTGCCTTATCATGCATCAATACTCCACCAAGTTTTGCAGAGCCAGCCAATCTGTATGCCTGTTCATTCCCAAGCACACCAGCATGCCCCGGAGAAAATATCCAGACGATGCTTGTGACCCGTGACTTCCGAAGCGAAGCAAGCCACTCTGCACGAAGCTTGCCTGTCCTCACCCTACTCAGCATGCTTTCTGAGTAAGTTACAATCACGATGTGTGTGTGTATCGTATTCTCGATCCAGCGGAAAGCGGCACTGACTGCCTCCACCTCCATTCTTAAGCTAGATGTTGTGGTATCATATGCCAGGCTCTCCTGCACCAAACGTCGACCATTAGCCTTTGCCAAGAACCCCCAGGCACTTCTACTACCTCTCAACATCGAACCATCTGTGTGGATAATCACATCACCCGGGCGAGCATTATCCTGAATTAGTTGCTGGATTTCCACTCCCATGGTCCCTGCTGACCACTCCTTGCACTCCCGGTTCAATGTGATTATAACTCTGCACAAAGTCTAACTGCTCCGCTGGCGCTCTGACCCACTCCTCTCTTCGCCTAATGTTCTCCAAGGTGCACACCTGTCTGATCGTATCCTCCGTCTGAGCCATCCATGATTTCCCTCTTATCAGTCACTGGCCCTTAACTGCAACGGGTGATCTGTGTCAGCAGCTACTCTGAGGTATGCCTTCGCCTGCATCACCTTGAGCCTACCAGCAACAGTCGGCAAACCAAGGATGTACCGCATACACACCACTAGGGTGTCTTTGATGCATCCCAGAATGACCCGCATAGCCTCGTTCTGTATGCGCTCCAATCTCACCAGCTGGCTCTTTGAGACAGTGAGCAGTCCTAGTCCATAATCAATCACTGAGAGGATCAGGTGCTAGTTATAGTCTGAAAAGCATTCTCTGCTCTATGTCCATTGCAGCCATAGTTTTAAGTGCGCTGAGTTATGTTATTGAGCGAGTGCATAATTGTGAGGGTGTAAATGATGTAAGTATGTATGCAGGATTGTATTATGTGTTTATGAATGTGCATGTGTCTGCCTGCCTCATAACATTGTAATATGCATGTGTATGTTTACAGCATTCATTTGGTGTTTTTTTTTAATGTAACATACACAATTGATGAACTAAAGATGAGTGATTGGAAGGGCCGAATGTAAGACGGGCCTGCGTGTCCAGTTTGTGACCCTTTGAAAATAAAGTTCGTTCGTTCGTTCCAAGGTGCTTGAAAGCTTTACGTGATTGGCTCGGCCTAGCTTAAATTTAGAAACCAAGACAGAACAAGGCAGGTTGTCAATGTCAATGATCACCTAATATTAATAATATCTTCCAGTGTGTGTCCTTTTCTGCCGTCCGAGTGACTAGTGCAAGATCATTGACAGTATCTGCCTCTTCTATCCGCATTGTCACCAATATTAGCACACAGACATAGTCTGACTACACCACAGCGTACTCATAGGCTTTTCCTGCCTATTTTCCTCAGATCTAACACATATCCGTATGCGTGCACTAAAATCTCCACATATAAGGAGTCTGTCACTAGACCACTACCACTGCACTATTTTAGAAGAAGATGAGTTATGTTTCATTGACAGAGAAAACCTATATGACAATATCGAATTGTAACGAATATGTATGCACAATATGTTTGCAGATCACAGCCTACTCGATACTGTTAAATCATTTTCCATTAGTGATAAAAGCAGCGTCGAAAATTCTAAAAATAATAGAATATTTTTAGATCCCTGGTCGAAACTCCCAAATTTATTACAGGTCAAGGTCACCACGAAATCACGTTCAGATCTCGAAATACATGAATGAAGACGAGAAATGGGCGACCATTAATTGAGTAGCAACACACCGTGATTACTTGAGTTTGCCGCTTATATTTCTGGTTTATGCTTATAATATTCTGTGCTATTTACTGGCAATCACAATAGCTGGTGTTTAGTCTGGTGCAGAATATCTTGTTATTTAAGAACAAGGCTGTAGAAGTGTTTGTAGGAAGTAGGAATCGGTCGGCGCTGTAGTGTGTTCTATGATCACGGGTTTTATATTTTATGGAGCCTGCAAATAAATTCAGCAGGTATTTAATGCACACGTGAATCGGCCGTCTTTAAGTTATAGCGGTGCTACCGCGGTAACATCTTGAGCACAATGTCAGCAAAACTTGCTGATCGCATAGACCCTTTCACAGCCAAAGCTGCTGTCAAATCGAAAAAACAGAAACGTTCACAAGGTTCTTCACACTACCGAGCAAACACTGCACCAGAACTCCAAGCATTACCTCATCTTAAAGGTTTGTGGTGATGCATACAAATGTTGATTTGTTTACTTATATAGTATTAATTAGTATCCTAGCTAGTGTCAACATACAGTATTGTATTCCTTCAGCTTACAGCATCCGCATTGTTGTTGGAGGTGTACTGGTTCGAATCCAGTGTGTGCCAGGCTTTCAAACATTAACAATGTTGTCTGTGTATGTATGTGATGTAGTGTGTGTGTGTGTCCCTTGGCGTAATCTTTCCCAGTCTTCTATTATTTTTAGAAGGGCCTATGAATTGACATGTTGATTACAGTATATCAGCCATATAATGATATATATGATATATCAATGTTCTGTGATTGGTTGTTTACAAATGTCAGGAGCAGAAATGTTTTAAGTACTTACATGTTCCAGTTTTTCTCCTGTTATGATGTCAAAAAATGACAACTGCCCTTATCTGATCTTTGTGATGAGTTGTTTTTGATTTTTGTGTCCTAGCCTCTTGCTAAACATTAGATTACTCATTTTGCCTGTCCAATGAGTTTTTAAGCAATTTTCTGTAAAACCACATCTCAGAGGCTGACAATGTTTATAATTGTCCAGGATTTTGGTTCTTGCGTTCGCTCAACCACATCTCAGAGGCTGACAATGTTTATAATTGTCCAGGATTTTGGTTCTTGCGTTCGCTCAACCACATCTCAGAGGCTGACAATGTTTATAATTGTCCAGGATTTTGGTTCTTGCGTTCGCTCAATCACATCTCAGAGGCTGACAATGTTTATAATTGTCCAGGATTTTGGTTCTTGCGTTCGCTCAACCACATCTCAGAGGCTGACAATGTTTATAATTGTCCAGGATTTTGGTTCTTGCGTTCGCTCAACCACATCTCAGAGGCTGACAATGTTTATAATTGTCCAGGATTTTGGTTCTTGCGTTCGCTCAACCACATCTCAGAGGCTGACAATGTTTATAATTGTCCAGGATTTTGGTTCTTGCGTTCGCTCAACCACATCTCAGAGGCTGACAGATGTTTATAATTGTCCAGGATTTTGGTTCTTGCGTTCGCTCAACCACATCTCAGAGGCTGACGATGTTTATAATTGTCCAGGATTTTGGTTTCTTGCGTTTCGCCTCAACCACATCTCAGAGGCTGACGAATGTTTATAATTGTCCAGGATTTTGGTTCTTGCATTCGCTCAACCACATCTCAGAGGCTGACAATTGTTTATAATTGTCCAGGATTTTGGTTCTTGCGTTCGCTCAACCACATCTCAGAGGCTGACAATGTTTATAAGTGTCCAGGATTTTGGTTCTTGCATTCGCTCAGCCACATCTCAGAGGCTGACGATGTTTTATAATTGTCCAGGATTTTGGTTCTTGCGTTCGCTCAACCACATCTCAGAGGCTGACAATGTTTATAATTGTCCAGGGATTTTGGTTCTTGCGTTCGCTCAACCACATCTCAGAGGCTGACGAATGTTTATAATTGTCCAGGATTTTGGTTCTTGCAGTCGCTCAACCACATCTCAGAGGCTGACAATGTTTATAATTGTCCAGGATTTTGGTTCTTGCGTTCGCTCAACCACATCTCAGAGGCTGACAATGTTTATAATTGTCCAGGATTTTGGTTCTTGCATTCGCTCAACCACATCTCAGAGGCTGACAATGTTTATAATTGTCCAGGATTTTGGTTCTTGCGTTCGCTCAACCACATCTCAGAGGCTGACAATGTTTATAATTGTCCAGGATTTTTTGGTTCTTGCGTTCGCTCAACCACATCTCAGAGGCTGACAATGTTTATAATTGTCCAGGATTTTGGTTCTTGCGTTCGCTCAACCACATCTCAGAGGCTGACAATGTTTTATAATTGTCCAGGATTTTGGTTCTTGCGTTCGCCTCAACCACATCTCAGAGGCTGACAATGTTTATAATTGTTCCAGGATTTGGTTCTTGCATTCGCTCAACCACATCTCAGAGGCTGACAATGTTTATAATTGTCCAGGATTTTGGTTCTTGCGATTCGCTCAACCACATCTCCAGAGGCTGACAATGTTTATAATTGTCCAGGATTTTGTTCTTGCATTCGCTCAACCACATCTCAGAGGCTGACAATGTTTATAATTGTCCAGGATTTTGGTTCTTGCATTCGCTCAACCACATCTCAGAGCTGACAATGTTTATAATTGTCCAGGATTTTGGTTCTTTGCGTTCGCTCAACCACATCTCAGAGGCTGACGATGTTTCTAATTGTCCAGGATTTTGGTTCTTGCATTCGCTCAACCACATCTCAGAGGCTGACAATGTTTATAATTGTCCAGGATTTTGGTTCTTGCATTCGCTCAACCACATCTCAGAGGCTGACAATGTTTATAATTGTCCAGGATTTTGGTTCTTGCATTCGCTCAACCACATCTCAGAGGCTGACAATGTTTATAATTGTCCAGGATTTTGGTTCTTGCGTTTGCTCAACCACATCTCAGAGGCTGACAATGTTTATAATTGTCCAGGATTTTGGTTCTTGCATTCGCTCAACCACATCTCAGAGGCTGACAATGTTTATAATTGTCCAGGATTTTGGTTCTTGCGTTCGCTCAACCACATCTCAGAGGCTGACGATGTTTATAATTGTCCAGGATTTTGGTTCTTGCGTTCGCTCAACCACATCTCAGAGGCTGACGATGTTTATAATTGTCCAGGATTTTGGTTCTTGCATTCGCTCAACCACATCTCAGAGGCTGACAATGTTTATAATTGTCCAGGATTTTGGTTCTTGCATTCGCTCAACCACATCTCAGAGGCTGACAATGTTATAATTGTCCAGGATTTTGGTTCTTGCGTTCGCTCAACCACATCTCAGAGGCTGACGATGTTTATAATTGTCCAGGATTTTGGTTCTTGCATTCGCTCAACCACATCTCAGAGGCTGACAATGTTTATAATTGTCCAGGATTTTGGTTCTTGCATTCGCTCAACCACATCTCAGAGGCTGACAATGTTTATAATTGTCCAGGATTTTGGTTCTTGCATTCGCTCAACCACATCTCAGAGGCTGACAATGTTTATAATTGTCCAGGATTTTGGTTCTTGCGTTTGCTCAACCACATCTCAGAGGCTGACAATGTTTATAATTGTCCAGGATTTTGGTTCTTGCATTCGCTCAACCACATCTCAGAGGCTGACAATGTTTATAATTGTCCAGGATTTTGGTTCTTGCGTTCGCTCAACCACATCTCAGAGGCTGACGATGTTTATAATTGTCCAGGATTTTGGTTCTTGCATTCGCTCAACCACATCTCAGAGGCTGACAATGTTTATAATTGTCCAGGATTTTGGTTCTTGCGTTCGCTCAACCACATCTCAGAGGCTGACAATGTTTATAATTGTCCAGGATTTTGGTTCTTGCGTTCGCTCAACCACATCTCAGAGGCTGACAATGTTTATAATTGTCCAGGATTTTGGTTCTTGCGTTCGCTCAACCACATCTCAGAGGCTGACAATGTTTATAATTGTCCAGGATTTTGGTTCTTGCATTCGCTCAACCACATCTCAGAGGCTGACAATGTTTATAATTGTCCAGGATTTTGGTTCTTGCGTTCGCTCAACCACATCTCAGAGGCTGACAATGTTTATAATTGTCCAGGATTTTGGTTCTTGCGTTCGCTCAACCACATCTCAGAGGCTGACAATGTTTATAATTGTCCAGGATTTGGTTCTTGCGTTCGCTCAACCACATCTCAGAGGCTGACAATGTTTATAATTGTCCAGGATTTTGGTTCTTGCGTTCGCTCAACCACATCTCAGAGGCTGACAATGTTTATAATTGTCCAGGATTTTGGTTCTTGCATTCGCTCAACCACATCTCAGAGGCTGACAATGTTTATAATTGTCCAGGATTTTGGTTCTTGCGTTCGCTCAACCACATCTCAGAGGCTGACAATGTTTATAATTGTCCAGGATTTTGGTTCTTGCGTTCGCTCAACCACATCTCAGAGGCTGACAATGTTTATAATTGTCCAGGATTTTGGTTCTTGCGTTCGCTCAACCACATCTCAGAGGCTGACAATGTTTATAATTGTCCAGGATTTTGGTTCTTGCGTTCGCTCAACCACATCTCAGAGGCTGACAATGTTTATAATTGTCCAGGATTTTGGTTCTTGCATTCGCTCAACCACATCTCAGAGGCTGACAATGTTTATAATTGTCCAGGATTTTGGTTCTTGCGTTCGCTCAACCACATCTCAGAGGCTGACAATGTTTATAATTGTCCAGGATTTTGGTTCTTGCGTTCGCTCACTTTGAACTGAAGAGTAGCCCATATAGTGCTGCTACTTCTAATGCATGGGCTTTATTTTTGTGTGTGGATTAGCTTTCCCTGTTACCAGTGTCCCTCACATACAGAGGCATTTCCCTTTTTAGTCATACTGGACAAATATTTAGCAAAATTCTGGAGAAAAGATTACAAACTACAATATAACCAGTATAACAATATAACACAACTTCGATTTAGGAATGCACAGATACTATCTTTGCTCTTAGACACCTTATAGAAAAATCAATTGAATTTAAACGCTCTACTTAGCCTTTGTTGCCCAAGAAAAGGCATTTGACAAAGTAGAAAGAAACAAGCTGTGGGAAATCCTTAAACGATATGGGCTGAGTACACATCTAACAAACGTATGTAGAAGTTTATACAACAACAGTGAATGTATAGTGAGAACAAATGGAGAACACTCAGAACCCTTCACCATAAGATCCGGAGTACGATTAGGTTGTGTTGTCCCCCTCTTGTTCATAACCTATATAGACAGCATATGTAAAGAAACCAACCAAACAGAGACGGCAAGAAAATTGCATGACAAACAGAACACAGAATAAGAACCAATGACAAATTACACAATTAAAGAATTCTATTTGCGGACAATCGAGCACTAATAGCAAAATCAGAAGCCAGATTACAAGACCACATTAATAGTCTAAACAAAGTGTGTAAGGAACATAACATGAAAGTTAGCACCAGTAAAACAGGTAATGACTATAACTAAAGAAGAAATAACAAAGATTCATCTAAAAGAACACCCACTGAAACAAGCAAAGAGCTTCAAGTACTTAGGAAGTATATCATCAATTGGCAGGTCCGCATTTGCCGAATGGGTAAGAACGTGTGTTCTTAAACATCAGTTGTGCTGATGCTGAGGTAAGCGGTTCAAACCCTACACCAGACAGCTGAACTAAAATGTTTATCTATCATCCTTGACTTGGGGAAGTAAATACAAGTACCTCTGAAGTCGGAGTGGATTCGCCTGATGGCGAGGGACACTGTTAATAGGGAAAGCTAGTGCACACGTAAAATTCAGTCCATCACTACTCTAAATATTGTGTATGGATTATGCTTAAGTTCAAAGCGAGCGAGCGCAAAAAAGAAATCTTAAATTGGCAAATCAGAAGACAAGGTCGAATATAGATGTAATAAGGCAAACCAACTAACTCATTGGACAAATGGCACCAATGCTAAAGAACAAACATTTATCAGTAGTTACTAAGAAAGCACTCTACAACACAATCTTCCTACCAACTCTATGCTACAAATGCCAAACCTGGACAATGACAGGAAAAGAGAAAAGAAAAATCACAACAGAAATTAGATTACTGAGAGGTATAATCAATGTATCAAGAAGAGAGAAAATCAGAAATTAAGAAATTAGGACTAAAGTAGGGGTTCATAGTAGCTCTAGAATTTATTAGAAGGCAGCAAGTCAAATTGTTTGGCCATGTAACCAGGTTACCAACTAATAGTATGCCACAACAAGCAATGATGTACAGACCAAATGGAAGCAGAAGAAGAGGCCGACCATGTAAACGATGGACAGAGGGAATAGCAGAGTCCATGGGAATCTCGATACATGAAACCCATAAACGGGCACTCTCCCGCTGTTTATACTTCACCTCGACACCACAAGATACAAGAGAACAAGATGAATGTGTAACATGCAAGAATTTTTTCAAACCTCCACTGACAGTTATTTCTTGCATAGGATATACAGTCAAACCTCGGTTTTCGTTGCCTTCGGTTTTCGTAGATTTTCAGCAAAAAATTCTCTCGGTTTTCGTCGATTGCCTCGGATTTCGTCAGCATGCCCACATGACCTCGCTAATTTTGCAAAAACAAAGGAACCCACATGTTCTGCTCAGTTTGGAATTGGTTTTCATTGTGTGAGCATCGCTTGCTAATAATAAAATACGCAAGCGGCATTAAGATTGCTGAAATTAGCCACATGTACGAAAAGTCGCCATCCATGATAAGTTTCATTGTGGTGAAAAAGGAGGCTAATGTAGTGAAAGGCGTGAATGTGCTAACGAAACAGAGATCGCAAACAATAGAAGATGTCGAACAGTTATAATTAATTTGGATAAATCAAAACCAGTTAGATGACGATTCTGTTTCAGAGGCAATAATATGTGGAAAAACCCAGACTGTTGTATGCTGATCTCATTAAGAAAGTGCTTTGGACGAGTGATTTTAAGGCCAGCAGAGAATGGTTTGAACAATTAAAGAGACGCACTGACATACACAGTGTTACTAGGCATGGCGAAGGTGCGAGTTATGAAAAGTCTGGGGCTGAAAGGCTGAAAAAAGAAAGTATTAACCTTTTACAGGGCAGACGCTTGTCCGTATTTTAGCCCTGAACGGGCAAGATTTTTTCAGGTTCGGTACAATTTCAGGTTGCGTTAGTAAAAACATCACAAATAAGGTGTTAGTCAACCGATTTTAGTTAAATAAACAACACAATGAAGGGACAAGCATGCAGAATATGTTACTCACGTGATTGTTGTCGGTAATCCATATATGAACATAAATATTTACGAAATACAGCGTATTGTTTGTGATTTTCTGTCATCTATACGACAATTTACAAACACATTTTCAGAATCATAATCACTTTCTTTGACTCGCGACTGATAATGCAAAGTAACGCTTTTCACTGATATCTAGCTGCAATTAATAGTCAACTTCGTGCCCTTTAATGTCACTTAAATGGAACCTAACAAAATCTCGGCTATCACTTAAAGAATCACCAAAATCCATTTTGAAAAAACTATGCGTAAAAATCCCGAAAACTATCAAAAAAAGTCTGTAAAAGTCCGTTCAAATTCATAGTAGGCGCTTAAAAATGGCCTGCCATGTTGTCAAGCTATCGGCGAAAGCGAAAGTAGCCATCGGAAAGCCAAGAGATCGCGTTTTTACAATGCATAATAGTATCGGGCGGTTTCAGACATCTGCTCGTTTAAGCGATCAGCAGCAAATGCACGTTTTGCCTTGTAAAGGGTTAACCACTAAATTTATTCTCTATAAAAATGTGTTTTGGTATGTATTTTGGAGTTTCTAGAACAAATTAATTGGATTTACATTGATTCATATGGAAATAACTTTCTCGGTTTTCATCGGTTTAGGATTTCTCCGTTTGTTTTTGGATGGATTATCACCGAAAACCAAGGTTTGACTGTACTTCATTTATAAAATTCAGTTTTTGCTTGTCTCTTCTTTACTTTATCTGTTTGATACATTTTCCATCTGAATTTAGCCAAGTGCCTAGATAATTCAGTTTCTGTACTGGCTTCAAATTAATACCATTCACTTGAATTGAATTGCTCATTTGAGCATGATCTGTTTCATTAATATTACCATGACTTTTGTCTTCCTATTATTATTCAAGCTTAGCCTATTTTCTCACTTTCTACAACCATGGTATCTGTAAGTTTCCATAGTTCCTTTTGACTTGTTACTTTCAAGATGATGTCATCAGCATAATCTAAGTTATTTATATTATGATCACCATTTGTGATAATTGCAACTATCAATCTCATTATATGCTCAGTTTTTCTTGTAACAACAAATCAGTGGACAGTAGACATTGTATTTGTAATCATGTTTTATTTGTTCTAGCAGTTTGATTAGATCATGTTTCACATTGTCAAACAATTTTGTGTAGTCTCTGAAATTTAAGTACAGATCTGCTTTTATTTCTGTAGTTCTTTTTAATAATTTGGAGATTGAGCACAACCCACTACTTACAACAATCATCGTATCCCATATAGGTAATTGTACTTGAATGCGATCAGCATTGCCAGTAGTTGGTTGTGCTCAATCTTCAAACCTCAAATCCCAAAACAACCAAATAAATCACTTTTTAATAGTGTCCTGAGAATGCAAATTACATTGTTTGTGCCCTTTGCCTCTACAAATCTACATTGTTGATCATTTACTTATGATGTAATCTTGTTTCTTACCTTTCTTCCAAGTATTCTCAGTAGCAGCTTTGTCATATGACTCATAAGACTTATTATGCTATGATCTTCACATTCTAAAGCACCTGGCTTCTTTGGTAGAGCTGTCATCATCATCATGTGCTCTGTTAATTGGCTTAGGCAATTGTGCTCTCCACAGACCTTGGTTCTTGGTTTTCAGGATAAACTGTTGACATTCCTACATGTCACCATCTCAGTCCATCTAGTATCACTTCTCTCTACTTCTTCTTCCACTGATTTTTTTCAGTTGTCATGTTTTCCAATGCCTTTCTTATTATTATATAACCAAAGAAGGCTGTTTGTTTCTTTCTTATAGGTGTATATAAAGAGTTGGCCGGAACCTTGCTAGAAGTTCATTAATAACACACTTTTCTATTATGGTGGGAAGTGTGTCCAGGTGGTCAAGAGTTGCCAGAGCCTCTGGCATTGAGGGCATCATCTGTCCAGTTTGGTCTTGCTTAAGAAAAGCTTCAAATAGTGATCTACCCCATCTATCCATCTACCGTTTCTTGATGATTTCTCGAGTTAAGGTTTTCAGTGGTACACTTTTAATTATTGGACCGCAGGCCTTCTTATACCTTCATGCAAGCCTCTGATATTTCCTTTATCACTTGCATTTTGAATGCACTTGCATAAATTAATCCAACAATCATTTGCATACTGTCTGGCTGCCTTTTACACATCCTTATTAGCTTGTTTCAGCTCACTGAGAGTACTTTGCACTGTTACTTCCTTGTTTCTTAAGAGAGCTAAATTCTTTCTATCAGTCAAGGACTGCAGTGTCTAGCTGTTTGCTGCAAACTAGTCCTGCCCCTTATGATCCACAGTGCCATAAACCCGTGCTGCTGTTTCATGAAGAGATTTGTTAAGTTTGCCTCAATTTTCACTTGCTGTACAGTTTTCTGATGTATCAGTGATAGCGTCTTCAAGTTGATGTTGGAACCCAAAACACTTATTAGGATCTTTGGTGTTGATAATACTTATCCTGAGGGTAGATTTGTGGTTAGCTGTGTAGATTCTCTTTCATCTCAGTCTAACCTTTGCAACAAACAGAATGATCAGTATCACAATCAGCATTGTGGTAACTTCGAGTTAATTATGTTTGATTCAAATGTCTTCTTGTGATGATGATGTCCAGCTGGTGCCACTGGCCGGATCTTGGGTGTTTCCATATGATCTTATGCTGCTTTTTTTTTAATAAAAAAAACAAGTTTGTGATACATAGGTCGTTTCTGGTGCAATTCTTCAGCAACCTTTGTCCACTTTCATTAATGTGACCGTTGTTGTATTTTCCAAGGCAAACTGATCATGAACTCAAGTCCTTCACCAAAGAGCACCAAAATCACCTAGCATATAAATAGAGTCAGACAGACTCTGGAACTGCCCCGATCACAGAATTGAACTCCTCATAGTAGGAACCCTTCACATCATCAGAGTGTCATTGCATATGCAGTGATAATGGTGGTAAAACTACAAGATGTTGCCAAACACAGAGATAATAGTCTTTCATTATCTCCAGCTAGAATTTCAGTCATTCCCAGTATTGCAGAGCACACTCCATGATTGTCTTCTTTCTGCCCCCCCCCCCCACCCCCCACCGCCACTGCAGTGAATCTCTTGCAGGAACCAGCAATATCAATGTTGAGATATTGAGTTCGGCATCAATCATAGCTGCTTCTCGCATATTGTCAATATTTGTCATATCATTGAAAAGTCCCGGACACATGGTTCCCGTGCTTCAGGTTGCAAGCCATAGCTGGAGGTTTCTATTTTCCTTTTTAGTGGCATTGGTTTTACAGCCTGAGATTTAGATTTTGTCCCAGCTCCAAGCATATATTGAAGCCAGCAGGCTGAGGTGGATCAGCACCCAGTTGGCTGGGGGATGCAATAGCCAATCAGTGACACCTGTAGGTGTCTCCCAGCATCAGGGACAACCCGAGACACCCTTATCTATGCCAGTTGACAAGGACTTATAACCAGTAACTGCTGCCACTTGCTTTGACCTCGAGATCGGTTAAGACCAGGAATGGAGTTATACATCTCCATAGCAGAAAGCCTGGGTTGAATTGTAGAGAGCATGTGTTGCCCATGCAGCATGATCCCTCTCTCAGCCTGCCTAGTTTACTCTAGAGCAAACACCAATGTGTCTGGAACAAGTCAAGCTGCCGGATCATCAAGGCAATACTCCCACCTGTCAGAGCTTTGATCCTAGACCAGTTGCCTGCCAAGGCTTAGGATCTGGTCTGCCCTGCCAAGACATTTAGTCTTTAGATTGCATTTTCTCGCACCAGGATAGTGCTTATACCCTTCCAATTGCGCTTCTCCGTTCGAAGCCATTGGCACAATGTTGGGTGTCTAATTTTGTGAGTGCTGCCCAACATTCACCGCTAACAGAAAGCAGGTAGTACCTTCTACTGTTATAAGGTAAAGCTATGTCTAAATCATTTTAAAATACATCTATAGCCTCTTCTGTGCTATCTTCTGCTGTTGGTGCATATGTATGCATTAGACTGATGTTCAGAGGTTTGTCATGGAGTTTACTAATGGCACTCTGAGATTGTCCAAATTCCATTAACTGTTATTTTTACTCTGTTGATTTGAGATTGTGCAAACTCCTCTTATATTCCTTCCCTCCTGAGTGAATAATTATATGCATCTAAATTATCTTCTCCTGCATCTGACAATCACATTTCACTCCAACCTAATATAGTAACATTCATTTTATCAATTTCATTCTTGCTTTTCAGCTTTCCATTTTGTGAAAGTGTTTGACATTTCATGTGCTAAAGTATACGCTATTTTTAACATTTAATTTGCATACAGTATCATCATCATGATTGGGTATCACCGGTAGCACATGATGCTCTCTACCAGCTGAAGTTATTATATTAGAACCCTCATTAACATCGTTAAATAGATCCTAGACATATCCATATAATCTTGTGTCTTGCAAAGAGGTGTTGTCTATTCAGTACGATCTTCTGCCAATTTATTCCTGCTCACCGTGCTAATTGAGAAATTCTTTGCTGATGTTTGCATATATTTTTAAAGTACTAGTGGCCATCAACATCTTGGTCTTCCTTCCTCTGTAAATTCACCATATAATACTTTTTTAGGAATACCATTATCTATTCTTTAACATGTCTCAGATACCTTATACTTCTACTAATTCAGTTTTACTATGCTAAAAGATGAGCATGGCACACTGTAGTTAGTGTCAAGAGGTCATTATGTGATTTGTTCATTTGTCCTTCTGTCTGACTAATGTTCATTGTTTTTTAAGGGAAGTGCAAACAGAAGCTGTTACGGCTTTTCTTGTCTCAAATGAGTTATGCATTTCTCAGATCCACACACCAGAGCACTGAGAACACATGCCTGGTAGATCAAATTCTTAGGTGTAGTTGAGTGTAGTTTCATGCCCATGTGTGTTAATTATTATATATTTGCATACATCTAAATAACCAGTATCATGCGAAAAGTCAAAGAAGTCAGAGTACAGAATAAATACATATCAGGGTATGGATTTCTAAATTGGAGATATAAATTTCATGTATCCTTGTATGAATTAAACCCAGTAACTATGAATAGAGCATACATTCCACACATGCAGAAAGATTTGGATATAAAGAGGAAGAAATCAGACTACTGAATAAATGCAGATAGGCCTATTATTTCCTAAAATGGGGAATATAATATAAATTTAATATAATTTGGTATAAATTAAACCCTGTAACTACGAATAGAGCATACAATAAAAAAAGTTTTAGATATAGATCAATAGCAATACCAAGAAAGCAATGCCTAGGCTAGACTAAACCCCCACTAATACACCACAAACAAGACAGTAGATCTGGCTTAGAGATTAAAACAGTGGTTCTCAACTTTTTTTGGCCCGTGCCCCCCCCCCCCCCCCCCCCCCCCCCCCCCCTTCACCATATTTTCAGAAAGTCATTCCCCCCTTTCATATTTCCTACCTAAAAATCCTGCCCCCGCCCCTACACAGTATACGTAATAATGGAAGCTAAATTTAATAGCACATACTAAAACAAGTTTAGACGGCCACATAAAACATGATTTGTGGGTCTACTTACTTTATAAATTGAATTTTAGAAGGGTGAGACATACAGAACCGTACAGTATGAAGGGAAAAACAATATCAAGTAATCGGTTCTTGTATTAATGCAATCTTGAAATAATCTTGGGGGGGGGGGGGATTCCCCACCGGTTGAGAACCACTGGATCAAAGCATTTGGATCACCCAGACCTGGTTCATTTCACTTTCTGGACTGGGTTTTTTAATAAAATAAGAAAAATAAACTCCCCTTGATCCTGATGTAAGAGTTCTGATGTCTTAGCGTTCTCAGGTAATGGCCAAAAAACTCAAGAGGACCAGTGTTTTGTTCCATATTAAAAACACTTTATTAGTTAGAAATTGAAAATAGAAGTTGAATTAAGCTGCTGCCCAAACTAATGTTCAAAATGTGGTGGAAACCTACCCATAGAAAGAATTTTTTTTAAAATGTTGCATATCCCTTACGGGACGTTCAGTCAACACCAGCATTTTTCAGCTGCTGTTAATGTTTTACGTTCAGTAGTTTGCCATTACTTTCTGAACGACTGGCTCACATACCACCAGCGTGGCGCGATCGCTGCCGAATCTCGTGCAGTTTTTCCCACATGGATATACGTGATTACAAACAACATTGTTAACTCCTTGGCCAAGGAGACCGGCAGAATTGTTTAGCGCGTTTGAATCTGGCATACACACATTTAGATCCTCACTAGTGCTACAGAGTTTGTTTGTTACTGGGATTCTCCTTGCGTAACGTTTGTAAGGAGACTGGAGCCTGTATGGAGATATCCGTGTGCAGTAATGAAAGTGATCAATTCTTAAAACCAACTATGACCTTGGGGAAGGCAAGCATAGGCACCCTTGGACTTAACATAAAGTGTGGATTAGGAACAGATAGATCATCTACCTGTGGGATAAACAACAGAAAATTACAAGGGTAAGTTAATAAGTCACAAATGGCTGTAGAAAAATAACTAAATATGATAACAACTTGAAACCGGTTTATTTTTATATATACATTGTCCCTTTATTTCTCAGCATAATTTCCACCGACAATGATGCATTTATCCCATTGTTTTATCAGTCCTCCCAAACTGGCCGCATAGAACTGTGTGCTTTGTTCTCATTTATCTACCATCCACAGAACTGTGTGACTTACCTATTGACTCGCCCTCGTAACTTTTTCTACCCAGCTATGCACCACTGCTTTACGGGAAATCACTAGGGGCTAAGTCCACTGAAAATCCACCTTGGTGAGAGATATTTCGCGAGCTACGCTGAAGTTGAATGTGAAGTGAAAATGTGGTTTAGAAAACATAGCACGCAGTTCTATGCAGCCGGTTTGGGAGGACTGATAAAACGATGGGATAAGTGCATCAATGTTGGTGGAAATTATGTTGAGAAATAAAGACACAATATATGTATACAAATAAACTGGTTTCAAGTTGTTATCATATTTAGTTATTTTTCTACAGCCATTTGTGACTTACTTATTAACTTACCCTCGTACATGTCAGATAAGTTACTGGAAAAAGTTAACCTCTATGAAGATGCACATATTTGAAAACATCTTAAGTTGTACCCCAGAAGAGTAGAAGAGGATATGACTTTTTTGTAATAATAAACAATGCTGGTTGTTAAGTAATCATATCATATAATGTACTGATGCCAGTGAAATCAGTGTCCAACAAGTTGTACCCTAGTCAACTATTTGTGTGATTCAATATTTTGCATTGTGTTCCAGGCAAACTGATATTTAAGTAATTGTAGCTGGATTGATCACTTCTTAAATTGGCATATTACCACCTCTTGATAGCTCTTTACAGATAAGCAGGACATGTGAAACTAAAATTATATGCGAAACATTTATTCAGCAGAGTTGCTTTTACAGATAACCATGTTTTGTGTTCTTTTGTGATAACATGAGGACCTGCTGACTCCATCATATACATGTTCTTGCATGTGTTGACCTTCAGGGTATTTGTACATGAAAGGCCCAGAGGTCATGTCATGTCTATTCACTAGAATGTTACACATGGTTTAGTCGCACACACAAACACATGTCAGGGGTCATTATGTGGTTTTTCACTTGATTTAACATACATATCTCTCTCTCTCTCTCTCTCTCTCTCTCTCTCTCTCTCTCTCTCTCTCTCTCTCTCTCTCTCTCTCTCTCTCTCTCTCTCTCTCTCTCTCTCTCTCTCTCTATCTCTCTCTGTGAGAGAGAGGGCAGGTCATGGTATGGTTTTTTATTAGCGTGTCATATTTTGGTAAACCAAACACATCAAAAGAGATAGAAAGAGAATTTTCTCTATTGCCAGACGAAAATCATTCATTCAATTTGTTTTTTCAACCTCAGTGTTTCAACATGTGGCAGATTCTTTGCAGAATATAGTTCCCATCATGGACACTTGGAAAGACTCGATCCCTTGTCAATGTTCCTGCCTCCAGTATTTTCATGGCCAAGGTGTCTTTCATGTCCTGTGCCCACTTTCATGCTGGTCAAACTTCACTTCTTGTTCAAGAACCTTGCCATCTGTTAGTGTAATTTCTAAACCTGTGTGGTCATTTAATATGACCAAAGTGTTCCAGTTTCCTAGACATGGTTTTGTTTACAACCAGTTTCTTTAGTGTTCAAACCTTGCAGAATGTCTGTAGTTTTCTCTTCATGATCCATGGTATTTACGAATATTTCCGTGCCCCAGTGTTCATCTTTAGTGATTGCAAAACCTTTAATGGCTGGTATCCGTATGTTGTCAAGGAAAAGACGCATGTTCTTAAAAGTTTGACTTGTTTGCTGGTGTTGTGTCATAGACTCTTAATACCATTTAACCTTTGCCATGCTATGGGCAGTCTCATTCTTCTTGTGAACAGTCTCTATTGCTGTTGATTATACAGCCCAGATATTCACAGTTGGTGCCGACATTTTCATTGTCTTCATTGTTGATTGGATTTCTTCTTCATTGTTGATTGTGTTTCTTCTTCATTGTTGATTGTGTTTCTTCTTCATTGTTGATTGTGTTTCTTCTTCATTGTTGATTGTGTTTCTTCTTCATTGTTGATTGTGTTTCTTCTTCATTGTTGATTGTGTTTCTTCTTCATTGTTGATTGTGTTTCTTCTTCATTGTTGATTGTATTTCTTGGTTGACATGTTTTGTCTATGGTTATATATTTTTTAAATTCAGGAACATATTTTGATATTTGCTGTGTCTCTTGTCAATCAGGATTAACTGTTCTAATCTCTTTGCATTGTTTGAGATGATTATGTCATCTGAGTTCTGAAATTTGATTTCCACCAGCTGTGAGTGGATTAAAACTGTCACAGATCTCATTACAATTTCCACAGGTCAGCATGGTTGAATGGGTAAGAACGCGTGTCCTTAAACATCTGGTGTGCTGATGCCGAGGTTAGTGGTTCAACCCCTACACCGGACAGCTGGACTAAAATGTTGACCTGTCGTCCTTGACTTGCGGACGTAAATTACAAGTGCCTCTGAAGTCGGAGTGGGTTCGCCTGTTGGCAAGTGACACTTTTAATATGGAAAGCTAATCCACACACAAAATTCAGTTCATCACTACTATAAATAGTATGTATGGACTGCGCTTGAGTTCAAATCGAGCAAGCGCCAAAAAAGAAAAAAAAACAAGAAGAAAAAAATTACATTTTCCCTTGGTGAAACCTCACTTCAAGAATCATACGCCTGTTTAGTTAGCAGTGTAGACAAAGATTGGAGAACAGAGATAGATATTAAAATAAGAATACTCAAGGCAAGAGGAGTTTTCCTAGCACTGGAATTTGTGGAAGTCAAAGAACTTAAGCTAAGCACGAAACTTAGAAGTGTTAACTGTAACATTAAATCACAAGTACTGTATGGATCAAGAATATAGAGAAAGATGAAAACAATGACTAATAAACTAAAAGCTTTCATTAATTGGTGCCAGCCAGAATACACACAAAATGGCAGCTTCATAGAGGTCACTGAAGCATTCCCCATTAATCGGTAGAAGCTAATCTTGTGCAAACAGAAAGACATAATTAGTTAGTTAGTTAGTCTTTCCTCTTGAGCCTAAGGTGTCATGGCTCTCCATGTCTGGCGGTTCGCTGCTACCTGTTGTAGATCCTGGATGTTCACTTGGCCGTTGAATGAGCCTTCTCTGATGATGGTTCTACACAGGGTCTCTCTTGGTCTTGCCCGTTTTCTTTTCCATACTGGTGACCATAAGAGGGCTTGGTTGGGGAGTCTTGTCTTGTCCATTCTGAGTACATGGCTGATGTAGTTCCAACGGCGTTTTCTTATAAAATTGGATACAATATCTTGCTTAGTCTCTTGTCTTATTTGCGTATTGGTTCTGAAATCTGTCCAGTGGAGGTTTAGAATTCTAAGACATTTGTTCTCAAAATTGTCTAATTTTTTATCTAAAGCTACCATTGATGTCCAACTCTCACATCCATACGTTAGCACTGGATTCACACAAGAGTTGAAGATTTTAAGTTTTGTATGTTTGCTGAGTGTCAGTTTAAAATTACAGTGGTAGGCAACTGAAATTCCTGTGTGAATATGTGTATATTTCATATTGAAGGGTTTATCTAATCACTTTAGTTTATGTTGTGTGATTTTTGCAGTATGTACCTCACAAAATGCAGTGAAATATGCCAGGCAATAAATCATGCAGTCTATTGTTTGTTTCTTTGTTATTCAAATAAGTTGGTATGACAGAATCACCCATGTGAAGCTCATAAAGAGAACTCGACAAATACCAGTGTGTCGAGGTAAGGAAAATATGCTAGCACATGTTAAGACACACGTTGATAAAATCTGATACTATATAACTAGAAAGTCTCTTATCTGTAATCCAGAGGGCCAGTGAAATAGAGAAAGACCTAAAAACACACAGAGAAGAAAATTAGTGACAGACATGAATAATATGGGGAGGCTTGACATGATTTGGTTATGGACCTATGTTCCATTTGGAGAATAATGGGCAGCAGCAGAAGAAAACGTGATATTAATACATTTGAGGACAGTGACCAGACGTGTGTTGTTATTAACCATAAAGATGACACACAAATATTTGAGACATTGGTGAAATACAACCAATACTTATTGAGAATATGATACATTAAATTTAAGAAAAGGAAGGCACCTTGTGCAAACAACACTATTTTCGAAGAAAAAGGTCTTATGAGATTTTGGTATTGAAGTAGCATATCTTAATTTAGCAAAAGTAAAAATATTCCAAATAACCCAATAAAATTCAGAGAGAGAAAGAGATATAGTTGTGCTGGGGTATCTCTCTCCCTTGCTGTATTTCATGGGCTGTCCTTTTAGATACGGGTAGAGAGTTAAACCACTCTCTCAAATTAATTCATATTAAAATGATTCTAATCCATAAATTATGTCTGCTGAAAACAAGCTGTTGAGAAACATGATTGTCCATGCCAGATGACTAGGCACTTGATGCTGATGATGAAAGTTCTGTTGATCATTTGTCTAGTTTAATTTTCTCAACTTGCAGATACACCTCAAAATGAGCAGCAAGAACTCTTCATCAAGAAGTTGCAACAGTGTTGTGTTGTTTTTGATTTTATGGACCCCGTAACGGACCTGAAGAGCAAGGAGATTAAACGTGCAGGCCTGAATGAACTAGTAGACTACATCACTGCAACTCGGAATGTGCTTACGGAACCTGTCTACCCTGAAATAGTTCGCATGGTGAGATTATGTTCATATGTTCTTCAGGTTGTGTTGTGAATGTAGATTTTCATTATTTTCAATGTTTTAACTATCATGACATTTGTTACTGTAAATATTCTACTAAAATATTAAATGTTACTTTACGTGTTTTACATTTAACTGATAGTATTACACATCACTGTGGCTTGGGAAAAAAAACTGTGATGGAGAGTATGGTTTCTGGGGGGAAAAAGCATGAGTTGACCAGCTCAAAGATGGATGCAGGATATGTGTAGATGTGTAGACACCTTGGGCATGAAGGTACACAAGGAATGGCAAGAGATCGAGGATAACTTTTTGGTGGACCATGATAAGAGCATCATTTTGCAAAGCGCCTGCTACTTGATGAACTGACTGCCCATCTGTTACTTTTAGTATTTTTTGTGTAACAAATAACTTATTTTACATTAAATGGTTAATGTGCAAAGAATAACTATTGACATCTTCAATGTTTTATATATGAAGAAGATTTGTTGTTACTTTAATTATTCTGTTCAGATAACAAATGTTACTTTAAATATTCTACATGTAATAAATAAGGCCTGATGTTCATATTTTATTTGTCATGAGGTAGCATTTTTGTTGTTTGAAATATGTAATAAATGATATATGTTTGTAATTTATATATTCAAACTCATCGGAGAAATATTTGCCTGGTGTGGTGGGTGGGAATTGTATAGAAACATAATGAACACATGTTTATTTCTTTTGACTGCATATGGATTTTAAGTGCTTTGTAACAGATAACTTTCTTTTACTTTAAATATCTTATAGATTATAGATGGGAAACTTTATTACTTCTGGTGTTTTATTTAACGTAAATCTATCATCAAATGCCTTGCCAACTAACAGATGACCATGCTTCTCCACATGATGCCATTTCCAACGGAATGTATAGGTTTTTCTGCTCACACATTTCCATGAAATGGCGAAAGGCTGTCAAGAATCTCTTGTAGTCATCCTATATATCTTTCCATAAACCTTTCCAGTTTTCATATTTTGCAGTTGTTCTCTTCTTATGTTGTGGCCAAAAATGTCACTTTTTGATAAGTTGATAAGGTATCTTAAGCAGTCATCTGTAAAACCACATCTCTGAAACCTCAAGAGATGTTTTGCTTGTTTACTAATTTCCAGGATTCACAGCTACTTAAATATGGTAAAATTGGTTCCATGTAACACACAAGAATTCCTTTTCCAACATCTAGTGACAGAGCTTATTGTATAAGATGTTCTTCATTTGATAAAATGCACTTTTTGCTTGTCCTATTCTGGTTTTTATCTCTGTCATACATCTTCCATCTAATGTTACCCATGTGCCTAGATATTCAAATTTTTGTACTTGCCCCAAATTAATACCATTGACTTTGTCATTTAGGCATCTGAGGTAGAAAAAAACCTAATCATAATTCAGGAGCCAGCCCCTTTTTTTTCCTCAGGAGCCAGCATATTTGTGTGCATGTGCGCGTGCGTGTGTGCATGCGTGCACGCAAATCCAGGCTTAGAAAGCAATTAAAAACTCAGGTGCCAGTTAAAGATTTCTAGCCACCATAGCAACTGATGTGTCTAGATGCCAGAGATCATATGAACAAATTCTCTAAAACATTTGGGAAAATACTGGAGGAGACACAAAGAAGTTGAGTTGAGCTAAGAACCAACATAACTGCACTCAGGACATTCCCACACGTCCTCCGTCCCCTCATTCAACAGCCAGTGAAGAGTCATCGGCTCCAACTACTATCAGATTGAAAGTTCTCCTGGTCTTCCCTCTCAGTTTTGAGATTTGTCCAGAACGCCTCCCACTTCTTCCTACCATAATCTGTCCCCCCATGGGTTCTCTCTCTTTCTCCATCTGATCCCTCAAGTGCCCGACCACCTCTCCCTTGTCCATAGGTAATCTACCACAGAGAGGTGCATTCCCTGCCAGCCTATCAGCCTGTTCATTCCACTGCACTCCCACATGACCAAGGTAGAAAATCTGTTCAATTCTAACAATCTGTGACCTCTGAAGCAAGGCAAGCCATTCTTAACGAAACATTCCTTTCTCCACCTTACTAAGCATACTCCATGAGTCCCTACTGAATACAATGTGTGTTGCAGTGGCCTCCTCCAACCATCGGAAGGCAGCTGTTACAAAGAAGATTACACCAAAGAAACAACTACATCACACAAGCATGCAAGGACATTGAGGCTCAGACTTAATGCTGAACTGAAGAGAACTCCTTTTTTATTTTTTTTATTTTTTGCATTTGCTCGCTTTGAACACAAACATGTGTTACTACTTCTAGTGCACTGGACTGATATTTGCGTGTGGATTAGCTTTCCCTATTACCAATATCCCATACCATCAGGCGAACCCACTCCGACTTCTGAGGTACTTGTAATTTGTGTGCCCAAGTCACGGATGAGAAGTCAACATTTTAGTCCAACTGACCGGTGTAGGGGTTGAACCCACTACCTCGGCAGCAGAAACTGGTTGTTTAAGAATGAACACTCTTATCCATTTGGCCAAGCTGACCGCCACCTACCTAATGAAGAGGATGGACTTATACAAGGGCCAACCTGGCCAGTCCAGTGTGTGTCATTTGGTGTAAACTTGGTTGATTTACATTTCTGAGTCCTGTGATACTATAGACATTTCTGGGTACCAGTTCTGTCTGTATTCCATAGTTGTGGGTTAATGTAGATAATAGACTCAGCTAGTGATGACTCCTTGTTTAGTGTATCAAACTGGTCACTTCTCACAACACACATGTTCCTTTTCCTTCAGAGGTTGGTGTTGTCATCTGACGACAACAGGTTTGGATCCCAGTGTGCGCATAGCAGTAGTTTTTTTTTCTGTTGTCTATTATTACTTTAGTTTCTTTCATTTGACTTCCGTAAGTACCAATTAACATCTAAATTTATTTCTCATGCGCTGAATAGATTTCTCCGTATGTGTATCACACGCTTTACAATATTCGTGGAGAAAATATCAGTTATTATTTTTAAATACCTTTTCTTTTTCTAAAATTTGATATTGATCTTGACTGAAGTTGTGAGGTGACTACTATTAAAATCACGAAGTGTGCTGTGCATGTTAAAACTTATTCAGCCATTAAAAATAAAAGAGCAGTTTGGAGTCTCTGTGGTAAAGTGGTAAAGCTGTCTGCCTTGTGCTCTGAAGGTCAAGGGTTTGTTTTTTGACCATGTCATTCAGACCCAAGTGCAATTTTTCTTGCGATTCCTGGGGGTCATCGCTGATTCTTTGGAGTTTGTGCCTTGTGTGTTGCTCTCAGGAGGAACTTGCCATTCTGCAAAGAGAGACCAAGGCAGATGAAGTGAAACCAATGAGCTTGCCATTCTGCAAAGAGAGACCAAGGCAGATGAGGTGAAACCGAGGAGCTTGCCATTCTGCAAAGAGAGACCAAGGTAGATGAGGTGAAACTGAGGAGCTTGCCATTCTGCAAAGAGAGACCAAGGCAGATGAGGTGAAACCGAGGAGCTTGCCATTCTGCAAAGAGAAACCAAGGCAGATGAGGTGAAACCGAGGAGCTTGCCATTCTGCAAAGAGAGACCAAGGCAGATGAGGTGAAACCGAGGAGCTTGCCATTCTGCAAAGAGAGACCAAGGCAGATGAGGTGAAACCGAGGAGCTTGCCATTCTGCAAAGAGAGACCAAGGCAGATGAGATGAAACTGAGGAGCTTGCCATTCTGCAAAGAGAGACCAAGGCAGATGAGGTGAAACCGAGGAGCTTGCCATTCTGCAAAGAGAGACCAAGGTAGATGAGGTGAAACCGAGGAGTTTGCCATTCTGCAAAGAGAGACCAAGGCAGATGAGGTGAAACCGAGGAGCTTGCCATTCTGCAAAGAGAGACCAAGGCAGATGAGATGAAACTGAGGAGCTTGCCGTTCTGCAAAGAGAGACCAAGGCAGATGAGGTGAAACTGAAGAGCTTGCCATTCTGCAAAGAGAAACCAAGGCAGATGAGGTGAAACCGAGGAGCTTGCCATTCTGTAAAGAAAGACCAAAGCAGATGAGGTGAAACTGAATGCCTGTAAAAAATAAAAGTAGGTTGTAATTGGCCAGTGCCCTGACAAAATTATAGAAAACCTACCTAAAACACAATTGTATTATGTAAAGCTCTTATTTTGGTGTTAAATTGGAGAGAAAACCACTACATTAATATACCAAGAATAAGGTTATAATTACCCACATAGCTAGATTTGATGACATACAATTTCAAAAAGCTTCATACTAGACTTGTGACTGAATATTCTGACATGGTAAATATTTAGTTTGTTTTCATGCATCATCTTTATGTACTTTTTATCCAACATGCTGCATTTTCACTTTGATGATTATCATTTTTGTGTAATATTTTTTTTTATGATAAACTTAAAGCTACAGTGGCTTGAAGCACTGACATTGTTTCTCAGACTGTTGCTAAGCTCTTTATTGTCTTCAAAATATAGAAAATGATTACATATTTTATAGATTGCTTGCAACATCTTCCGAACTCTTCCGCCAAATGACAACCCAGATTTTGACCCAGAGGAGGATGATCCTACATTAGAGGCTTCCTGGCCACATTTACAAGTAATGGTTCTTATCATGATTTGTTTCTATTTCCTGTGTTACAGGATTAGTGAATATTAGCAAGTTACATTATAATTCTCATTTTGCAACAGCCATTTAATTGTTTTAGCAATGTCTGAGCATTCAGGAGTTTTTTGCAATATTAAAGAAAGTAAAATTAATAGTTTTGCCTTTGTGGATATAACATAGTGATGATAATTTTAGAATGTCCATGCCAGGATGGGAGGTTGGTGTGACATTTATCAGTGACATGTTTTGATGTTTGTTCTCCTTTGTTCACATTCAGAAGTCAATATGAATGAATCCAAAGAAAGCTGCAGTCAACTTAAGTTTATTGACATGTCCATAGTTTGCCCTCAGAGTTCTGTCTTTTGTCTCCAAGTGGAGTATAAGCCCTCAACCAACTCACGTCAAGCCCTCTGCTGTAGACTGTTCATGCTTGGCTGGATTTTGCAACTAAAGTTTTGCAGAATGTGGTAGCCAGGCTCATGCCAACCCTCCTTAGTCTGCTCTAACGACTTGCATGGTAGGTTAAGGGGGTCGCTGTTCTTTGCTTTCCTTATGGGGCCCTGGTGATACACTGGCATGCTTTGTTTCACGTTTTATTTTAAGTAAGCCCCACCCCAGGCAAAGATACCCAGGCAAGTTAATCCTCATGTGGTTTGTAAACTAGCTCTGAGCTTTGTGCATCGAGGGCTATCTGTCCACGCTTTTTCTTTGACTCTTAAAATGAGTAAAAGTGATTCTTTAATCAACACACTGAGGGTTTACCAAATGAAAACCTTTGGGGTGGTGCAATTGCAACATTAAGGAGATAGATTAGGAGCAACTGACAGATAGTTGTTGGTTTTGGTTACATAGTTCATACTAACATACACAATTAAATTGTTATATTGTTCATACTAACATACAATTTTGAATTAAATTGTGTGTTTCCCTTTGATATCTGATATTATCTATTTTCTCATTCTCATTTCATTCACAGATTGTGTATGAGTTCTTTCTGCGTTTTCTAGAATCTCCAGACTTCCAGCCTAGTTTGGCGAAAAAATATATAGACCAAAGATTTGTACTTCAGGTCAGAGACACAAGATTCTGTTGTACATATAAATCAAAATGCTATTTCAATTTCTGTGTGTTGAGTCTTATGTGTTTTTAATTGCTGTTTTTCTTCAGCACACATTTGATTGTCTCCCTTTCCCCCTGTCTTCCTCTATTTTCCTCTTCCCTCTCCCTTCTTCTCTTCCCTTTCCTCACCTCTTTTTCTCATCTCTCTCTCCCCCATCTCTTTCTCCCCACTCCCTCCTCTCTCTACTTTTATTTACAACTCTATGCTATCTCAATACAATCTTATATTTGATCAAACACAATATGTGTTTCTTATGTAAGTGTATATATGTATTTGTCTTTGTGTATGTGTCTGTACTTACATGTGAGCATAGATAAATCTTTATATAGCTTGTCCTTTGCAAAACGCCACTCTCATCATGGTCTGCAAACAAAAGATTTTTAATCTTTTGTCATTTCCCTTGCCTCAAGCGTTTTCAGCAAGCATGCCTTCCATCACTGTTCTTTTCAAATCACAGTGGCATTTGATATGACCAAAGTGTTTCAGTTTATGAGACTTGATACTGTTTAAAAGCTAGTTTTCTTCTATGTTCAGATCGTGCAGAATGTCAGTACTTTTTGTTTTCTTAATCCAGTGTCCTAAGAATTTGTGTGTGTGCAATATTTAAGTCTAAAAGCCTTGATTTTCTTCTTTAGTGAATTTAAGATGGTTCTTAATATTGTGTAACCTCCATCTGACTTCTTTAGTGAATTTAAGATGGTTCTTAATATTGTGTAACCTCCATCTGACTTCTTTAGTGAATTTCAGATGGTTCTTAATATTGTGTAACCTCCATCTGACTTCTTTAGTGAATTTAAGATGGGTCTTAATATTGTGTAACCTCCATCTGACTTCTTTAGTGAATTTAAGATGGTTCTTAATATTGTATAACCTCCATCTGATGTCTTTAGTGAATTTAAGATGGTTCTTAATATTGTATAACCTCCATCTGACTTCTTTAGTGAATTTCAGATGGTTCTTAATATTGTGTAACCTCCATCTGACTTCTTTAGTGAATTTAAGATGGTTCTTAATATTGTGTAACCTCCATCTGACTTCTGTAGTGAATTTCAGATGATTCTTAATATTGTGAAACCTTCATCTGATTTCTTTTGAGTGGTTCCCATTGTTGAACATGAAGCCAAGATATTTAAAGTTTGTGTCATTTCAATTTCTTCTTTGTTGACTATGACTTTTGGTTGATATGTAGTTTTGTCTGTGGGCATTATTTTTGTCTTAAAGTTCGGAAGCAGATTTTAATCTTCACTGTCTTGTAACAGGCAGGCTTAACTCTTCTAATCCCTTAATGATGTTTGAGAATTGGTGGTGTTGTCATTTGTAACTTTCTCATTACATTGTCTGCATGTTATGTTGAAATGCGATGGGTAGATAATGCAATCCTGTCTTACTGCCCTTGCACTCAAATCAGTTTGAATGTTTTACCAGCTACACTGACAGCTGCTTGTTCATGGTATAATGATTCTATTAACCTGATAAAATGTGCTGGAAACCTCTTACCTCTGATAATGTTTCACAGTTTCTTATGTTGAGCACAAAGGTCTTTTTGTGGTCTACAAAACAATTATGAAGATCTACATTGTACTGTCTGTTTCTCAAAGATGATTCTCCTTGGTTCCTCTGCCCTGTCTGACAACTGCTTGTACTTCTTGTAATTCACATTATATCTTACTTTCAATCTTCTTTCATGATGAACCACAGAAGGATGTTATTATGTTAGCATGATAATATTATAGTTGGCGCACAGGCACAGAAATAAGTCCATTCCTCCTTAGTTGGATCGCTGCAGCCCTCTTCCAAAGGAAAGCAGTTTTTAAGATGGGCAGTTGGACGTCGGAACCAACAACAATATATCCTGGCCTACCACAGGGATCACCATTATCTCCGGTACTGTTCAATGCCTACACTATGAGAATCACCAGTGAGCAGATCACTGGACCTGGTAGGACATTGTCATATGCCGACGATGTTTTAGTGTATCGCCAGGGTAAGGATAGAGATCAGGTTGTTATGGAACTACAAACCGAACTCAATCGCATAAGTACGCTCCGGGAAGGTTAACCCGGTCAACAAATGCCCGCAGAAGTCGGATGTGTCGGCCTAACGGCACAAGAACGCAGCTCTGCTATAAACAGGCACAACGCAGTCACATCCAAAAAAAAAAAAAAAATCAGGATGAACGCAGAAGAAGAAGTATCGCAGAAGTACTTGGTGTGTTGAGGCTGGGGCAAAGGTCAACCCAACAAAGGCAACAGTGACTTGGTTCTTGTTGAATAATCATATTGTCAACACTCCAACACAACTGTAAATCTGTGTTCAGAGACGATGGAAAGAACGCAGGCAATGAATTACCTGGGGATACGGTTTGATCGAAGCCTTGCATATAATGAGCATATAGACCAGGTGATAACAAAGGCCAAGTGGGGGTTGGCAGCGATGCGGGTGATGGCGGCAGCAAACTGTGAGCAGCGCCGTCTTTGTCTTCTGATACGAAGGGCTGGTCATGTCTGTTTTTGGGTATGCGATGGCAATCCTGACTCTCAGCTGTAAGCAGATAGAAAGGATGGAAAGGATACTGAATGAAGCTATGCGCATCATTCTTGGATGTACAAGAGATACAGCATGCAGGGCGATGCGCTACCTTCTTGATTTTCCAACCATTGAAGACAGAATACAAGTCTGCAGAGCTTGCGCCTACCTCAGAGTTAACCCAAACACACAACATCCACTGCATAATGAAATTATGAAGGTGAAGGGCAGCAGGTTAAAAAGAGGATGGTCGTGGATAGGTCAAGCCGAAGACATTCTTCAAGAGGTGTGTTCACTTGAGGACTTAGAACGAGGAGTGGGTACATGTGCCAACAGATTTCTGCACATCCTTTTCAGTTTGCATCAAACTAGACAGAAAATGCAGACACGAACACCCGGCAGCTGTGGAGGCGGAAGTACAAGTGTTGATTTTCGAGAATTCGCTAGACGGTGATGATGTCATTTACACAGATGGGTCAGTCGTCCGACATGTGAGAAGCTCATGGGCCTTTACAGCTCAGGTCGGAGGGAGAATTGTGAAGGAGGACTCTGGTGCTTCTGCTGAGACCACAAGTAGCCTGACTATGGAAGTCATGGCAGTAAGTAAAGCAATAACATGGCTCAAGACACAGACATTCACTAGGGCATGTTTCCTTAGCGACTCAATGAACATGCTCAAGAGGATATAGATGGGGGGATCAGAAGAGAATGGTTGCTGTCTCTGGAGCAATCTCGGCTGGCAAAGATTAGTTTCATCTTCGTGCCAGGGCATGCGGGAGTACAAGGAAATGAGCGGGCTGACAAGCTCGCAGGTAACACTACTGTGGATGGCGGACGCGCCATGGACCAGGCTGACATTCTGAATGCTCTACGAGAAGTAAGACTTAGTTAGTTAGTTAGTCGACAGATCATCCTCGTTGCACATCGGACCATTCAGTCCATAAGTGCTCGGATCCCCTCCTCAGCAAATCCCGCAGCGTGTAGCGGCTAACGACGCCAGTTCTGTGTTGGTTTATCAATCTTCTTTGGCTTCCTGCGTAGTGTTCTTGTTTGGCCACCCCTCTTTTAATTTGCTGCTCTCGCAGTCTGGCCATTGTTGTAGATTCACAGTCATCACTTGGTTCTTGCAAAAGTCTCACTTCTCGTAGAGCATTCAGAATGTCAGCCTGGTCCATGGCGCGTCCGCCCTCCACAGTAGCCTCACCTGCGAGCTTGTCAGCCCGCTCATTTCCTTGTACTCCTGCATGCCCTGGCCGAAGATGAAATTAATCTTTGCCAGCCGAGACCGCTTCAGAGGCAGCAACCATTCTCTTCAGATCGACCCCTCCTCTATCTTGATCATGTTCATTGAGTCGCTAAGGAAACAAGCCCTAGTGAATGTCTGTGTCTCGAGCCATGTTATTGCTTTACTTACTGCCATGACTTCCATGGTCAGGCTACTTGTGGTTTCAGTGAAAGCACCAGAGTCCTCCTTCACAATTCTCCCTCCGGCCCGAGCTGTAAAGGCCCATGAGCTTCTCACATGTCGGACGACCGACCCATCTGTGTAGCGAATTCTCGAAAATCAACGCTTGTACTTCAACCTCAACAGCAGCCGGATTTTCTTGTCTGCATTTTCTATCTAGTTGGATGCAAACTGAAAAGGATGTGCAGAAGTCTGTTGGCACTTGCACCCACTCCTCGCCAGGTTCTAAGTCCTCAAGTGAACACACCTGTTGAAGAATGTCTTCGGCTAGACCCATCCACGACCGTCCTCTTTTTAACCTGCTGCCCTTCACCTTCCTAATTTCACTATGCAGTGGATGCTGTGTGTTTGCGTTAATTCTGAGGGAGGCGTGTGCCCTGCAAACTTGCATTCTCTCTTCAATGGTTGGAAAATCAAGAAGGTAGCGCATCGCCCTGCATGCTGTATCTCTTGTACATCCAAGAATAATGCGCATAGCTTCATTCTGTATCCTTTCCATCCTTTCTATCTGCTTATGGCTGACAGTCAGGATTGCCATTGCATACTCCAAAACAGACATGACCAGCCCCTCGTACAGAAGACATAGATGGCGCTGCTCACAGTTTGCTGCCGCCATCACCCACATCGCTGCCAAACCCCGCTTGGCCTTTGTTATCACCTGGTCTATGTGCACATTATAAGCAAGGCTTCGATCAAACCGTATCCCCAGGTAATTCATTGCCTGCGTTCTTTCCACCGTCTCTGAACACAGCATTACAGTTGGTGTTGGATTGTTGACAATATGATTATTCAACGAGAACCAAGTCACTGTTGCCTTTGTTGGGTTGACCACTGCCCCAGCTTCATCACACCAAGTACTTATGCGATTGAGTTCGGTTTGTAGTTCCACAGCAACCTCCTCTCTATCCTTACCCTGACGATACACTAAAACATCATCGGCATATGACAATGTCCTGCCAGGTCCAGTGATCTGC
Source organism: Cepaea nemoralis (assembly GCA_014155875.1). Lineage (NCBI taxonomy): Eukaryota > Metazoa > Mollusca > Gastropoda > Stylommatophora > Helicidae > Cepaea > Cepaea nemoralis. The sequence goes on along the minus strand of JACEFZ010028259.1, from coordinate 229,600 downwards.
TCACTGGTGATTCTCACTGTGTAGGCGTTGAACAGTACCGGAGATAATGGTGATCCCTGTGGTAGGCCAGGATATATTGTTGTTGGTTCCGAAGTCCAACTGCCACATCTAAAAACTACTTTCTGTTGGAAGAGGGCTGCAGCGATCCAACTAAGGAGGAATGGACTTACGTTTAGTTCAAGAAGCTGAAACATTAAAAAATCCAGTGGTACTCTGTTGTATGCGTCCTCAAGATCAATCGCTGCAGCAACGGTTTCAGTGCCTGAGTGGAAACCTTCATAGACATCATGGGCAAAGACTGCTGCATTGGTCCAGGTTTCTTTTTTTGGACGGTACCCACCCAGGGTAGGTGGGAAAACACCTTGCCTCTCTAGTTGGCTTGATATTTTCCTGGCAATTACCTTCTCCAGCAGCTTGCCTATTGTATTCTGCATGGTTATAATTCGATATCCCTGAATTTTTTTGTGGTCTTTGTCAGGCTTCGGCAAGGGAATCAGATAGCTGTGTAACCATTCCTCCTTGGTGCTAGCACTCCCTATACTGTTGTTGTACATGTCTGCTAGTTTCTCTAGCTCATTGTCGGTACACCTATTTATGTCGTCGTATCTTATGCCATCAGGACCTGGAGCACTGTTTTTTGATCGTCGAAGCACAGCCTTGATTTCTTTCACTGTCACTGTGTCTTCATCCGAAGTGTTCTGGGCCTTGCATCTGTCTGAGGTGACCTCCTTGGCCAGATTCCGGCCTCCCATGTCTGTCTGGTTGCTCTGCTCATGGTAGCGTTCAAAGAGGGCTTTGCCCTTGTCCTCGTCAGTCCTCTGCCAGATGAGGTCAGCACCTTGGAAGTCAGAAATGCTCTTATTCTTGACTACACCACTCATGCTTTTATGTAGTCGCCAGAACAATTTCAGTGACTTGTCTGTGCTTACTCTTTGACACACCTCTGCCCATTTTTCGCTTTTAACCACCTTGACCAGTTTTTTGAAATAGCTTACTTTTGTGTGCATCTCTCATTCTAAGTGCAAGAAGGGACTAGGATGACCAGCTCTGTTCTTCTTGGCATTTTGCCATCTCCTTACAGCACTACGCTTATCCACCCAAGCTTTCTCCACCTCGAAACTCCACCACGGTGGCTGCTCCCAGCTTTTTTTCCTGCCCTGAAACGTTCTGCGCTTGTCACGTCTTATTTTACTCACCACATTTTGCCCTGTACTGTCATACTGGAACGTCTTTACCTTTAGCTTGTGCTGCCTGGTTCTGCCTTTCTCCACCAATATGCTGCAAGGGTGGTGGTCGCTGCCATGGTGTCCTAGGACACCCCATCTACACACTGTAGTGAGTGAAGGTGAAACTAGCGCCAGATCAATAGCACTGTCCTCATCGCCTGGACGGCTTGCTGTCCTGGTGACACAGCCACTGTTGATACAAACCAGGTCGATGGTTTCCAGTGCAGTCTCGAGCTTCTCCCCTTGTGTATTGGAGGAAGTGTTTCCCCATGATCTGCCTTTAGCGTTGAAGTCACCACAGAAAATAACATTTCTCTCGTGGCCTAATATGCCACTTAAGCACTGCCACTTCTGGGCGTCCACACTCGCATTGCGGGCATAAACATTAACCAACACGAATGGTATACTGGAATGAACTCTCAACGCCTGTATTTGTATATCGTCACTGTCCCAACTGGACATGTCTAGCTCTGATGCCACCATGCTGTCGCTAACGAGAATCGCCGTTCCCAGATGTCGTCTGTTGTAGAAACATTTGAAGCCGGCAAAGTAAGACTTGCGAGAACCAAGTGATGACTGTGAATCTACTACCATAGCCAGACTGCGAGAACAGCAAATTAAAAGAGGGGTGGCCAAACAAGAACACTACGCAGGAAGCTAAAGAATACTGATAAAACAACACAGAACTGGTGTCGTTAGCCGCCACACGCTGCAGGATTTACTGAGGAGGGGATCCGAGCACTTATGGACTGAGTGGTTCGATGTGTAATGAGGATGATCTGTTGACTAACTGGTGCACGGGGTTAAACTTCCTTTCTTTGAGAGAAGTATATCAATTGTTTTCTTCTATGTTCTGACCAAACAGCACTGTTTCAGATCTTCACACATAGTGCATGATAGATCAGACACTGGTTTCTCCTCCTATCTGGATATATTGCCACAGCCTGGTGACTTCCCTTTTTTCAGACTATGTATTGCTGATCATGCCTCCTCTAATAAAAGTTCTAGATCATTCTCTTCACTTTCAGGTATATTATCTGGGGTCTTTGCCCTATCTTTATACATTTCCTTTCAGCATTCCTTCCATTTTTGTAGTGTTTCTTTACTTTCTGCTAAAGTATTTTCATTTGTATCATTAATCACATTATTATTTCAATGTCCTTGTGTTTACAGTAAATTGGCTTAATATGAACATGTTAAATATTTAGTTGACTTGTGAAAATATGAGCACTAGAAAGGACAGGATTTTGAGACATGCCTACATGCCCAATTCCCCTTTGAAAGCAAAATGTGTTCATTCATTCTCTGGATTGAAAGGTTTAATAAGCAGACTGCCCTCATTAAGTATATGTTTTCATCTGGGGAAACCTGGCTGTCAGGCATCAGATTTGCCACTTGTGGTTTGCTTTTTTTAATCTTGTCTTGGTACTATTGAGATATCATCCTTGCACTCTGGACAAGTCCATAGGTGCTCAGATCCTCCTCCCAACATATGCATAAGCGTCCAGTGGTTAATATAAGTCTTGGTTGACAAGGCCCCTCGTTCTCCCGATGTGTGTCTCATGTCTGATCATGCCAATCCTTACTCCTGTGTGTCTTCTAGACAACTATGTGGATTTACTGGTGTCAAGATATCCTCCACTCTCAACATCTCTCTGAGGGTATAATGTGGCTGGCTTTGTTTTCAGACCTAGTTCATCAATGTAATGTTTCATATTTGATATCCCTTGACTTGTTTTGAAAATTTTGCAGACTGTCTTAAGTAAACAGGTATTCCAGTACATGATTGTTCAGTTTTAAACTGATATAAATTTTCAGATCTACATTATAGTACCATTTTAACGCCAGATAACTGAACGTTTTAAAATATATACTCTGTGTCTATTATTTTTATTATTTTGACCACATTAAAAGACATTTTGAACAATTTGTTTTAATACTTGAAAAGTGTAAGGTAATCGAGCAAGAGATAGGTAGCAATACAAGTGGGAAGATAACAATTAGCAGTCTCTCAAAGAGTGCCACCAGAGCAAGAGAAAGTGTTAATCTAGTGCAGTGAAGCTTCATTTGGAAAAGGCACTTCATTGATTTATTGACTTGGAGTTCACAACTGCTATTAGAATGAGTTCACTATGAAATGCAATAATTTAGCTAAACAATTATGTTTGTTGTCAGTATGTAATGTTTGTTTGTTTGTTGTTTTTTTTTTTGGGGGGGGGGGGGGGGGGGCGTCATGAGAAGACAAAACTAGAGAACTTGGTGACACTTGGCTAAATTGAGGAGGAAAGAACTAGGGAAAAGCAGAGAAGTGAATATCTGAATGGCTTGACCACATGGCATGGTCAAGACAAAGCTGATCCACGACTCTGGTCATCATGTAAGATAGTGAACCATGACCACTCTTGCTTATCAGCATGGCACATGATGATGATGATGTAATGTTTGTCATATGAATTTAGTCCAAAATCCGGTGTGCAGTTTGTTTAACACATCACTCCAGAATGAATTTAGCTTTGTGTCTGTCAGCTCTTGCTGTCGGGATGTGATGATTTCCCCTTGCCTTTGGTATCTGCATATGAGATTTACTAGAAATATGCTGTTGTGGTCAGCATTTAAAATGTATGGAATTTTGTTAAGGCAGCAACTAACCACATCTCACTGTTCACAGTTTTCATTTGACAAGGAATCTTTAGTATGTGCAGTGTGCACAAAAGAGTTAAAATTTTCTACCTTATTTGAGAAGTCTAGGCAATTATCCATTACACTTGGGATTTTCTTCTACTTGAAGTATTCTTCTTTCAGCTGCTTGAACTGTTTGACAGTGAAGACCCACGAGAAAGAGATTTTTTAAAGACAGTCCTGCACAGGATATACGGAAAATTTCTTGGTTTGCGTGCATTCATCAGGAAACAGATTAATAATATTTTCCTCAGGTTAGTAATCTGATTTATGAAATCTAGCATTTGCAGGTCCACGTGGCCAAATGGATAGGAATGCGTGTTCTTAAACATCTGGTGTGCTGATGCCGAGGTTAGCGGTTCAACCCCTACACCGGATAGCTGGACTAAAATGTTGACCTGTTGTCCTTGACTTGGGGACATTAATTACAAGTACCTCTGAAGTCGGAGTGGGTTTGCCTGATGGTGAGGGATGCTGTTAATAGGGAAAGCTAACCCTAAAAAAGCAAAATTTAGTCCATCACTGCTATAAATAATGTGCATGGACTACGCTTGAGTTCAAAGTGAATGAGCGCCCAAAAAAAAAATTTAGCATTTTCATCATGTAGTTCAGAAAGATGAATCATTACTTTTTGAAGCAAAAGTGTTTATTTTCAAATGTAATTGTATCCTGAATACTAACATTCTTATTTAATTCAGAAAGGTCAGTCAGTGTTTTTAGGAGCAAAACATTCTCATCATGTACTTTAGGAATAATACATGTTATTCTATTTTCAAACATTTTTGCCCCATTGTCTGTCTGCATTGTTGGCTCTAGTTGGCTCTAGAAAACTGGGCTGAACTTGGTAAGATAACTCCAATTGCAGACCAGAAAGCCACATACGACAATGCTAGGGTAATCCTGTAGTGGATTCTTGAACATTCCTGTTAATGATAAGACCGGCAAACCTGCAAAGAAGGAATCAATACAACCAGAACAACCATTACAGTCTAAGGACAAAACACAGTCTCAGAACAGCTGTGCAGCTAATAAGGACTGTAAATGAAGCTAGGACACCAACATAAAAGTATCCAAATATAAGACCCGTCCTGACCCCAAAGACAATATGAACCTAACAAGAAAGGACCAGAACATGGTTTTTAGACATCAAACATAACTCATGTCACTTACCATGCACCTATAAAGATTCCAACCACAGCTTATTCCAGAGTGCCTTCTATTTACTTACCTTTACGAGATTGCTAGACATACACCTCTTTGAACGTCCAGCTTCTGCAAATGGGAAGTCAAGAAATAACATCATTGCACTCGGGACATTCCCACATGTGTTCGCTCCCTTTCTTCACTAGTCAACAGGGAGTTTCCATGCTGATGGTACCAGTGGCATTCTGGTACTATCACCTCTTGGCGTAAATCCATGGGTTTAGTACCAGATTGCTTTCAATTCATTTCATCATAAAGCAAGTTACATTACACTTGTCGAGTCTTTGGCTCATTACATCTTATTCTGATAAGCATTTTCAGGGGTTTTCTGTTCTTAGCCTGTGGCTGTCCTCAGTCTACCTACAATGCGACAGCGGCCACCCCCGGGCAACAGCAGTGAGAGGATGGCTAAACCAGGCGTGGGTAGCCAATTTGGTGTCAAACCAAGCGGTAAACTAGGGTATGCCTACCCAGCATGTGAAGACAGGATTCGGCAGACTGCGCGGATGAAATCTCTGATGATTCAACGGGCAAGACAGCATTTACCTGCAAAGCGTTGTGGAACGTAATGAGCACGGCAAGGCACGTAGAGCGCCCTGGTCATCCACTGCACCTGTATTCGTCTCCAGTCGTCTTGACTTGTCCTGCCACTGGACTCAGGCGAGAGGGTGAGGTCGACGAATTGCGCAACTCTTCCTCACTTTAATCCAATTCATTGCACAAGTCATTCTTCATCCAACTTCATATATCACCTTCAAGCCCTGTGGCGATGGGCGAGCGGTGAAGCGGCAGGCGTGAGTACGCTGGCAGTCGTAGTCGCAGACCTGCACACAGGCGGCTCAGGCCATATGGTCGTCTTCTACTGACCGGAGCAGCAGTGGGATTCGGCAGCCCCCTGAGTGACTGAGCAGCCCTCTATAGGAAAGCACTGCTCACCTCCATAGCATGAGGAAGGGGCTAGAAAAGGTGCCCTAAACATTGTCTGCTCTATCATTACCTAACCAGCTAGCCGCGGTTGGTGGTACCCTATACTGCGGTCGACATACAAACAAAGTAAAAACAGGCAAAGCTAAAAGAGCTAACCATATTCCCTTGAAAATCGTAACTTGGAACGTACGCACCCTACTTGATAGAGATGGTGCGTCAGGCCCTGAGAGACGAACAGCACTGAATGGGAGAGAGCTGGGCAGGTACAACATCGACATTGCAGCTTTGAGCGAGACACGACTTGCAGATGAAGGCCAAATCTATGAAGTAGGTGCGGATACACATTTTTCTGGAAGGGAAGAAAAAGCGAGGAAAGACGCCAGTCCGGTGTGGGATTTGCCATTAAGTCGGCCCTGGTCGGCAAATTAGCTGGATTTCCAAAGGTTATAAACGACAGGCTCATGACCATTAAGTTGCCCCTGCTGAATGGAAGGAAGCATGCAACCATTGTGAGTGTCTACGCACCAACTATGACCAACGAAGATTATGTCAAGAACAAGTTCTATGAGGACCTGCACAATGTATTAACATCTGTTCCCAAAGGAGACAAACTTATACTCCTTGGGGGACTTCAATGCCAGAGTAGGTAAGGACACTGCCTCTTGGAATGGCATCATTGGAAAGTACGGAGTTGGAAATTGTAACAGCAATGGGCTCCTCCTCCTTCAGACCTGTGCTGAACACGATCTCCTGATCACCAACACAATTTTCCGTCTTCCCACGAGAAATAAGACAAAATGGATGCACCCTCGCTCGAAACACACTCATTGACTATGTCATCGTCAGGTGGAGTGCAGACAAGACGTTCGGGTGAAAAAATCCATGTGTGGTGCCGAATGTTGGACAGACCATCGTCTCATTATCTCGAAAATAAACATACACATCAAACCACCACGGCGTCCTCAAGGGGCAAAAATGCAAAGAAAACTAAATGTCACCCGCCTAAACAGCAATAAAATGCAGCTGTTGTTTGAAAACATGCTGGAAGACCGCCTCAAGCCAAATGCTGCAGCTAAACAGGATGTGGAAACAGAGTGGAGAGCCCTAAAGGACATAATTTACAACACTGCTATGGAAATCCTGGGCCCAGCCCTCCGAAAGCATAAAGACCGGTTTGATGAAAATTCTGAAGACATCAACCAATTGCTGGCTGAGAAACATCTTCTCCTCAAGGCACATTTGAATGACCCTAAGTAACATAAAAAAAAAGATGCCTTCAATAACATTCGGAGAGTAGTGCAGCAGAAACTTCGGCACATGCGGGACTCCTGGCTGAGCAACAAAGCTGATGAAATTCAAGCTTTGCTGACAGACATGATATGAAAAACTTCTACGACTCACTGAAAATGGTCTATGGTCCTCCATCACCAGGCATAGTTCCTCTCCTTAGTGCAGATGGGGGAACATTGGTCACTGATAAGAAAGAAATCCTTCAACGCTGGGCAGAGCATTTCAGCAACATCCTAAATGCAACTTCTTTCTTTGATGATGAAACCATCAACTGCCTTCCTCAAGTTCCCACTAATGATACACTTGATGACCTGCCAACCATAGTAGAAGTAAACAAAGCCATCCAGCAACTTTCAGGTGGAAAGGTCCTGACTCCATCCCAGCATAGATATACAAGGCAGGTGGGCCGGTCCTAATAGAGCAGCTTCACCAAGTCTTTACAAACATATGGGTGAACAAGACCATGCCACAAGATTTAAAGAACGCGTCAATTGTCCACCTTTACAAACATAATGGAATCCGCCAATCTTGTGACAACCACTGAGGCATCTCCTTGCTCTCAATCGCAGGGAAGATACTCGCCAGAATTCTTCTCAATCACCTCACGGCCCATCTCGATCAAGGTCTTCTTCCTGAGAGTCAGTGTGGCTTCAGAAAAGAACGAGGAACTGTTGACATGATTTTTGCTGCTGCAAGAGAAATGTCAGGAACAGAACTCTGAAATGTTCTCAACTTTCATTGGCCTTACCAAGGCTTTTGCTAAAGTCAGCAGAGAAGGACTGTGGAAGATTATGGTGAAATATGGCTGTCCACAAAAGTTTGTCCAAATAGTGCAGCTATTTCATGATGGTATGCAGGCAAGAGTACAGGAAAATGGTGAACTGTCTTGAGTCCTTTCCTGTCACCAATGGAGTGAAGCAAGGATGTGTCCTAGCACCAACACTGTTCAACCTAATGTTTTCAGCTATGTTGACGAATGCCTTCGAGAACAGTGACATTGGAATAGACATCAACTACCGCATGGATGGAAAGTTGTTCAATCTCAGAAGGCTGAAAGCCAAAACCAAAACTAACAGCGACACCGTCAGAGAACTGCTGTTTGCTGATGATTGCGCTCTATATGCCAACTCAGAGGCAGACATGCAACACAATGTTTCAGCTTTCTCATATGCCTGTGCCAACTTTGGGCTCAATATCAACTTGGAGAAGACTGTAGTTATGTACCAGCCAGCTCCAGGGAATAATCACACCATGCCGAATATCAAGGTGAACGGTCATAGACTAAGTGTTGTGGACAAATTCACCTATCTTGGCAGCACTGTGTCACAAGCTGCCACAATTGATGACGAAGTGAATGCAAGAATCTCCAAGGCCAGCGCGGCCTTTGGCAGACTGTACAAGAATGTATGGGACAGAAATGGAATAAGCCTGCAAACAAAGCTGAAAGTCTATAAAGCAGTTGTATTATCCACACTGCTATATGCTTGTGAAACATGGACTGTTTACCAGTCGACATGTTAGGAAATTAAACCACTTCCACACAGTCTGCCTTAGGAAGCTATTGAAGATTAAATGGCAAGACAAGATCCCAGACACTGAAGTTCTAGAAAGAGCGTCCATGCCCAGTATCCACACTCTACTAATGAAAAATCAGACTCGCTGGGCTGGTCACTTAACTCGTATGCCAGATCACAGGCTCCCTAAACAAATTTGTTATGGCAAGTTGCGTTGTGGTAAACGCTCCCAAGGCGGCCAGAGGAAATGCTTTAAAGACACTCTGAAAGTCTCAGTGAAAGCTTTTTCACCCTGACACCTGGGAGACTGCTGCTAAAGACCGTAATTCATGGTGTACATCATTACATAAGGGTGCAGTCACTTGTGAAGCAACCAGGACTGCAAGAGCTGTGAAGAAAAGGCTGGACAGAAAAACCACTGCAGGAGATCCTCCTCCTGGAACGTCAAGCATTCTTTGCCCGCACTGTCAAAGAATATTTCGAGCCAAAATAGGCCTTATCAGCCATCTTAGAACTCACGGCTCCATACTTTCAACGCCACTGGATGAAATGAATGGTCATCATCATTCTTGATGGACAAACAACAACACCTACAATGCAGCAATCTTGGTTGTGTCTCACTTCGTCTGATCCCTATACTGTGACCTGTCAGCATGGGAGACCCTAGCTGTCATAGTTCTTAGAATAATAGGGACACACAAGCTGCTCCACCACTTCAAGGTGGAGACACAACAGACAGACCTGGACCTTTACAGTCCAAAAGAAACCAAACTAAGAACACAAAAGTAGTCAACAAACAGCATGCACAAATAGCTGCTCTACACTGATACATTTGTTCAAATGGTACTGGCACACCTTTGGACTTTGGAAAACATTGAAAATGTTATGAAAGCCTATGCACTATTTAGAATAAGAGTTCTTTCTAGGTTTGAACATTTAAATATGTAAGAAAAAAACAGGAGGTCGAGAACCATTTGAAATTTTTTTTATAGATTGATTGCAAATGTTTCAGGTTTATTTATGAAACAGAGCAGTTCAATGGTGTTGGAGAGCTTCTGGAGATTTTGGGGAGCATCATTAATGGTTTTGCTCTGCCACTGAAGACAGAGCATAGACAGTTCCTCATGAAGGTTCTAATCCCACTGCATAAATCTCGGAGCTTAAGTCTATACCATGCTCAGGTGATGATGCTTATTATTATGATTTAGTTGTAGGTGGTGTTGAGACCATACCAGCATTAAAAATAATAAGAACTAATCTTTTACACCAGTGAGAATATTATGGATATCAGTTATATTTCTCATCGTTTTTATTCTTTCAATAATCTTATGGTGTTAATAGGAGTTACCATGTCCTCACAATTGTCTGATTATGTCTTGTGTGCTGACAGTTATCTTCTGTTGATATGCTTCGTAAATTCTGTCTTTTTCTTAAGGTTTTGTTAAACAATATAGTGATGCTTGCAGCTATCAATGCCTCACTGGTTTTCTTTCTTTCTTTCCAAGATATTTTCAACATTCTAATTTAAAAAACATAACAGGTGACACATAACTTTTCAGAAAGCAGATCTTTCTGCTTTTCGTGATATTTGTTTTTCATGATGTTACCTACTCTTGTAAAAGAGTGCTTGGAAATGGGCTTTCTTTTATCTCTGTTTCACATCTTCCATCAGATGTTAATCCTTTACAGGGCAGACGTTTGTCCGTTTTGTAGCCCTGAACGGGCAAGAAGAATTTTGAGGTTCGGTAAAATTGCGGGTTACGTAAGTAAAATCACATAAAAGGTGTTAGTCAACCGATTTTACTTAAATAAAAAACAAAATGAAGTAAAAAGCATGCAGAGTATTTTACTCACGTGAATGTTCCCTGGTAATCCACACATGAACACAAATATTTACAAAATACAACATATTGTTTGTGATTGTCAGTCATTTATATGGCAATTTACAAACATTTTCAGAATCAGAATCACTTTCTTTAAAGTCCGACCCACGACTGTTAACGCAAAGTAACGCTGATCACTGATATCTAGCTCTGATTCAGTCAAATTTGTGCACTTAAATTGAACCCAGTGAAATCTCCACTATCACTTGAAGAATCGTAGAAATCCATTTTGAAAAACTAAGCGTAAAAAACCCGAAAACTATTTTTAAAAATCCGTTCAAATTCATAGTACACACTTGCAAATGGCGGCCACGTTAAGCTATCAGTGAAACCAAAAGTAGACAATCGGAAATCTCCAAAAGCCACGAGATCACGATTTTACAATGCTAGTAGCTCGGGCGCATTTAGACGGTTTGCTCGTTCCAGGGTAAAGACGCATTCGGACGATTTGCCTGGTAAAGGGTTAAAAAAGGTTGACCTGTCTAATTTTAACATATTTAGTAGAAAGAGTAAACCCGACACCCTACATTGTGTCATCAGCTTCGGGCAGAGCAGCACAATTGGGAAAGTACAAGCCTTATCCTAGTGTGAGGAAACCTAAAGATTTATTGTTGTGGCAGGGCAAACCAGGTCCTAAGCTTTGGCCGGCAACTGGTCTAGGATCGAAGCTCCAATATGCGGACAGTTAGAGCATTGCTTTGCTAATCCAGCAGCTTCTGTAGCTTGTCTTGTTCCAGGTGCATTGGTGTTACCTTTCCTCTGTAGACAGGCTGGAAGATCAATCATTCTGTATTGGCAACACATAGTCTCAACAATTTTGTGCTATGGATAAGTATAACATTTGCTACCACAATGGTTGATGAAGTTGTTATGCCCTGTTAGAAGCATAATGTAACAATTTATCTTCTGTCAAGACAGCAAGATGCCATGGACTGAATAGAGAGCATATTAGAATGTATGCATTCTTCAATAGGAACATACATGTTTTGCTAACATTTAATGATAATCCTTTTTTCTCTCTTTTTATTTTTATAGCATCGGGTAAAACACATCCAGGGTTAATCTATTAGACATTCTTCGTTCATGTCTGTTTTACCAGATTGACTTACATAATGTGATCTTGTATTGACTTAAATAATGTGATCTTGTTTAAGTGCTGTTGTTGATCTTTTTTACATTTTTTTTTCTTTTTAAGAAGAAAATTATAATAAATGTTTGTTAAGTTCCTAATTGCATTATTATCTGTTTCTTTTTTCAGCTTGCCTACTGTGTTGTTCAGTTTTTGGAAAAAGATTCATCATTAACAGAAGATGTGAGTTCTTTTAAAAAGTTGTTGCTATTATTGGACTAAGTGGTATTCATTTCACGGAGTAGTCTACCTTGTCTGCTTGTTATGACAGGATATCATGCATGAGTTATTACTGAGGTAATGTTTACATTTAATGCATAATTTATTTTCATTGTCTTTGCAGGTGATAAAAGGTTTACTGAAGTTTTGGCCTAAAACCTGCAGTCAGAAAGAGGTAAATAGTGTTATTCGCTGAGATAAATGTCTATGAGAAATGAATTAATGGGTTGTGTGGGCAGAGTTACAAAGATTTGTATCCTATATACCATTGCTAATTTCTCATAAATTATTCTGTAATATTTAGTCACATATTGTCACCATATCTGACAGCTGCTTAATCATTTTCGTGTTAACAAATTTATAAAGCCAAAGTAGTCAGCTTTTACATGCTGTTTTAAGATAGTTGCATAGCCTTTACAGGACATTGCAGTCAACCCCAGCATTATTTGGCTGTTTGTGATTTCTTGGCAAGTTTACATTCAGTAGTTTTATTAGTAGAATTATCAGATCTACAATTTGTTTCTGACAAATTTACTATCGAAACACCTGGTAAAATTGTGTATAGAGAGTGTGGAAATATCATATTCCTAATCAAGGAGTGAATCAGATTGCTCAGAGTTGTGTTTCCCACAACATGTGACATATTCCAATAAACAATTGTTTTATTAGTTTGACATTGAGTGTCAGTCAACAAGTGATTGCTGTGTGATCTACTGACCCAGTACCCAATCATCATCTCCGCGGAGACTGTTGCAGAGCCCTCCTTCCCTTCTCCAAGCTCAGAAACACCAGCATTGTGTGTAGAGGTATAGTAGGCTGTAACCAGGTTGTGACTCAGGGCAACAAATACAGACTGGTTGGGATTAGACCTTGGTTGGCCATGTTCCTCCATTGGATTTTAGGTATTTCATTGTCAACAGATATTAACCCAGCGCCAAGGGGTACTACACCCTAAATATAGTAGGAATGAAAAGAGAATTACTAAATGAGATAATGGTTTGACAAATACAGTAATTTGGGTACAAAAAGAGAGAATCTCCTGCTGAAAACTAGGCTAGAGGGAAAAGTGGAAGTCGAGATGTACAAGAGGAAGGCAACAGTTTAAATAGAAAGAAAACAACAGACTATGGACTTGAGGGAAAGTTATGCTACACACTCATAGCAAGAGATAGAATTGTTGTATTCTAATACATAGATTCTGTAAATTACATAAGTCCAAAGCCTTCTATCTTGTGTTGTACCAATCATTTTCAATCAAATGTCAACTGTCGAACATCTCCTTACTGAGTCTTTGAGTCTTCTCCCGTATCAGTTCTACACAGTATCATCCCTTCTCATGACAAGTTCAGGCACATTTCTGTAACTTGCAATTTATCATGCTATATGTGCAGTAAATAAAGGTTGCAAGTGAGCGTGTGATATCTAAGAAAGCTGTGGATGTGACAGTAGGGCACAAAAGGAGACATGTAAGGAGGAACAATCTGGTTTGGTGCACCATCATGCAGCATAGACTGACAGTGCAACATTGTATGCATCACATAACAATACGTAGGTCAGCATGGCCGAACAGATAAGAGCGCAAGTTCTTAAGCATCCGGTTTGCTGATGCCAAGGTAAGGGGTTCAGCCCCTACATCGGACAGTTAGACTAAAATGCTGACCAGTGTCCTTGTCTTGGGGACGTTAATTACAAGTACCTCTGAAGTCAGAGTGGAATCACCTGATGGCGAGGGTCTCTGTTAATAGGTATAGCTAATCCGCACGTAAAATTCAGTCCAGCACTACTAGAAGTAGTGTGTATGGACTGCACTTGAGTTCAGAAGCGAGTGAGCGACATGCGCACGCACACACACACAAAACATGAGAATACCTGCAACTGAGTTACTGCCATATTCTCCAAAATAAAAGTAATCAACCAAATAATGCATCTAGAAACATCCAGTCAGTGTATATTCTGAAGTACCATAGTACATAGTACCATCAGTACATCTAATAAAGTAACAGTCACCAATGCATTCTAAAATTGTTAAAATACCAAGTGATTTCATCATCTTAGGTAATAAATAATAAATAGACCAAATCTTGGAATCATCTAAAGTATTTACAATCCATAATTAGTGCATCTTCTAGAATAATAAGAGACCAAGAGCATACATCTTTTGAAGTAACAGTTTGTATGTCCTCAGACATACGTGCTACCACATTTGAAAGTAAAATAAAGTGCAAGTATATGCTCTTAAAGTGAACAGAATGATTATGTTAATTTGCTCACAAATAAGTAAATTATTTGAGGTGTCTCATTCTACCATTCTGGCAAGCAGTACTTGGTGGATCTGCTGATAACAAAGGAACTTTGTTAATGGACTTTCACACTGTTAGATTTGGTAGGAGAATAATGCGATTTATTTGTACTTCTAGATTTATATGCATGTGTGAGTGTTTGTGATTAAAATACAGAACATGTGTCTGTAATAAATGAGAACAGTTGTGTCAAAAAGGGGGTTTAAAAGGCATGAAGATCAGCTTCATTGCACTGGGTTTTATCCAATATGGCTTAGTCTCTTTCCATTGGAAGCATACACAAAGCATGACCTCCGTAACTTGAGCGATGACCCCCAGGAGTCTCCGAGAAAATTTCACTCTTGAACTGAACTACATAGACCGGAATCTAACCCATAACTTTTTTGAGCACATGCTAGGCAGAATAACCACTTCACCACAGAGACTTCCCAGTTGTGTAAATCAGCACTAACTTATGGAGAATGCTTTACTTCTTTACATACATTATGAAGAGTCTGTCTTTGGAAAGTTTAAACAGCCCCTTTCTAGTTTATATTTTGTTTCTCATTTCAGGTTATGTTTTTAGGTGAAATTGAAGAAATCTTAGATGTGATTGAACCTGCTCAGTTTCAGCGAATCCAGGAGGATTTGTTTCGCCAGATTGCTAAATGTGTATCAAGTCCACATTTTCAAGTGAGAGTTTTGTCTGTTATGTATTTCTGGAGGCTAGAACAAGAAAGTTAGAAATTATAGGACATTTTATGTTTTAGGTGATTAATGATGCTGTTGTGTGTATCAGATTAATTTACAAGATTAAAATTACATACACTGATAATGATGTGAATATTTCATTACAAATGGTAAGTTTCAGGTATAAATCTTTCAGTTTAAATTTATGCTTGTAACTCTCAGTGAGGGTTGTGGCAGTGCAGTGGTTAGCACATTTGCCTGCCAGCTCTGTGGTCATGTGTTCAAATCCCCATCACAGTGGATTTTATTTTACTGATCTGGCTCTCAGGTTGACCCAGCCTGAAATGGATACCAGGAAATATCCTGGGGAGTTAAAGCAGCCGGTGGAATATTGACCCCTTCATCCTTCGAGTGCTGATTTATCTATGCAATTATGGGGTTCGCTTTTGTAACTCTCAGTAAAAATATATCATGAAGATCATCAGACCCAAGACCAAAACCATAAAGATATGCAAATCACCAAAGCCTATTCAAGATATTTATATATAGATACCATAAAGTCAGGCCGGTTCCAAAGTTTAAAGTATTTATTTAGAATCATTACAGAAGATGGAAACAACAGAGAAGTAGAAACAAGATATTAAAAGGTGAACACTGTGATATACCCGCTGCCACGATTACTCAAACATTCTTCTTCTTCTTCTTTGCGTTATCCGGAGTGTTTTTTCAGATGTGATTGCGGTGTGTCTCATTAGGCACCCTTGGGTCAAACCCTTAGGCCAACACATCCGACTTTTAGCATGCATTTTTGATCAGGTTAGCATTCCTGGAAGACTCTCACTTTTGTGGTACCGTCGACCTCCCAGCTGGTCAAGTTGGAACAGTCGAAGACTGCACGTTCATCCCTCAAATGAAGGCAGGGACAGTCCATAGCATTTTCTGTCATCCTGGGTGGCTTCCATAATTGCAGAGCCGACACATAACGCTCTGGTGCTGGGCTCACCGAGGGAATCGTCACGTCCTGCTCATGGCTGCTTTAATTCCTCACTTAAATATATTGGGCATTTCGTTCGCCCCGTACTGTTCCCGCACAAACCAGACAGGTCTGCAGACGGTATCCACTCAGCGAGTTTTCAGACATATGCTTGTCCTTGTGCCCGTCAGAGTTGTTCCAGGCACGGCGGACATTCGGAAAACTACCTAGTCAGAGCTGTTCTGAACAAGAGCGGCATTCGGAAACTAGGTAGTCAGAGCTGTTCCTAGCATGAGAGACATTCGGACGAGACATTTCGGAATCATCGGACGTAAATGCGTAGTGCCAATTTTTAGTTTGCCACCCGTAGGACGGCACTTTCGACTTCAGCGGGCATTTTTTAATGAGGTTAGCCTTCCTCGGGTTTCGAGGCACGTTAGACTTATTGTTGTGATGTCGCCCACATCTCAGCTGGTCAAGATAGAATGATCATCGACATCACGGTCAACCCTCAAGGGAAGGCAGGGGCAGACCATGGGCGTTCCCTGCTATCCAAGGAGGCTTCCATAATTGCAGAGCCGGCACATATTGCTCTGAGACTGGGCTCACCCAAGGAGTTGCCACGTCCTGCTCATGGCTGCTTTAGTTCCTCACTTCCATGTGTTGGGCATCTCGCTTGCCACTGGTCGCTCAAGCACACACCAGGAACGGTCAGACTGCGGGCGACATCCACTCTGTAAGCTTTTGCTTTTGACTTCGGACCACGCAATGGATTCGCTAGCCGTGCGTTCCATTTCATGTTATTGAGACGTTTTTTCACTTTTGTCCACACTCTATGAGTTAGATACAGACAGTTTTCGTAACCATTTCATTCGACTGGGACACTTTCTGCATTTTAGTACTCGCTCACGAGGTAGGCTACAAGTGCTGCCGGCTCAGCACCTTACCTCCGTGCAGCAGTGAACGGGAAACGGTCAGGCCCTCTCATCCGGGAATCCTTCATATCCCCCAGCAGAGAGCCTTCGAACAAATATCAGAACTGGGCATGTAGCATGCTCAGTATCTCATCTCTATTTTTCGGTAGGTGGGTATCAGCCCGGCTCTCACATCCGAGGGTTTTCTCACATCTGGGGGCTTAGAGGCGTTCAGCCTAAATCCTCGACAGAGAGCCTTAGAGTATTGTCCGGACCAAGGATTTCTGCTTTAGTGCGCCTGATTTAAACTTTTGACTGCTATCCTCAGTCTACCTGCAGAGCAGCAGGTTGTGTCTCTCTTAGTCTGGCACCTATCCCATAAGCTGTCCGATATGTAGTTTTCATCCATTGGCAAGCAGATGGGGTCAATGGGACACGCAAGCTCCCCCACCACGGCAAGGTGGAGACACATCGGGGGAGATTCAAACATTCAAACATCAACATAGAAGTCAAGTGACAGGTATTAAAAGTACATTTCTGCCATCACTCTACAACCAATGTCCAGCATGGAAATCGCAATGGAGGAAACTGCTCACGATCAAAATGAAATTCTTGAGACAAGTTTCACTGGGAGAGATAGAATTAGAAGTGATGACATTAGCAATATCACATGCACCATGCCTTACATACACTTAAAATGAAACATAAAGGGATTCAGACATCTTGTTGCATTTAGTTTGCATCCCAGGGTCAGATGTCTTATCTTGATTGTGCTGTATCTATGTTTGTATAGTGTACCCTTGATTAAGCCTATCTGTCATTTTCTTGTTCTTCCTCTGGCTGTATATTGATATCATTTTTGATTGTATGCTCTCATTGTTAGTTGGGTTTCACTTTAATAAAATGTACAGGCTGCTTCATTGGCTGCCTTTTGATAAATCTGATGCATGATATTATACCTACCATATTTCTTTTGTCGTCCTTTTGCATTCTGTCTCTTCTGGAAACCCCAGCAGTTGACGTGATGAGTTTCTCTGGTCTGATAACAGGGACCAAATTTGACACTGTTAACAAAGTGTCTAGTACTGCCATCATATTCTGTAGATGTTTGAGTAAAAGTTAATCCTGGGGTGCACAAAGGACACACAAATTATATGCATGAGGCATATCCTGGCGCTACCAGTAATGATGGATAGGCATAGGGTCCTTCAGGCCAAATGGTACCTGAGAGTTGTTGCAGACAGGGATTACCCGCTGCATGCAACAGTGGATATGGTCAAGGGTCATAGACTAAGACGAGGCAGGTCCTGGATGACACAGGCAGAACTTTCTATACGTCAGGTGTGTGATTTAGAGACCATCAATCATGAAAGAGAGTGGGTTGAAGTTTAAAAGACATCACGGACTGGCACAATGTAATAATAACACTGGGTCATGAGTGCAGAGAATGGGCAGCGGGCCGCACTGAGTTAGTGCAACAGCTGATCCAGAGCAACACACATCAAGGTGACAGTCATCTACACTGATGGGTCAGTGGTGAGAAACAGACGTAGTGGCTGGGGCTTTATTGCAAAGGCTAATGGATGAGTCTTGAAAAAGGAGAGTCTGGCATATGAGACTACGACCTCCAGCATGAGAATGGAGGTGGAGGCAGTAACAGCGGCATTCCGGTGGCTAGAGGAGACCACTGCAACACACGTAGTCATTGCAGATTCTAAGAGTATGCTTAGCAAGGTGGAGAAAGGAATGTTTCATGTGGAATGGCTCTCGTCGCTTCAGAGGTCACAGATTGTGAGAATTGTATGGATACTTTGCCCTGGTCGTGTGGGGGTATGGGGGAATGAACAGGCTGATAGGCTAGCAGGGAATGCACCTCTTGGTGGAATTTTGCCTATGGACAAGGGGGTTCTGGAAGAATCTCAAAACTGAGAGGGAAGACAGACAGGAGAACTTTTAATCAGATAGCGGTGGGAACGATTAGTAGTATGACTCTTCGCTGGCAGTTGAACGAGGGGACAGCACGTATGGGAATGTCCTGAGTGCAGTGATGTTGGTTCTTAACTTGAGTAAAGGTGACAACTGATAGGTCACCGTTTGCCTTCTAGCACCTTGTTTATCACTCTCTCATATTTGTTGTCTGGAGTGTTATCTGTTCTTTTGCTAACAAACAGCAGCTATAACAAATGACAGCAATTAAGAAGTTTCAACCCACGAAACAAGGTGTTAGACGTACATGGCTAATGTGAGCATGTTATGAAGTCTAGCAAGTATGCCCAGGGTTTTCAACTGTGATGGATAATAACTTGTCTTGATAACAATAAGTCAAAGAAAACTAAAGAAAATGATTGATACTGTAGTCATAGAAAGTTTAAAGACAGCCTTCAGTGGCATCAAAGCAGGAGTTTTAGTAATGTCAAAGAATTGTGTTAGTCCCAGATGTTCAGTTTGTATAGAACATTTGGCACTGGATGGGTGATGTGGTCAGTGCAACTCCATCATCCTTTACTTCCCTAGACATTGCCTGGTACACATTTTAGACTGGTCTGACTTGGAAGGAGTTCATTATGTGCAACTCTATATTCAACATTTTATGCATCAACAGGTTGCAGAGCGTGCACTGTACTTCTGGAACAATGAATACATCATGAACTTGATTGAGGAGAATTCTAATGTTGTGCTGCCCATCATGTTCCCGGCTCTGTACCGCATATCCAAGGAGCACTGGAACCAGACCATTGTGGCACTGGTCTACAATGTCCTCAAGACGTTCATGGAGATGAATAGCAAACTGTTTGATGAGCTGACAGCCAATTACAAAGCTGAAAGGCAGAAGTGAGTTGCTTTCATTCAACAGATATTTCTTTTCTGTGTGTATGTGTTTTGTTTTGTTGTTTAATATATACATATATACCATGAAAGCATGGCCAATGGGGAGGGGAAATATCATTTTTCATGCTATTGTAAGTAGTATTTTTTTAGTCATGGAATTGTAGTATGTTTGAAACAAAATTGCAGAAATATGTCCAGTTAGATATAAAATCATGAGATTGTGACTAGTTTGAAGCCGAATCACTTAATTATTGTAGTTAGTTTGACATAAAGTGACCAAATTTAACAAGTTTGAAACGATTCTGAAGAATTGTTACCTTTTGAAACAAAAATCACAGAACTGTGACTAGTTCAAACAAAGCTCATAATATAGCCACCCTGACTGCAGTGAGTTGAAGGCAGAAAAGAGGTTGATAAAAGAAATTGAATGAATGTACATTTCTGAAATTCTTTTTGTCTTTATTTATTTCATAGTTGACATTAAGGAAGATATTTCTTTATGCAATCACATCAACATCATCAAGTTGCATGTCATTTGGAGAGTGTTCTTCTCATTACTGTTGGCCAACAGGTCTCCCAATCTCTGGTTGTTTCTCCTGTCTCGTGTACCCTCATCCCCAAGGTGTCTGCCACATCCTGTGTCTATCTTTCCACTGGGGGCCCCTGCCTCTTCTTCCAGAAACTGCACTTCATCACTGTTCTTCCCAAGCCACTGTGTTTAATATGGCCAAAAGTTTTCAGTTTCTGAGACATGAAGTTGTTTATGATCATGTCTCCAGCGATGATCTCATAGAATGTCAGTATCTGTCTTCTTCTTCTTGATCCACAATATTCTGAGATGTGCTGTAACATTTAAGCTCAACAACCCCCAGTTTTCTTCTTTAGTGATGGTGAAATGTTCCATGACCCACATCTATTTGTTGCCACAGGAAAAATACATGCTATCAGAAAGTTTACTTTTCACTTGTTTGACAATGAACTGTCATGGACCAACCAAGCTAGAAAGCCTTTGTCAGCAAACAAAATAAAGACACACTAACCGGACTACATTAAAAAAAAAATTTTTGATACTTATCTTAGACCCTGGAGACATTTAAATCCAAGGGCACAAAACTCACATCATGTGCCGCAAGCTCTGTAGATCAGCTGTCAGGAAGTGATACGTTAGAGAAAGTGTAAGCTGTGGCAAAATAAGTATTGGGGTATCTCGATAGGGAAGACATGAGTGAGTTGGGCACAGAGCAGAGAAAGGGGAGGGTACACAAACAAGGGAGCGGGCATGGCAGATGATTGATCTCTTTCTTTCTCTCTTGCTCTGTCTCTCACTCTTGCTTTCTCTCTCACACTCCTACACTCCTGCTCTCTCTCTCTCTCTCTTTTTTTCTCCCTCCTCACAGAGAGTGGGAAGCTCTCTCTCTCTCTCTCTCTCTCTCTCTCTTTTTTTTTTTTTTTTCTCCCTCCTCACAGAGAGTGGGAAGATCTGAAAATTGTGCTCTTACAATATTATTCTACAGGGCGTATGTTGGAACACACATGAGCAGGGGAGTGTACTATGTTACAGATGCAAGGAAAATGTCCATGAAAAGATGCGTGAATAAGTAATAAATGAATATATCATTAAGTAGCTTGACAGACAGTTAATGGAAGATGGTACAGTAAAAGGAGCACATTGCCATGCCTTTGTGTAGGAGATTTGATCATCATGCAGCAAGTCATATGCCATCTAGAGGTCACCATGGCCGAATGGATAAGAACAAGTGTTCTTAAACATCCAGTGTGCTGATGCCGAGGTCAGGGGTTCAACTCCTACACCGAACAGTTGGACTAAAATGTTGACTTTTTGTCCTTGTCTTGGGGGCATAAATTACAAGAACCTCTGAAGTTGGAATGGGTTCGCCTGATGGCGAGGGACACTGGTAATAGGGAAAGCTAATCCACGTGCAAAATCCAGTCCAGTGCTAGTAGAAAGTAGTGTTATGAGCTACGCTTGAGCTTAAAAGCTAGCGAGCGCCCAATAAAATTCCATCTAAACCAGCTGTCTGTTTTTGCCCAGGCTATATTGTTTTCTATTCTAAAATTGATTTGGTTCTCTTTTTTTTACGTGTATGCTTACATTGTGGGAGCCATGGTGGCGTAGCAGCTAGACATTTGCCTGCCATATCAGGGGTCTTGGGTTCAATTGTTTTGTTTTTTTCGCTTTAAACTCAAGCATAGTCCTTACACACTATTTATAGTAGTGATGGACTGAATTTTGTGTGTGGATTAGCTTTCCCTATTAACAGTGTCCCTCATCAATAGGTGAACCCACTCTGACTTCAGAGGTACTTGTAATTTACGTTTCCAAGTCAAGGACGACAGGTCAACATTTTTGTCCAGCTGTCCGGTGTAGGGGTTGAATCCCTAATCTCGGCATCAGCACACTGGATGTTTATGAACACGCGTTCTTACCCATTCGACCATGCGGACCTGCTTTGGGTTCAATCAGCATCATCAGTTTTAAATGTCAGCCCAAACTGGGTACCAGGAAATGCCTTGGGAAGTAAAGGTGGCCAGTGTGACACTGACCCCATCAGCCACCCAGTGCCGTTTGGTCTACACACGTATGAGTCTTGTTCCATATGCCCACACGCACCTTAGGCTTGTACAGGGGACCTCTACTGTGTCTTCATGTAATTTTATGTCCTTGAAGATAACCGACGTCATCTTAGTTTAAATTCGTATTTTTGTTTCCTTGTTCCTCAGAGAGAAAAAGAAAGAAAAGGACAGAGAAGAATTATGGAAGAAGTTGGATCGCTTGGAATTAAGTAGCAAGAAGACAAAAAAATCTTAACGTCATTGTTTTTATAACTATTAGAAAGTGTGAAAGGCACGGAGAGCCAATTATATATTTATTTTATTATTACCGTGAAATAAATATGATAACTAGTGATTCAGGAGTTTTTTTTTTCTCCCCTTTTTTTATGGTTACTGTTGTTTGTTTGTTTGTGTTTTTTTTTTTTCATATAGTTTGTTTAAAATTTTTAACAGTTTATTTTTACCAATGAAACTGGTGAAATAATTTTCAAATAGAGGTCAGCTAAGTATATAACTATATCACATATGTGTGTGACATTAATGTATCCACAACTGCTTCATGTAGTGACCCACGTGCCAAAATCACTGACCGAAATTTGTCCAGCATGTTCTGCCTGAATACTTGTATGTGATGCCTGTTGTAATAATTCTGCTGTTTTTGTAATATTACTGCAGCTTTGTTTTCAAGGATATTTCAAAGATATTATACTACTTCCTCTGACACGTTCATATATAAGTTCATGCATGACTCCTGTTGGCTCAGTCATATGGACCTTTCATCTGACTTAATCATACATCATATGTATGTTTCCTCTGATTCGTTCATATGTATGTTTCCTCTTAACTCAGCCACATGTGTATGTTTCCTGTGACATGTTCAAATATATGTCTATGTTTCCTCTTGACCTCACCACATGTGCATATTTCCTTTGACTCATTCATGTCTGTATATTTGTTTTCCTCTTGACTTCATCACATGTATATGTTTCCTTTAACTCATGCATGTGTGTGTTTATGTATATATGTTTCTTCTGATGCCATCATGCATGTTTCCTCTGACTTATACGTGTGTGAGGAGTATAAAATAGTTGACACAATTCAGCTGAAACATCAGTTGTAACTTTTTAACTTCATGTTGTGATGATTCTGTATATAGAAACAGGATTCTGTTCAAGCAAATGCGATTTTCTTGTGACTGCAGTTTGGCCGTGAAATACTGGAATACTAATACTAATGGAGAGAAAGGGAGTGATTGGAAGCTAGCAGACTGTGTATGGAAGTCTGCTATTGTTGTCAAAACCTAAATGACCCTGTTAATTTAGTGTGCTCACTTGCTTATGGACATATGTGCAAAAAATATACATGAATTGTACATTCGATGATTGGTTTTTCTTTTTTGTTACTTGTTTTTTAAAAAAACAAAGTTTAAAGTTTTTGCACTGTTGTTGTGAAGATTGATTTTCAGTATTGGGTTGTTCATTTGTGTATAAATTGTATTTATGTTTAGAAGTTTTACTAAGTTTTTGTCCCATATGTGCAGTAAAACAGATTTGGAGAATTGGTTTGTATTTATGTTCTAGATATTTCATTTCTTTATAGTTTTCACACACACACACAAACTGCCAGTTCACTCTGTTGGTCACTTATGCATTTGTGAGCAGAGTCTTTCACTTGAATAAAGGGCTTTTGAAATCTTTTCAAAATATGAAACATAAAATTAAGAAGACATTTGTGTGTAGTACTACAGTATTTCTTTCGTGTTTTTTTTTTAAAATCAGAATGCTACTATCTTCTTCCTCCTGCTGCTTTTTATCCCAAATACAGCATAGAGCCTCAGCCAATTCATGCAAAGCCCTCCTGTCTTTGCCGTCTCCTACAGCACCCTCCATATCCTCATATAATTCATCTCTATTTCTCTTCTCTGTGATGTTTGTAGTTCTCCCTCCATTTGTGTTGCCCTGTGGATTCCAGAGAAAGGACTTTCTAGTATACAATTAACAGGTTTTCTTAGTGTGTGTCCTGTCTAGCTTCCTCAGCTCTTGATTTGCTAGAATTTGTTGATTTCTCTCCATAAGCTCCATACTAGTGATTCTGTCGTACCATTTTAGTCAGTCTACTCTGCAACGACACCAGCTAATTAAAAGTGTGTAGTTGATTAGTAATTGTTTTCATTGTTCTCTATGGTTTTGGTCCATGGAGAGTGCTGATTTGACTTTAGAATTAAATTATCTAAGTTTGGTACTTGATTTGATTTCTTTTTGACTTCTAAATATTTCCTGAAAGCTTCTCTTGCCTTTTGTGTATTCTTATTTTAATATCCTATCTTTTCCTATCTTTCTCTACATTTTTCTTTCGCCCTTCATTCCTTGTTGGGGCATGGGCCGTCAGCTATCTCACTCGAAGTCGTCCTGTCTTTAACTATCCCCTACAGCTTCGTCCATGTCTAGAAAAGGCTCCTTTCTCTTGGTTGACTTGGTTATTCTTTTTCCTGTAACTTTTAATGTATTAATTTTTGGTTGTACTTTACAGCTAAAGTTTTTCTACGTAATGGAGAAGCCACCCCTACTTCCTTGCCTCTTATGACATGTATAGCTGGTAACAGTGTGTTACTGTTCTTTCCTTAAGGCTCCTGGTAATATATGGGCAGAAACCTCCTTCGTCACCTCTAATGACATGCTAGGTTACAGTGTTACTGTTCTTTGCTTCTCCTTAAGGTCCTGGTTGCACACAGGTTTGTCTACAGTGCTTCCTAAATATATGTATAATTCCATCTCTTGAAGTGAGATTTCACCAAGGGAGATCTGGGTACAAATTGCTTCATGTGTCATTATCTTTGTCTCTACCCTATAATTTGAGGACCCAACTGTTTTGACCTCCCATTACTTGTGCTTTATCTTGTGTCTGATTTTGTGTGTTTGGCAGGAGGGCTGTGTCATCAGCAAAGTCCATATCATCAAGCTACTCTGTTAAGAATCCATTGATTTCTATTTTTGAGTCACTATTTTTTATCAGTCCCCTTGATTCATTATATTTGCCTGTTGTTTTCTTTGTGGTGTTGTTAAGATTTCTAAGGTTTCCTTTCACTGTTACTACTTCTGTCTCTCCTGCTAGTCCATCTTAATATTGTCTTTTATCCATCCTTATCCCTACTCCAACTTCTGTATTAGCTTCTGCGTAGTTTTCATTGGCTGTGACTTTACAAGCTCGTATTTTGCTTTTGTTTAAATCTGCTTCTTTATATTTTCTTTCTACTATTTTTAAGAGTTTCTGGGATTATCCATGATTTATGTTTTTGTCCATTTTCCAAGGACTGTGATTGTTCCAAATGCCGCCTTTAATCTGCTGTCAGTCGTCTTCCATACTCATTTTATCTACTAATTATTGCAGAACCTGGTACTTATTACAAACTGACCATAACATTGTCCTTTTGTTTTCTGAGATATTCTACATTGTATTTATCTCTGTGTTGGTAAGATGTTATGTATCTTTTCAGTTTCAGCTTAATGTTATTTATCAGCAGATGGTGATCTGAATCTTACCTACGCAGCTATAAAATCTGTTATGTCATGTAGAGATATCTAAATTTCTTGTTAATACAGAGATGATCCATTTGATTCTCTGTATTGTGGTCTGGTGATACTCACGTTGCTTTTTATATTCTGCATGACAATTAATAAATAATTCTCCATTTTAGTTCAACATTTCCTTGTCTCTCCATGACATGACTCTGATCCTATCTTGGCATTCAGGATGCCCATCAATATTGCCATTTCTTTGATTACCTATTGTACTTTTGAAGTTTCATGTAAAATTCCTCCTAAACTGATTCATCCTTGTCATTTGTTGGTGCGCGTCATGTTTACTTTTTCTTATTTGTATGTGATTCTAAATGTCGCTTTGTTATTCTAGAACTCAATACTTCCCACTCTGTTAGTGCTTTCTCTGCCTCTTTAGGGCCACTCCTTCACTTTGATGAACGTTTTCCTCTTTGTCCTGAAAACAGCATTGTTTACTCCCTTCCATCTCATTTCACACGATCTCAAAATGCTAATCTTATAACATTTCATGTCCCCTACCACTTGTGCTGTCTTCTCCAATTCATACAAATTCTAACATTTCATGTCCCCTACCACTTGTGCTGTCTTCTCCAATTCATACAAATTCTAACATTTCATGTGCCTATTGTAAAGTTCTTCTGGTTGAAAGGAGGTTGTCAGAGATTCAGATACAGTGCTGACCTGATCAGGAGAACTCACCTGGGACCCAAGAAATAGTTCTTCTTATCAGAGATTCCTCTTTTTATCAGAAATTCCACTTGTAAGAGTTCAAGCATGTAGTAAAGTGTTTACAATGTACAATACAATATTGTTCTTCACAACAAATTCGCCACATCTGAGATGGCCTTAAGCTGCTTGTACTGTATTGTAGTTTTCTCATTGTCTCTTTTCCCCTGGAATTTAGCATGAGACTTTGCAAAACACATTGAAACATTATATTATAAAAAGTCTCTTCCTTTAATCTTGTTTGGCTGAATTATATTTCTTTCCATTTCTGTAGACTTGTTCATGGTTGGTTGGATTTGCAGTTTTTTTTCCCTACAGGATGTGGTAACCAGTCCTATGTCAACCCCCCTGAGGCCTCTTACACCCTGCATGGTAGGTTCACCATCATCATCATCCAGTGTCTTCCCATTGCAGAACTTCCCCCCCCCCCTTTCCCATAACAACCAACACTCTTTCAAAATGTCTCGCTATCCAATACGCCAAATGTCATAAACCACTTATGGTGAAGAAAGATATGCTTAGGTTTTCAATAATAATGTCGTTAACAACCATTATGACATGTGTAGCTATTTGTGGAGTGTTATTCACTTCATTACCACTCATTTGTTTGCAAGATGTCAAGTGATTGCATCTGAGCCTCTTTTCACAGACTTTCACGGTATTTTCACAAATGTAATCTGTGAAGTTTGAGGCTTCCTGTGTCAAGATGTGAGGTTGCTTCCTCTCCACAATGATAAGAGTTCAGGCTCTATAATGTAGTGAGCTCACCTCAAGATCTATGTGGCTCTGGGCATCAGGGGTACATGACAGCATATATTGAGGCATTCTGACACAGGACAGGGTAACCATCTGAATTCCACGACGACTCAACACATATACTGATGGAGTGAACTGCAATGTATTTACTACAGCTGATCTCAGACTACGGTAATGAGTGTGGGATTGATGCTGACTTCAGTCATTCTCTCTCTCCATGCACTCCCGCTCTTTAATCAGAAATCATCTCCACAGACCAGTGAAAGTGTTGGGAACAAGGCCAGCCGCCCAGTGTATAATGCAAATCCAATATACTACTCCTACCTTCAACCGGAGCTCACCATAATCGAACTCCAACAGCTAGTGCTGCCTTTGGTGACTTATGAATTAGTAACGGTTTGACTCCCGAGACTGGTATTGGAAACACATCCTATCACCTTGTCCGCTGGAACACAAACTAATGCTTAACCCGTTATGGCGTTAGGTGACGTCCTATCATGACGTCTAAATTGCGTTCAATGTTGGTGTCACAATGTTCACCATTTGTGGCACTCTTTATCTTCTTCTTTGATGCGCTAACTCATCAATTGCCTGCATCACTGTCATTTGCTACATGACATCCTGGATGAAACATGCTGAAAGCTGTCAATGCTTCTGTGGAGCACAGCAGAGGCATACACTCTTGGTAATGTTATCAAGTGTCTGTATAATTGAAGATGTTAAAAAAATATGTCTGCATGTTTGTCCTCGCCATCAAAATATTGTATGTGATGGCAGGTATTTGTTTAGCTTCTCTTTGAATGTGAATTCTGGAAAAATTGTTTTTAAAAATATGAATTTTTGTGAATGCCATTCGCTCCTTGAGTACTCATAAACCTCTAGGAAAGTTACTTAATATGAGCCTTCTTCATGAGATTTGAGTTTGTACCATAGGGTTATCATAGAAAATTGTTTGGAGTCTCAATTCTCAGTTCATCAAAAGAATCATTTGGGCCTATAATGACATTGTGATGATGTCATTATACCCTGTCTGTGATCCAAACATGTCTTAAATGATGAGATAATATTTTTCTTGTCTCAGGTAGCTTTCTTTAGTATTTATAGGTGGTGACTGTTTTCATAATTTTTATCACGTCTTTTTCTAAGTTTCATTTATTTGGAAAATAATTATCCATATTACACCAGATTTAAAATTATGTTTTACATTTTATTGAAAAATGTATTTGAGTTTTCTTTCTATAGTTTGATACTAAAGTAGTATTGTTTCCCATTCACATAGAAAAAAGTCTCTTCGCCTCCAGTATAGTATGAGACTTTGTTTACAATATACGTTAACTACTAAATAGTCTCTTTTCTTCTGGAATTTAGTATGAGACTACAATACACATATGCAATGCCAAATAGTTTCTTTTCCCCTGGAATTTAGCATGAGACTTTGCAAAACACATTGAATGCTAATTAATCTCTTTTCCGACAACTATATACAATGCTAAATTGTCTCTTTTTCCCTGTAATTTAGCCTGAGGCTTTATAATGCACATAACAATGCCAACACTTCAAAATATGTGAAATGAAATGTTCTCATATATACTTGGCAGAGACATCATTTAACAAAACACTTTCCAATCAATGTGGAACCAAACCAGAGACATCTTACAGTGTGAACATTTTGTACAGTGAAATGTGGACTATTTTGTCACAACAAAATATAAACACAAGCGTTTCCATAAACTTCATATTGTCTTCACCAGGTATAAACCCACAGTAGATTACTTGAACCACATTTATTTCTGGCAACCTTATAACCCTAACAGACATCATCAGAAATGGTCATGTAAATATAAGCATAGTTGCTTGCTTGCGTTCGCTGGCTGTGAACTCCAGCATGAAGTCCTGTATGCCGGATGAAGATATCCTGTTGTCCAACATCAGTGTGATGTCATACAGGACTGAGGTTTGCGTGAGTATCCATTGTCCCATGTCTGGCTTATTGGTGTTCAGACTGGTGGCTCCTCGCCGTGCAGGTAGATACTCTCCGATTTCGGAAAAATCGGCGATCCTACTATTTAGCCAGGATCCCGAAGGGACCTGTTGCCCAGGACACATGGCTAGGACGTGCTAGTAGGTTTTGGCCAGTATAGAATCTGGCCCTGGTGCCTTGGAAACACCTCTGCGTCCCATAAGCATAGTGTAAGTGAAGCTTTCCTTACCAAGATAGCGGTCTCTGGGGTTGCCCTGGAGACTCTGGGCTTGCCCCAGCCTTATATAATGGGTACCAGATAATTTCTTGAAATTGTTAGAGAAGAATAGTTAAAGGCCAAAGAAGCGACTCCATTGTTTACCCCTGATGTGGTTTCTCTCCACAAAAGAGCACGCTGCTTGGAGCGAGCATCACACAAAACATGAATTCTGTAGCTTCTGTGATGGTCCTCAGAGGGAAATTGTACTGGTGAACTGAATGATGCAGTCTGAAAACGAACCCACATCCTTGGGAACATGAGGCAAACAGCTTGATACTTCACCATGGAGAAACTCCCAGAGAAGGATAAATGGTGAAGTAAGAAACAGATACCCACCTGTGTTGCCTAGAATATGTGAAGTCTATTTCATTTCCTTCAGGTGGAACTGACTGTAAGAAGTCATGCAGTCAACCCTCTAGCTATGTGATTTGCGTGTGTGTTTTTCTTTGCCTGACAAAGATGATGTGAATTTCATTGTAACACATGTATAAACATATTGTGACTGTACCTTTATATATATGTAATAGACCAGATGATTATTTCATAATCATCTTTGTTACAGTTCTTGCTGGTATTAGACTAACCAGTAATGTCAGAAGATAAACAGTGTTACATCTGTCATCCAGAATTTTACATAATAAAGAAGTCTTAGCCATTTGATGAGATGGGAATCACTGAAGCATATGGTAACAACAAGAAAGATTAATGGAAAAAGAAATAAGGGAAGACAGAGAAGATTCTTGACACCCTTTAATCATGGACAGATATCGGCACATGAATTCATGCATTCTTTTTGAGATTGCAAGATGTAGGGGGGAATTATTGCGCAGACCAGTTGGCAAGATACTTGATGATAATGCTGCATAACCAAATCAACTGCAAATTGTGAAGCATGGTGACATTTGCACACAAGTATAGTGCACTGATTTACCAGCAAGTATAGTCCTGGCTTAGTTCCCAGTAAGGTGGTGATATGGGATATATTTCTGCAAGAAAGGTTGTGATGACAGGTGCTGGTTGCTCCACGTTGTAATGATGTAATCCAGTTTATGTGATAGCCAAATGCTGCACACACCTGGGGCAACATCAGCATGGAATTATCTCTGCCCTTGCGTGCTTCATGCTTGTGATCTGCCAGTAAGTCACAGAATATTGCCACATTTCTCTACATTTATGAGTGCTGTGTAAACCTGAACTGTTGAATGTAAACAAGCTGTATACATTATATTTCTCTATCCCTATTGTCTGTAAGTGCTGTGGTTAGTACATTTAATTAATGATCTGGATTTTGTGCTGTGATTAGTGCATTGATTAAGTGATCTGAACAGTTGTGAATGGTCTGTTCTTCTGTTAGTTTATAAATACCAGACAGGTCATGAAATTATGGGCACTCTGGAGGCAGTAGAGATGTGGTGTTCTGGAAGAATGTAGTGGGCAGAGAATCAAACACTGAAGCAAATAGCTGCAGATGTAACTAGACTACTCATCAAAACTACAATAAAAGACAAGCAAAATGTATGAAGTATGTCAGCAGCAGATGAGGGAACTAGAGAAATTAGTCTTGTATGGAAAAATACTAGACAGAAGTATCTCAGAAAGACAAAGAAAAGTGTGTGTAGAAAGCTTACATGATGGGAACAGATAATAATATAAGCAACATCATGGAAGAGATTGGGACCTCACCACAATGGTAGCCCACAGACAGCAATGATACATACCACTCTTATAAAAACCATACTGGAGGGTGAGCAAGAGGCAGACAACAAAAAGAAAGTGGGAAGATAACATCAAGAGATGGACAAACATCAATCTGACAGAATGTACAATCAAGGCAAGAGACAGACAGTGTTGGAGATCCATTGCAGTCAACCTTCATTGTGGAGACGGCACCTGATTGATTGATTCATAAGCAACGTCATCATCATTGTCCTGTGCAGAACTTGCGCCCCCCCCCCCCCTTCCCCTAATTATCTTTTGAAATAAATTTCTCCCTATCATAAGCCAGATGTCATATCTCTGTTGTCATCATGAGCATATCTTGTACTGTGACATCTTGAATCCATCTATGACATGATCTCCCTCTTCAGCAACTTAATGAAATTGTTAGGTGACAGAGAAGAGTGGAAAATCATTATCATTGTCTGCATGCTTCAGTCAGACCAGGCACCTGAAGATAAGATATGATAGCCATACTGACTTATAACCAAGAGTTAAGTACTGTGTTATGTAAATCTGTACATAGGATGTTCACACTGTCCCTGTGGTTCAGTGGTGAAACAGAAACAAATATTATTTTAAGGTAAGACAGCCATGAGCTAAACATATGGTTGACCACCCATTCATATGGCTCAGGAACTGTTACATAAGGAGAAAGTGTTTTGGCACTGTTGCCTGCAAGAGAATCAGCTGTGCTAAAAGCCAAATTCTGTACCTAAATGATAATGATTGTCTGTTTTTGCTTGTTTATGACTTGTCTTGCCTATCCTTTGGTTATCTTCTAGTCCTTACCTGCAGTTAAGCATAATGGGTAGATTGAGTGTTCTCTCTTGTGTTGCTGTCTGTTGATGTCCCCATGTTGTTAAAGAATATCTCTGGTATCAGTCTATTTGCTTCAGTGTCTTCCTCCTGCTTTACATTCAGATATTTACTGTTGTGGGTAAAGAGGAGACAGTTTGTGATGCTTCCGTTTGCTTAAGATGACCTGTGCTTATACAGGTGTGTAATGATGCCTTTAAGAACTGAGTCTTAGTCTACAGTCTG
Source organism: Cepaea nemoralis (assembly GCA_014155875.1). Lineage (NCBI taxonomy): Eukaryota > Metazoa > Mollusca > Gastropoda > Stylommatophora > Helicidae > Cepaea > Cepaea nemoralis. The sequence continues at coordinate 197,232 of JACEFZ010028259.1, read as the reverse complement.
TAAACATGCTTTTTTCTTATTTGATCAGAAAGAATAGTTTTATCCGTATTTGTGTCTTAATGAAATAGCTTACTGAAATTAACATTAACTTGTCAGTACAGTTGCTCTGTATGTATGGTAAAGGGATCATCTTTATAAATGAATTCTGGCTTACTGCAGTTGTCCTTAGCTTGACATATTCTTTCCATATGTTTACTGTCTTCTGTTTTATTTTGAAATGAGCGTTTAGTGGAGTAATAAATTCACAGACAAATATCTTCAGAGCAAGTCCAGCTTGAGTCATGTCCAGCTTAGATGTTGTAGAAAGTCTGTTTGAATGCTACAGCCCTTGAGTTTGGGGACTCTCACTTGTAGTTTGATTTTGAATGAAGGAAATGACTATTACAAGGTATATGTGTGATATCTGAATAGACAAGGTCATTCAGTGCAGAGAAACAAGAGCATGGAAATAAAATTCATTTTAGAATATGAGAGAGAGCAAGTGAAAAAACAAGGTAGTTTCCATAGCAGGTTCTCCTAGCACAGCATGGATTGGTGAAGCTTCACATATACTAGATCAAGCCATTAGGAGTTGAGATGACCATCTGTCTTCCTTGATCGTATTATGTCCCAAAGAAAGTTATCACATTCTTCTGAGGAGGCTAGGGTTTACTCTAGGACTTGTATGTGTGTCTATCTAAGATATTCCTCAGCTGCTGACCAAACCTTGACGGCTGTAATGAGAGCAAGTACAGTGTCAAATACATTACAATCGTTCAGTTCAAGGTTACACTGTATTGTTTGTATAGTTACCATATTCATGATTGTCTGCATGCTGTCAATTGTTCTCACCCTGCCACATTGTTAGTAATACTGTTTCATTATAGCTGGTTTGGCTTAATCTGCCCATGTTGTGTAAAAACCACAATACAAAGTAATATCTATATTGTTTTGCTTGTTTTCATATTATTAGTGCTAGTTTACCTCAATTTATGGATGAGAGAGAGAGAGAGAGATGATAAAATATGGAGAGGAAAGAGCTTTTGTTAGATCAGTTTTGGACTTCAGTGTTTAAATTCCTGGCTCTGATGATGGCAGTAATTATTGCAACCAGTGCTTCTGACAAAGAGACACTTTGAAAGGACATTTATTTGTAAATGGATAGATTTTCGTGGATTCCTACTTTCATGGCAAAATTATGAAATATGCTAGGGACAGTTTTTCTGCCTCTGACTTGTGTTATAAGTTTGCAAAACTAGACTCATTATACATCATATATAATCAAACTCAATCATGTAGTGATACATTAGTCATGTAGTCACATTATATCATATTGTAACATTTACACATTACATCATGTAGTCACACTACATTAAGTTTACATTGCATTATGTAATCACACTGCATAATATAGTAATACTGTATTGCATTATGTAGTCACAGTACATCATGTAATAACATTGCATTATGTAGTCACCTTACATGATGTCACCTCTCCCTCATCTTAGAGGAAAGGCGAAGCAGACATATAATCAGATTGCTACTGGCACTATTGGTGTTGGAACTCTTCGCTGGCTGCTGAGGATGGGGAACGGAGCGCTTATGGGAATGTCCCGAATGCTGTGATGTCGGTTCTTAAATCAATCAATCAATCATTACATAATGTCACATTGCATTATGTAGTCACACTGCATGACATATTGCATTATATACTCACAGTACAAATATGATATTCTCATCATCATCATCATCATCATCATCCAGCGCCTGTCCGCTGGCATGGGTGATCATGCTTCTCCGCACATTGCGATCTCCCAGCATGGATCAATTTGTGTGTTGACTCCCCTCCTTGCCATAACACTAGACTATCAAGAAGTTTCTCACGCTGTCTTCCTCTTATCTTTCTTTTCACAAATCTTTCCAATTATCACAATATGGACCAGTTTTTGTCTTATAATGTGGCCAAAAAATGATGACTGCTTCTTTCTGATGTTTGTGATAAGTTGTCTTTGCAACTCGGCTTCTAAGCATCTGTAAAGAAAGTAATCTGCCAGTGCTTTCTTTCTTGGCAGTAACCATACTTATTGGTGACTGTAGCCATTATCTCTATAGAGACACCATCTACCTTGAACTAAGCACCGTAATCAGCAACTATCTATCTGCAGCCCAATAATGGGAAAAGAGCCAGGGGAAGGCAGAGAGATAAATACCTGGCCACATGGCATAATTGGGACAAAAACACATACCTGATCTGAGACAGGTGATATTTTGAGATGGCTAGTCATGACCTTCCACGCTTTCAGCATGGCACATGATGATGAAGAGTCTGTACATCATGTTGTCACATTTCTAATGGGATTTCAAGATGTGTGACTACATGATTGTAAGTCTGGGTTTTAGAAACTCCCACACAACCAGATGTAGAGAAACTCTGGGGGTCAGAATACTTTATGTAGTACAATATGAGGCAATCCCATGGCACGTACTACCATACAACTGTGAAGTAATAATCCTTCACATTTACTAAGTCATTATGAGGTGCATTGACCAGCGCCTTTCCTCACCATCTTTCCTTGAAGAAAAACCGTTGATACCAGTTTGAGTCGACTGCAGATCCAAAGTCAGAATATATCCTAGTACCACTCAGGAGAGCTCTGGATCATCATGCACTGGCTGCTGTGTGCTACCAGAGCATCATGCTATGTCTATACATGTACTCCATGTGTGATTATGGCCTGACAGTCCCACAAGTTAGTCACTTTAGCTTAGTCACTTTAGCAACAGTTAGTCACATTACGACACTTGTTGGTCATACTTTCCAGTTGGTGGCATCAATCTGGTACATTTCTAAACTTAGGTGTTTCCTGTCATCAGAGTTTAGTCAGACAAACACAATATCACACAGACAGAAAGGAGATTTGACATAAATGTAACTGCAGTTTCTGTTGCTAGCAGAGAATTGGTTGAAAAACTTCTTCTTTGTTCATCTTATGAGAGAAGTGCGTCACAAATAGTTATGTGCCATATGGGTCAGTATGGCTGGCTTTGGCATGCATTTATGTAGGGTCTGCTTCCTCCAGACAGACTCCATCCGAGGTATTAGGCTCTGTCTACCCATGGATAGGTCAGGTTTATTGCCTAACTATTTGATCAGGGAAGTAACCCTATGACCTACTCTTTGTGATTTCCAATAGCCATGGAATTGTTCATGTAAACAACTTGCACACTGGATCTCCTGTATTTCTCCTTTATCTTAGAGGGCTAGGTGTCCTGTCTGACTACCCAAGATATCAGGTGAACATGTGATCTCACTCATTCCAATGGTTCTTGGAAAAATTCCTAACCCAATGCTGAGATCAGGTGAATATGTGATATTATTCATAGCAGTGATTCTTGGAAGAATTTCTAACTCAGTGCTGAGATCAGATGAACATGTGATATCATTCGTTTCAGTGGTTCTTGGAAAAATTCCCAACCCAATACTGTGATCAGGTGAATATGTGATATCATTCGCACCAATAGTTCTTGGAAGAATTCCTAACTCAGTGCTGAGATCAGGTGAACATGTGGTATCATTCATACCAGTGGTTCTTGGAAGAATTCCTAACCCATTGCTGAGATCAGGCAAACATGTGATATCATTTGTACCAGTGGTTCTTGGAAGAATTCCTAACCCAATGCTGAGATCGAACCATCTAACTTGTGAACCTGAGGTGGACACTGAAATAGTGTCTCTAACATATCACGTATGGTCATACACAACAGTACAACTGTGTTTATTCACTCTATTGTTGCTTTCCTACAAGGTGCACAATAATGTTTGCTGGCTTCTGTTTTGAGCCAGATAAATAAAGCAGCCAAAAAGCTTCATAGAGAAAAGGAACATTATGCCTAAGTTAACACATGCACGTGTAAAGGAATTTGTTTATTTCAAATGTGTTAGTTTCTTTAACACATATTTATCTAACCTCAGTTTCTCTTACTAGAAAGAGTAAGGTTAAAACAATAATCTTGTCTGAAATGTTGCAAGTGATGTACTTAGCGTGAAGAAAACTAGCCAATAATGTATTTCTTTATTTCTATGATAGTATATTTCTTGTTAGCATTTCAAAATTAAAATGACATAAGGCACTGGCACAAAAACATTTTGGTTTAATTAAAAATAATTTTTGTGTATGATAAATTTAAAACAACAGAATAAATTGTGGAGAGGGGAGGATAGAACTACAAAAATCAGATTTTTAAGAGCATGCATCTTTCCCATTACAACATATGCCTGTGAGACCTGGACACTTACTAAACAAGCTGAACAGCGCATAAATGCCTTTGAATATAAATGTTATAGACAAATTCTAAGAATATCTTGGATAAAGAAAAGAACAAATGCATCCATATTTCAAGAGCTGAATATTGAAGGAGGTTGGCTATTAAAGACGATAAAACAAAAAAATTGAAATATTTTGGTCAATTGAAACGTCACTTCCTCTTAACTTTAAAAGTGTCAAGCCCAAATCCATTTGTAGACAAATTTTATGAAGTAAGGAACCCGGGGACTTTATTTTTCCTCCTGATTCTTGAACATTGGCATTCTCAAATTACCCAAAAAATCTTCATGTGCACACGATGTGCGTAGTAAAATCTTCACGGCAGTTTGAAATCATAACCAATAAGTTGTAATGTCCCGCTGACCTGGTCACATTCCTGAATACAATAAAATATTTATAGCCTGTAACAAAATCTCTAATTTTGATGTGGCAGTTTATGGGAAACAATTACAATTATTTTTGAAAAATAATTGTTTGGACAGTCACAAAGCTAGGATTCATGGTCGAGTAACATGTTAACAATTGTTTTTGTTTTTGGACAAGAACCTGAAATGATCTAACATGTGTGTGTCTTGATAACTCAGTCTTGATGCACTTCTCAAACTTCTGCAAGTCATTCATGACAAGCTTAAGCACGTCTACTGGAACTTACTACACTTTCCTTGAGACTTGTGACTTTCAGATTTTTAACACGGCCAACTTATCTTTGAAGACAATTTTTTAAGAAATGTCAAAGAAAATCATTAAATGAAGACAAGTGAAAGAACTAAACAGTGCTGCCAGTGACATCATGAATGTTTGTATGAGAACTCATGTTGATGAACTCTGGCACACATTGAAACATTCTGTCTATGAGAGGAGTTCAATCTGATGAGTTTATTGAATATGAAATTACAGGAATGTTAAAAAATACAGGGATTGAGTGCCATGGACCTGAGTCAGGTTATGGGCTATTGAGTACAGGTGACCTAGAGTCTTGCACAGTCCAGTGACAGGACATGAGAGTTGAGAGGATTATAAATCACGCTTTGCGTGAGGACAGCAAAGCAGATATTCGAGCAGGGGATGACGAGTCCTTGAGAGTTCATTCACATCTGGACCACGTTCGAGGTCAGACTGAAGATGGCAAATGGCAGAAGTATATTTAGCCGCCACTTTTATGTAGGTGCAGTGCTTGTGAAGCTGTGGTCGAATGTCGACGTCATTTGATAGATCGAGCGATAGATGTTGATTGCAGAGATCGAGTGCAAGTATTATTGACACTGATTAGACATCATTGTTTTAAAGAAAGACATAATACACCGTGTGAAAACTGATGCAGCTGTGGTGTTATGAAGAAGCCATTGTTAAAGTGGTGTTGACTGTTATGTGACATATGTGTGGAGATTTCTAGAAGGTAGAAAGGGTGATACTACCACCAGTCAATTAAGAATCACTCCTGGAGAACAACAGGGTGCTCTTTGCCAGACGAAAGTCAAACAGAGTGTGAGAATAACTCCCTGACAGATACCAGCATCAAGCACTGGCAAATACTACCAATAACCTCTAGGGCAAATAAGAATAATAATAGAAAATGAATATCTACAATAGCCCCTAACTCCCTAATAAGAGGAGGAGTAACATTCTGGCAACAGTAAGAGTTATCATTCTGGCACTTGGCACAACCTGAAAAAACACCATGCAAAATGTAGTTACTACAAACAAAACAAGACTGACACAATTAGCCACTGTGCACTGATAAATTTTTTAATGTAGAGACAGGAACAGATATTGTCTTATCAGAGTGAACTGAAGACACTCCTCTGATAGCTAGGTTTTTCTTTTTTCTTCTGCTGCTTCTCCTTCCTACATCTTCAGACGTCAACTTGAATACATTTGAAGAAAGAAACAGTCAACCTGAAGTTGTTGACACCTCCATAGAGTTTGTCTTTATATGAAATGGGTGTAGGCCAAAGTAATTTTCTTTGTTCTGCATATTTTGGACACTTTTGCATAAAACATTTTTTGCAGCAGATGTTTAGTCATCATTTGATCAAATCCAGATACATTCATCAGTATCTCATATCTTTAGTTTATTGAACAAATGGCATTTCAGCCCATAAGTGGGCTTTTGATTTCCACTATCTTTAATCCCGTTACCAGGTAATGCTTGATAAAGGGGTATTACAGAGATTGAAATAATTCCTAAAGTTTCATTGGGTCTGAATAATTCTTCCCTTTTTCTATGATAAACAACACATGCCATGTTGGCAACAGCATTATGTTCTGTTTGCAAATCTCGTGCACATGCTCTACCAATCCCATATTTCTTCTTCTCCAGTCACATACCTTTTTTTTTTTAAGGGCTGGCGGTTCCCAGAGGGGCCAGAACTCCCCATTAGGTCCCCACGTCCCTGTGTGTCGGGTGATCATCCCAGCCCCTGGCAAGATCAAACGCAGATACTATACTTTGATCTTAGCCAAAAGGACCGAGAAGCAATCCCAGTCACATACCTTTGGTTAAATAAAATGGTACATTGTCTAAGCTTGACGCTTTATTTTAATACTTTTGGAGGCATAAGTCAAAATCTAAAGAATACTTGCATGTTAAAATCTAGTTTTGGAATTTTGAATAAATTAATTTGAATCATAAGAGTGGAGGAATGACCTAGTATTTTTTTGTATGAAGAATATAATTAACGAGAGAAATATATATTTATTATAATTCTCCAAGTAATGTGTTACTGCTTGAGACAAATGTAACAGAGGGGAAAGAAGAATATAAAGCTTGTCATTCCTTGAATGTGCTCCAGTTAAATAAATTCGCAAGATTCTTGAGATGGATGTAGTTATTTCCAAGTACATTAGAAGGAAACAGGACGAAACATATAGATTAAACACTTAATTACGGAACCCTTTCACAAAATGTACATTTATCATCGTAGGATAACTCCTTTACATTAACAAAATATGGCATCTGTGTTTAAATTCACTAAAGGAATACAGCGTTTTGAATTAACATATAGAGCTGAGTTAGTTTATGGTTAGCTCACAGCCATTCCATTACAGTTGTCAGAAGCTCTATCCCAAGAAGAGGCAGGATTATGTATGTTTATGCTCAGCTCAGGTTTTGATAAATATGTAAAACATATGTCTGGATTTTCTGGTGTGAAACATGGCGAGGAAAAGAGGTAGACACTCCACTTCACACACTAACCTAGCATACTTGAAAGTGTACAACTTGGCAATATCTGCTGTGTGGTTATCATCCTCCTTAATTGTATATAAACATAATGAATGACTTCTAAGCTGACAATATTAGTGTACAGGAATGTTTTGTAATAGGGCCCTACAGAACTAAAGGCTGCATCATCATCATCATACTAGTGCATTTTCTTTTCATTGTAAGATTATTTTTATTAGATCATGCTTTGCTTTCTTCATTAGCAGGTTCGTTTTAGTTACTGTACTTATATTTTTTTTGCATATCCTGTTTACAGGACATTGCAGTCAACACCAGCATTTTTCAGCTGCTGTTGATGTATTTGGCAAGTTTTTACGTTCAGTAGTTTGCCATTGCTTTCTCAACAACCGGCTCACATACCCTCCGTTAGAAACCAACGCGATGCGATCCACTGCCAAATCTCACGCAAAGTGTGTTTCAAACAAGAGTATACGAGATTACGAACAGCGCCTTAAAGCCCTCCACCATAGAGACCGGCAGTTACTGTACTGTGTTCATATATTTTCCCAATGACTTCAGTGTACTTGTAAATGTTGTTTCCAGTAATAAATTATTCTTGTGTGTTCATTTTCCACTGATGTTGATATTGCCTGTTTTGGGGCTGCATGCTTTGTCTTCACAGCAAATAGGTTAAATGTAACTCAGCTCATTCTGTCCTTAGCAATAGTCATTTTAATAACTGCCTGTGGAAACAAGTTAAAGTGAGTGGGTTATAGTAATAAATCCAGAACAGTAAATGCTACAAATAATTATTATGACAAAGCTAATAGTAACAACTCTCTGGGTATGTGAGTATTAAAGAGCCAACAACAACAAAAAAGAAAGAAAAAAACAAATCTAACTGCAAATACAATTTCCTAAGAGGAAACAGAGAAATAACTTCTTACACTGGATAAACAATAAATGAAGCCCCTTAATCCAGACATTAGTTTCTTGATACAGTGACCCGAAATGTAACTCGGGCAAGATAGAATCTGGTATAAGCCTGTAAATCTGTTGAATGTGGTTTTGTTGTGTTTGTATTGCTTTGTTACTTACCTTGTTAGTTTATTTAACTATGTACTTCTCGTGAATTTATTGGCGTACTATGTCCTCAGTGTGCTTTGTCATGTCATGTCAAGTTCTTCAGTCTGACAGTATGTCATTCTAGATCTGTGACTTGCTCATAAACTGATTCTTGGGAAGATGATGTGGTGCTTTCCCCTAGGCTTTGACATCCAAGCTGCGGAGGGGGGTTGTGACCTCTGCCTTTGTCAGCAATTTCTAACTGTCTGGACATGTAAGTGCAGTGCTCTGCTCAGGTGCAGAGTTTCCCACTTATTCCCGTGGATACCTAGTCCCTTAAACAGTATTTGCCACACTGTAAGTGTTGTCCATCCTCTAATACACGAAGGTGCAGTTGGGATTTTCCCTTCATGGGCTTGAAACTATAATTACATTTCTCACACTCTCCAGTACTTCAGTGTAAACAGGTTTAAGTCTATTTGTCCTAAGCAGTTTCTTAGTAGATGTTTGGATGTGAAGGAGCTAAAGTAATAACTCTGAGGAATGATTGGAGTTGTAACAGCTGGAATTAGAGTCAATTAGTAAAACACCTGGCTGAGACAGGATGAGTGAAGAAAAGTCTACCATGTATGGAGAAAACAATACATAAATGATGTTTTATTTGATATATAATATGTTATAACTTGGCCATGACAAGGTGTTGGAGACTACGCATGAAATTTAAAACTATGATCAGGTACATGAACAGTTTACATAGTTTTTCAACCCTGTGACAGCTAGCTGTCCTTTACCTTCGCAAATGTGCTAAATCAGAAATGGGGTCTTGATATTGACGTCCGCTTGTCTGTACTTTATTTCTTAATTTGTTGTTAACTACGTTAAATTCAGTAGCTATCTTGTTGGTCGGTCAGAATTTACTGTGTTAACCAATGCTGTGCTTTATTAAAACCCCTTTACATTCTTTGGTATAATTTTCTATGCATTTTTCCAAGCACCTACCTCTTCATTAATAACTGTAATTACGAAAAATAATATAGTATAGGACAAACTAATACCAAAAGTTTCTGGGGAAAAAAATAAAGAAATAAGCTCAAAGATGTCATCCCCAGCAATAGAAAAGAACCACTAGAAAGCAGTAACCTGGCTTGAAAACAATAAGAAAGTAAAGAATTGGAAAGGACTAAAATTGAAAGGAGGACACATCATACATAATCTCATTTATAACTAATGCAGATCAGGCTGGTTGACCTTGATGGAAACTGGATTTTGTTTTTCCTAAAGAGGAAGTAAGAAAGATAACTACATGTAAGATACAAGGACAGTCCCCCCCAAAAAAAGAAAGCAGATATTAATCAAATTTTGTCTTTTGCTTTACTGACAGTTTAGTCAGGCTTGTTTCCTCTGAAATAGTTTCCTCCACTGTTCATACACAATTCTCAACATGTTTATCAGTTTTTGAATGTGTCCTGAAAATTATTTTCTGGATAGCATGCATGTCTCATAGCAGATATGTCCATCTATTGTCTGAAATCTTTAAGGCTGGATTTCAACTTTGAAAAGAAGAAAATGTCTGCATGGGCCAACCCAAAGAGTAGGGCAGCTGGGGAAACAGTTGTCTTGTGCTTTGTCAAAAAATGGCAAATAAGTAGTGACATGTGTGTGGTGTCATGGTGCAGCATCCAGGTTTTGAATGTCCATGCTTCTTGTTTATATTTGTCTTTTTTTGTGTGTGTGTGCTCTGGCTTTCATATAAGTGAATTAGAATTTAAACAAAAGGAATTGAAATAAAAGTTACAAGACAAAAGGAATAAATACTATATAGCTGACCAGAGGCTTATGCTTCTTGATTTATTAAGACCATGTGTATTTTTTCATGTGCATTTGGCCAGATTGGTTATGCTACCTGAAGTGCTGACTAGTTGCTCTGCAATTTATACTTTCTGTCAAATGATTGATTCATATTTGGTTGTATTTCATTACAGCTGTATAAACCACTAATTTTCTTCCCGTCTTTCAGAGCACTGTAATACATGAATACAGTATATTGATTATAATTATGTGAATGATGTTCATTTATTATCTTGCAGCGCATTTTTGCATCATTTTAAATGTTCAGAAATTATTTAATTATTTTATTCAGCTGTTCTTGTTTTTCTTTTTATTTGGTACATAGTTATCCCTTTCATTAAGAAAATATGGATTAATTTTATGTTTGGTCAAGGATACTTTCATTACACATGGATATCTCCTTAAATTCTCTGGCTGCTTCCATAGATCATAGAAGGAAAATCACCACACAGTGCATGAACTCTGTAGCACTGGCAAGAATCTCATTGTGAGTAGACAAGACTCACACAGGCTTTAAATATTCATTTTCATGGGGGGATTTTTCAATTTTGTAATTTATCCTAGGTAGCACATGTAGACTGGTGCCGCAGACCTGATCACATATGCCAAGACTGCCCAAAATACGACATATCTAGGCAAACCATCAGGCCTAGAGAAACAACAGTGAAAGATAAACTTCTATGGACCACTGAGTGAACTAAAAAAAAAAACAATTAAATTCATACAAGAGACGACATTGCAATTATAGACAAATTTCACGCGAACGAAAGAAGAAGATAGTCTGGGCAGCAGCCTAATTGGCTTGCTGTTATTGTGAATTCTTCTTCTTCTTCTGCATTCATCTGGATTATTTTTTCGGATGTGACTGCGTTGTGCCTGTTTACAGCAGAGCTGCGTTCTTGCACCGTTAGGCCGACACATCCAACTTCTGTGGGCATTTGTTGACCGGGTTACCTTCCCGGGGTTGTGAATTCAATACCCTCATTTTTATGAAAAAGATAATTAAGTAATGGGTAAAATAAATAATAATACATGAAAACAGCAGAGCAAAATATACCTGTCACTCAAATATGAACATAAAATGGTAACTGAGAAAATGTGTCAAATGCTGGTTGAACACTGAGAGCACACTGTGGGTGTTTGGCCAGCTGTCAGCTTATTTTTGCATTTGGAAGTGAGTTAAGCCCTTTTGAAGAATGAAAATCAACTGGCAGAAACTGAAGCATTGACAACAAAATCAGAAAGGTTATACTGGTAAATATTACATCAGTCTTGGAGAACAGTTCGTTTCATGTATTATGTTAGGTTAACAGTCTGAAGACATATGAAGTTTTGTAATGTTTTATCATCGTGACATAAGGGTTAGTGAGCTTCTGTTACCAGTGTAGTGGTTCGGGTGCAATCCCCATAGTGATAGGTTTCTTGTTCCCACTAGTACAGCAGTTTGATAGACCCAGCCTGATAATATGGGTGCCGGACAATTTCCTGAGCTAATCCAAGACAATGATCATGTGAAATGGCATTCAGTGTGGTGCATGTTGATGATTATGATGTTGAAAATGTTCTGGGAAGAAAGTGTCACACAGAAAGGGATAGGCTACCCCTCGGAGTGCTGTGGTCTAGAGTTTCAAACCTAACACTTCAGAACCCAGTGGCAGTATCTGCCATGGGATTGCCTTTTCCTTGACCTTACAACTCCTTAAGCTTAGCTTTGTGACAGCTCATACATGTATTCTTAGGAAATTGATGTTTGGTTTCCCCTTGATTTCAATAGCCATATAAGAGATTTACATGCTATACATATTCTATTACGTAAATGTATTTCTTTTTGGTTTTGTTTTGTCAGTTAGAAAGCTTTGTGATGTGCTGAAAATGTTGCAACATTTGACAGTGTGTGAGCTGAGCTGAGGGATCGATTTCAGGAAGCATGCATGTTCCATATGTCAATTATTCATATTTTACTGAGTCATTGCACCAGCCACAGCAAACTAGTAGCTTCATAAGAACTAGATTGCACTGCCAGGAGTAGGCAACTCTGCAGCTTTGGGATCTCTAAATGTTGCATGCCCTTTACAATACATTGCGATCAATACTGACTGGTTTTCTAGGTAATTTTACATACAGTAGTTTATGGACGAGATACCAAGGCTTATGTCCAACTGACTAGTGTAGGAATGAACCAACTTCGTCGCCATCAGTGCACAGGAAGTTCAAGTGCAATCGCTCTTAATTTTTCGGCCACACTGACCTCTAGCTATCGGGTTAGTGACAACAAAGTGCATTCTTGACTGCTCTCCTGGCTATGACTCATTTAAATGTGACCCTTTATAGGTAGTTAACCTATAACATTGACCATAAATCACTGTGATTGCTCACACCTGACTGAATAAAGCCTAAACAGCCAATTATTAACTGTGGTTCATTATTAAGCGTGTGGTAATAGGATTTGCCTCAGTCTGAACATAGTAAGTTCATGTTCTCACTGACCATATGTGTGTGACATGGCAATTTATTTGTCCAGTTGTGTGGCCTGTTCTGTTATGTGTTGTATTATGAAACTATACAGATGTGAAAACTGATGTGTACATTGTTTCTCTAAGCCCTTGGCTGTCATGTAACATGTGAATATTTGTACAAACTATATGATGATGAAACTTACTGACTCAAGTCCCGCTTGATCAGTTATAAGGGTGTAACTATTAATCTGTGTGTACTTGTATTTCTCGCAGTTCATCACATGAATAAACTCTGTGTTCCCAGATGGTTGTGTTAACTAATTTATTGTTCCCATGTTTCACGTATTTCTTTTTCAGACAATATTCATCATAGTAATAAGTCAAAAAATGCATCTTGCTTATGCATCAATGATTATGAAAATTATTTGATTGCTCAATTGATACATCCTGAAAATGTTTGCCTGTTTCGTCACAATGTGGGCAAAATTGATCTTATAAATGTACTGTTTCAATGAAGTCATTATAATCATCATCAAACCAGCATGCATAGTTAGTAGTCTTATTTATGTCATATTTGACAAAAGACAAACCCTGTATAGTGTTCTATCTAAGTCTGACAGAGGTGACAGAATGTTCAGTTCATCAAAACAACCTAAGAAGAATATTTACTTTTGTATACATTGTGACTGAGTATGCCAGATCGTAAAAAAGATATTGTTTATGCATTGTTATTCAATGATCTTGGCTAGTGCTATTTAAATATAGGAATGTAGTCAGAAGAGAAGGTGGTAACTACTTTGTTACATATCACTGGTTTATATGCATGTTCCATGCTTATTACAGTAGTAGCTTTCCACATAGGAGTATATAAAGCAATTAAGAGGAAAGTGGTCCCAAAGCAGATACTATTGCTGGGTGTGTTAGACTTTCATATATATTAGACCAGTTAGGGTTTCGGGGGAGGGGTGGGGGGATTAAGATTATTTCATATCGATCACTTAATATTGCTTTTCCCTCCATACTTTACGGTTCTGTACTTCTCGCCCTTCTGAAATTCATGTTATAACAGTGTAAGTAGACCCACAAATCACGTTTTATGCAGACATCAAGACTTGTTCTAGTATGTGTTATAAAATTTAGCTTTCATTTTTACGTATACTGTGTAGAGGTGGGGGGGATTTATAGGGAGGAAATACGAAGGGGGAGGGGGAATGACATTCTGAACATATGGTGAAGGGGTGCATGGGCCAGAAAAAGGTTTAGAACCATTGTTCTAGACCATGACATATGAGATGGGTAGTTAGTTCCCATTCACTTCCTTTTCTTCCCAGAGAATTAGTCTGGTACTCATATATTATGAGATTGGGCTGCACCTTAATCCCTGAGCTGCATGGGTTGGAAAGAATACTTTTGATTGTGCTGGGGATTGAAACTGAGATGACTGTCTTGTCCAGCAAGCACACCAACTACTATGCCACCACAGCTCCATACAATGCAGTAAGACCAGCTATATGCTCACGGTAATTAGATAGGGTGGTGGTATTTATAAGGTTGGGAATGATAGGGAAGTATAGTGCAGTTGGAAACAAGCATTTCTTTAGTAGTTTATTTTCTGTTCATTAACTGAATACAATTGCTGGTCTTGTACAGACTTCAGGTGTCAGGGGTGTTGTGTCTGCTTTACTCACTTTCGTGACTGAGGGGCTGCTAGTTTATTTATCAAAAATGTTAGTTCGTAGTTCGTAAGTATGGGCCAGAATAGTTGTGAATGTGGTTTATTGTCATATACCTCTATTTTCTTGTGAGGTAGGAATGCATTCTTATGCTTCAAAGTGTCATTCTTATCTTGTAGTGACTGCAAAGATTTACTTTAGTTGCAGTACTTTTTTATACTTTTATAATTTTAACAGCAAAATTGCATATCCAGTTAAAATGTGTTTCTCTGTTTCTATTTCTGTCACAATTTACTAGAGTTCTAGAAATATGAACCACAAATGACACGACAACTGGATTTTCTCAACCAGCAATTCACATACAGCATCTGATAACATGTTAACAGTCAATAGTTCTAAATAAGTTCAAGTAGGATTAAGTAACTTATAATAATGGCAAGATAATACACATTTAGACTAGTGAAAGCCACTTAATGCAAACTAAAAATGGGCAAGGAAGAATTAAAAAGCATGTGCAACTATATGGTATTAAGTATAACAATGCAAATTGCTATGAAGAAGGTGAGAAAGCATGAAATGAATTTTGTAACTGCTGAACAGACATGAATACATGCAGACTCAATATCAGGAATTATAATCAGCGCTAACAATCCCAATTATAACCAGTAAAGTTAAATATAGAATAGCCTAAACTAAAGCAACATTTCAGATTCAGAAGATGAAGAACATTCTCTGCAATATCCATCATGTGCCATGCCAATAAGCGTGGGTGGTCATAATTCGCCATTTCACTGGATCACCAGAGTTGTGGATCAGCTCAGTGTTCTTATCTCAACCATGCTATGTGGCCAAGCCATCCAGATATTTACTTCTCTGTCTTCCTCTTGTTCTCTTCTCCTCGATCTTGCCAGTTGTCACCTAGTTCTCAAGTTTATTTCTTCTCATAACATGTCCAACAACTTTTGATTGTCTATGTCGAATTTCTCTAATCAGTCGGATTTTCATTTGTTTCTTTGTAGGACTTGGTCATTAGTTTTTCTGTCTGTCCATGGTATTCTTTGCATTATCCTCAGAAACCACATTTCCACAGCCATCAGATGTTTTTCAGCTTGTCTGCTCATTGTCCACACTTCACATCCATACAAAAGTATAGGCTGTATGTAGCAACTCTACACTCTTGACATCTTTTTATTGGTCAGTATGTTTGTCATCTTGTAATATGGAGAAGCTAATCATGGACAGTTAGCAGACAAGTGAGAAATTATTTGGAGGCTGTGGAGAGGTGGTATTATAGAAGAATGATGAGGAGAACACTGTGGAAGGACAGATGTAATGAAGATATCTTGAAGAAGTTAACTTACAAAGACAAATGGTTACTACCATCAGGAGAAGACAGTCCACATTCTTTGGATGTGTCCTTAAAAAGGAGTCTCCATGGTGAAGTGGTCAAGCCGTCTGACTCAGGCTCCGAAGGTTGTGGGTTCGATTCCGGGCTGCGTCCTTCAGTTCACGAGTCATTTTTTTTAGACTCCTGAGGGTTGTCGCTGGACCTACGGAGTTGTGTTTGTGTGACGCTTTCCACACTGCGGAAAGAGACTGAGCCATATGGGATAAAAACCCGGTGCGATGAAGTCGACCCTGTAGACTTTTAGGCAACTTTTTAGTCCTTAAAAAGGGGAAAGTTGGAGTACAATGTGATAGCTGGAAATTTGGAGGGGAGAAGAGGCAGGATGAGATCAAGAGAGAAGATGAACAATTTGGCATTATGGCATGGAGGAACATCTGCATGAGAAATGATTGGCAGTGCACAAAACAGAAGGCTATGGGCAGACATGACTACCATAGGAAAAAGAAGATAACCTGTAAGGGTTTAATAGATACAACTGGTTTTTAAAAACAGAAAAAGGATCTTGCAAAGGAAACAATCCACAATATTATACGCACCTGCATAGGTCTATCTTTATTAACCGCGAAAGCTGGATTATAATAAGCAGTGTAAAAAATGTGTTGGAGGAATGGCATGGCGTATTCATTTCTTTTTTAATCAGCATTATCATGACTGGTACAAGTTCACGGTTTGTTAACTGGTGTTTCATAGTGTCATATCTGCCTTTTAGTTCTTTGCGGCCACTGTGCACTTTTCAAAGCTGATAACTGTTGATATTCCTGTAAGTTTTTCAGTTCATATAATATTATGCTATGAACATTGATGTAATAAACTTAATTGGCCAACAGAGACACAGTCCACACAAGTTGTTATGATGTGTCTATAATTCTCACAACAATCGCACATCCGTAAAACCAGAATTCTCATATAAACATTACTGAAACAACAATATAATAGAAGAAGACTAATTGTAATTACAAATAATTTCCTAGCATTAAAATGTTTGTTATCTTCTTCTTCTGCTGCGTTCATCCGGAGTTTTTTTTCTTTTTCGGATGTGATTGCATTGTGCCTGTTTACAGCAGAGCTGCGTTCTTGCGCTGTTAGGCCGACACATCTGACTTCTGTGCGCATTTGTTGACTGGGTTAACCTTCCCGGAAATATTTGTTATGAGTTGACTGTTAAATTATTACCCTGATTAGAAAAGCCTTTGTATTGTATGTTTATTTTGTTTATTCTTGAATTTGTGTGTACATCTCATATCACTGATTCTTTGTAAGAGCTGGGCTTTGTGACTGAGGCATAGATAATGGGTTAGCATGCATTGTAAAAGTGTGATATAATACAGATAACATGTTCTGTTATTTCTCATGTTCATTGCAGAATATTTAGCAGACTGTTATGTTCTCTCCGCCCTTTTCTTTCTTAATTTGCTGTAAATATTATAACGTTTCATGTGTATTGTCTTGTACTTTGAGTATCAATGTTTATTGACATAATGAAACTTGAGTGCTTTCCTCCCCCCTTGCCCTTTGTTGCTTGATTTAGATTGTACATGTATTTTTGGATGGTTATTTTGTAGATGCTTAAATGAAGCAGATATTTGAGTAATAAACATTTTCAAAATGTTTTGTTGTTTTATTGTGTTTTGTGATACGCTTATTTTGACATTTTAATATGAGACCTTATTATTCTGCTGGCAGTTTGCATGACATGGCTGAACAATAGGTCTCAGTCTCTTCACTATACATTTTTTAAGTCCTGAGTTGGAACCTTTTATGAGTCTTTGAGGCAAAAGGACCATCACGTTTTGTAGGTATACGGCACACAGATTAGGGGCCGGTCTTTCCCTTTCCTAGCAGATGATGAGCACATGCATAAAATCCTCATCTGACTGTGCATTTGACATTATCAGCGTAACCTCTTAACAATTACACCAACACACTTGATTTCCCTATACTTAGTATCTCTTAAATGATGGTAAGCTGGTATTTGTTGCCAATATTTCTAAATGTTCATGACCAAAGGCCAGTAGCTCTTCTTCTGCCTTTCATCTCTCTGTGAAGCATAGGCCCTCAACCAATTCACGCCAAGCCATTTGTATGATTCTTCATAATTGGTTAGAGTTTGCGGCTAAAGTTTTCTATGAGATGAGGCAGGACCTCATGCTAACCCGCTTTAGTCGTCACCTCTTACGACATGCATGGTAGGTTACTGTGGTACAGTTCCTTGCTTCCTCTATGGGCACTGGTAACTGACAGGTGAAAGACCAGTACTGACAACATGGAGGATAGGCATTTGAGCTGTTAAGGCCTCTGAAGTGTTTATACTTGTGGCTATGGTTTTCTTATGCATTTTCCTCATGTTAGACTGGTAGTGCATGGTTCCGTCACCCTACTACTGGGTTAAGTGCGTGGAGTGACACTGTGAGCTGTGAATTTCATTTGGAGTGCTTTTACATCTGTTCGCAGTTATTTTTAGTGTGAACTGAATGTTCAGACAAATGGTGGTCCAGCGGCCGCTGAACTAACTAGGTTGCCTTATGCAGTAATGTGTGGCTGCTGGTTTTCTAGTGACTGCCGCTTCCATTGACGATGAACTGTATTTTTCGTGGTGGACTTTTGAGTTGGCATTCTGGCAGCGGCATTAGGCATAATATATCTGTGCGGGCTGTTGGTTTGTTGAGACTCCTGTCTGTTCCACTTTTCACATGAGGCAGTGAGGAGCATTTTGTGTGAT
This sequence comes from Cepaea nemoralis, assembly GCA_014155875.1. Taxonomy (NCBI): domain Eukaryota; kingdom Metazoa; phylum Mollusca; class Gastropoda; order Stylommatophora; family Helicidae; genus Cepaea; species Cepaea nemoralis. The sequence goes on along the minus strand of JACEFZ010028259.1, from coordinate 178,596 downwards.
ATTCACTGGCACAGGAACAGAGCATAATGGGGCGACCCTTTGCCATGAAATTGGAAACGTGACTAACTAACTACTACAGAAATTTGTGTTTCTCTGTTGTCCTAGTTATTATAATTGCTATTCATGTATAATAGCAGAACTGTTTAGTAAAACACTTGAAATGGGACTAATCATTAGACTTCAACAGTATACAAACATTCAAAGAGAGTAGAAAATCCTACCTAAATCAATGAAAAACTCCTACATGCCGAAAGCGATACTTAACTATTGTACGAGCTGTGTTGGTAATAGTGGTTTGAGCTCGTGTCTGTGAAGACATTGGTCAGGGTTCAATCCCCAGCAGACACAGGATTATTTGTTCCAATCAGTATGGCTCTGGGGTTTACCCAGCCTCATAAAAATGAGGACAATTTTCAGAATTGTGCGGGAACAAAAAGTGATGAGGAGGAGAACTGGCTATTTCTACCTCATATGTCTTGGCCTTGAATATGTGAAGGCCTAAAATTGCACTATCTGCTGCAAGATTACTTTTTAATCTATTGTGCAGATTTTTTATGTACATCCAAAATAGTAATGGAAGTTTGACCCGCACTAATATTGCATAAATATTTACTGGAGGGATGAGACACATATTATGTGAACAGCCAGAATGTGTTATGTATTCATTACTGTTTGTGTTAAAGTTGTGTTTAACATAAAAGTATGACAGTTTAGAAGTGTCAACTTGTAAAATTAGTTTTTCCCCACAAGATATGACCAGCATTTTTACGAGTTCATTTATTTAACCATTTATTCAACCCTTATCCTGGGAAAAATCATTGCATCGTCAATATAATTTTTTTTTTTCAATTCAGGAAATAATAGATTTGGTCAGTAAGCTTAAAACTTGTCTGTTTTGTGGTAAATTGTTAAGACTGGCTTTAATTCAACAACTACTTTAGATCTTATGTAGCAGAATCGTTGCTGTTTTCCTGAGCACTTAAAAAGAGCGAGCAATTAGGTGAAGAAACCATTATGAAATAAGCTGTGATTGTATTTTATGTCAGTGAAGATGATAATGCAAATGTGTGATAGGAATAAAGTATTTAACTTAGCTATTGTTGTATTTATGTCAGTCAATGATAAATATTAACGCTAATGTGTGATGAGAGTGGATTATTTAACCTAGCCATGAGTGTATTTATGCTAGTGATAGCTGATAATGCTTATATGTAATGGGGGTGAATTACTTAACCTAGTCATGATTGTATTTATGCCATTGTGTGTGTCTGGGGTCAAATATTTAATCTAGTCATTATTGTGTTTATGTCAGTGATGGGAGTAAATTATTTAACCTAGTCATTATATTTATGTCAGTAAGTGATAAATAATAATGGTAACATTTGATGCGAGTGAATTATTTAACCTAGCCATGACTGTATTTATGTCGGTGATAGATGATAATGCTCATGTGTGATGGGAGTAACATATTTAATCTAGTCATTATTGTACGCATGTCAGTGATGGGAATGAATTATTTAACCAACCTAATCATGATTGTATTTTACTATTTATGATATATAATAATTTAGTGTGTAATGGCAGTTAAATAATTAACCAGGCATGACTGTATTTATGATAGCTGATGATGCTTACTAAATACCAGCCATGGTACACAACCGGTGGTGCTATTGACAGATGCAAAATCAGTACTCGAGACGCTTCTGTCTGGGAAATTGCCAGTACTAAGGACACTACTTTCTGAACTTAGCAGTCAGCATAAGGTCACCATAGCCATACAGTGGATACCATCTAACTGTGGAATACCCGAAAACGACAGAGCTGATCGATTAGCAAAGGAAGGAGTAAAAGAAGAACAGCCTGATGTGCCCGTTACATACCACCAAAAGAAAAGAATGATCAAATCAGTCAGAAAGCCACCAAAACCTGCTCAAGACGACTACCACGTTATGGACAGACCAGAAGAAGTCATTATTCCGTGGCTCAGAACAGGACACAACAGATGACGCAACCACATGTATACAAAATTCAAGATTGGTGAATCAACCATGTGCACATGTGTATTATCTTATTATTATTATCGTATTATCTGCGTCGCAGATAGCAGAGCACATACTCCAAGACTGCCCAAAATACAACATATCTAGGCAAACCTTCGAGCCTAGAGAGGCGACAGTGGAAGATAAACTCTATGGATCGCTGAGTGAACTAAACAAAGCCAGTTAAATCCATACAAGAGACAACATTGCGCTTATAGACATAGTTCAAGAGAACGAAAGACGAAGAAGATGATGATGCATTGATGGACATAAGTATTTAACCTAATCATAATTGTATTTATGCAAGTGACGGGTGAATGTGATTGTAGTATAAAGTATCTAAACAAGTCTGATTGCATTCAAGCAAATGAAAGATGTACCTTGTATATTTTGGCAGTTTTCTTTCCGCTCACTTTGAACTCAAACGTAGTCCATACACGTGCTACTACTTCTAGTGCACTGGGGCTGGTTGTTTATGTGTGGATTAGCTTTCCCTAATGCTAGTGTCCCTCATCATAAGACGAACTCACTCTGACTTCACATAGTACTTGTAATTTACATCCCCTAGCCAAAGATGAGAAGGCAACATTTTAGTCCAACTGACTGGTGTAGGAGTTGAACCCGTTACCTCGGCATCAGCACATCAGGATGTTTAAAAATGAGCGCTCTTCTCCATTCGGCCATGCAGACCTCCTTTGGCAGTGTATATGACACAGGGAACTAATAGGCCTCAGCCTGTTCGCTATATCTCAGTAACTCATCAATGTTTATATGACACAGCGAACTAATAGGTCTCAAACATTTTGCTATATCTCAGTAACTCATCAATGTTTATATGACACAGCAAACTAATAGGTCTCAAACATTTTGCTATATCTCAGTAACTCATCAATGTTTATATGACGCAGCGAACTAATAGGTCTCAAACATTTTGCTATATCTCAGTAACTCATCAATGTTTATATGACACAGCGAACTAATAGGTCTCAAACATTTTGCTATATCTCAGTAACTCATCAATGTTTATATGACAGCGAACTAATAGGTCTCAAACATTTTGCTATATCTCAGTAACTCATCAATGTTTATATGACACAGTGAACTAATAGGTCTCAAACATTTTGCTATATCTCAGTAACTCATCAATGTTTATATGACACAGTGAACTAATAGGTCTCAAACTTTTCACTATTGATCAGTAACTCATCAATGTTTATATGACACCATGAACTAATAGGTCTCAAACTTGTCGCTATATCTCAGTAACTTATCAATGTTTATATGACACAGCAAGCTAAGAGGTCTCAAGCTTTTTGTTATATCTCATTAAATCATCAGTGTTTATATGACACAGCAAACTAGAAGGTCTCAAACTTTTTGCTATATCTCAGTAACTCATCAATGTTTATATGACACAGTGATCTAATAGGTCTCAAACGTTTTGCTATATCTCAGTAACTCATCAATGTTTATATGACACAGCAAACTAATAGGTCTCAAACATTTTGCTATATCTCAGTAACTCATCAATGTTTATATGACACAGCGAACTAATAAGTCTCAAATCTTTCACTATATCTCAGTAACTCATCAATGTTTATATGACATAGTGAACTAATAGGTCTCAAACTTTTCACTATATCTCAGTAACTCATCAATATTTATATGACACAGCGAACTAATAGGTTTAAAACTTTTTGCTATATCTCAGTAACTCATCAATGTTTATATGACCCAGTGAACTGATAGGTCTCAGTTTGTTTGCTATATCTCAGTAACTCAGCAATGTCTATATGACACAGCAAACTAATGAGTCTCAAACATTTTGCTATATCTCAGTAACTCAGCAATGTTTATATGACACAGAAAACTAATAAGTCTCAAACATTTTGCTATATCTCATTAACTCATCAATGTTTATATGACACAGCGAACTAATAGGTCTCAAACATTTATCCATATCTCAGTAACTCGGCAATGTTTATATGACACAGCAAACTAATAGGTCTCAAACATTTTGCCATATCTCAGTAACTTATTAATGTTTATATGACACAGCAAACTATTAGGCCTCAACCTGTTCGCTATATCTCAGTAACTCATCGATGTTTATATGACACAGTGAACTAATAGGTTTCAAACTTTTCGCTCTATCTCAGTAACTCATTAATGATGGTCAGCCAGTATTTGGTGCCAGTGTTTCTAACCGCTCTTCGTCTTTGCGTTCATCGGGAGTGTTTTTTCAGATGTGATTGCAGTGTGTCTGGATAGGCACCCATGGGCCGAAACCCTTGGGCCAACACATCCGACTTTTAGCGTGCATTTTTGACAGGTTCACATTCCTGTGGGACTCTCACTTTTGTGGTGCCGTCCACATCCCAGCTTGTCAAGTTGGAACGGTCGAATGCTTCACGATCAACCCTCAAGGGAAGACAGGGACAGTCCATGGCATTTTCCGCCATCCAGGGTGGCTTCCATAGTTGCAGAGCCGACACATAGCGCCCTGGTGCTGGGCTCACCGAGGGAATCGCCACGTCCTGCTCATGGTTGCTTTAATTCCTCACTTCAATGTATTGGGCATTTCGTTCACCACGGGCCTTTTCCGCACAAACCAGACCGGTCTGCAGACAGTATCCACTCAGCGAGTTTTTGATTAGGACATGTGCTTGTCGCTGTGCCCGTCAAAGCTGTTCCGGGTACAATGGACATTCGGAAAACTAGCTAGTCAGAGCTTTTCAGGACACGATAGGCATTCGGAAAACTAGGTAGTCAGAGCACGAAAGACATTTCACTCGGACGTAATTGCTAGTGCCAATTTTTAATTTGCCACCCGTAGGACGGCACTTCCGTCTTCGGCGGGCATTTTTAATGAGATTAGCCTTCCTCGGGTTTCGAGAAATAAATTGGGAGAACCGTTGAGGCCACTAAGACGATTATATAAATAGACACACATAGTATTATTTGGCGCTCACAGAAGAAGAATAAGGAAATAGAGATTAGAAGACGCACTAGACAACATAAAATTTGAAAGCTATAATAGTTACCGACCGGGATCGTACCTGTCGCCTCCAAATGACGACGGCGCCTCGCTGCAGGAACAAGTGTACTTCGACGCACGACCAACGGGTTTCGAGGCACGTTAGACTCTTACTGTTGTGGTGTCGCCCACATCTCAGCTGGTCAAGATAGAACGGTCAAAGACATCACGGTCAACCTTCAAGGGAAGGCAGGGGCAGACCATAGGCATTCCTCACTATCCAAGGAGGCTTCCATAATTGTAGAGCCGGCACATATTGCTCTGAGACTGGGCTCACCCGAGGAATCGCCATATCCTGCTCGTGGCTGCTTTAATTCCTCACTTCCATATATTGGGCATTTCGTTAGCCACTCGCCGCTCCCCGCACAAACCAGGAACGGTCAGTCTGCGGACGACATCCACTAGGTAAGTTTTAGCTTTGGACTTCCATGCAATGGATTCGCTAGCCAAGCGTTCCATTTCGTATTAATGAGACGATTTTCACCTTTGACTATGAGTATAGATATAGACATTTTCCGTAACCATTTCGTGCTACTGGGGGTGCTTTTCTATTTTTAGTACTGGCTCACGAGGTAGGCTACATGTGCTGCCGGCTCAGCACCTTACCTCCCGGTATCAGTGAGCGAGAGACGGCCAGGCCCTCTCATCGGGGATCCCGCATATTCCCCCCCCCCCCCCCCCCAGCTGAGAGCCTTCAAACAAGCATCTGAACTAAGCATGTAGCGTGCTCAGCATCTCACCTCCGTTTTGCAGTATGTGGGTATCGGCCCGGCTCTCACATCTAGGGGTTAGTGGCTTAGAGGCGTTCAGCCATATCCCTCAGGGTATGTGTCTGGACCAAGTATTAGTGGCTTCGTGCACCTGATTTGAGCTTTTGACTGCTATCCTCAGTCTACCTGCAGAGCAGCAGGTTGTGTCTCTCTTAGTCAGGTACCTATCTCAAGAGCTGTCCTACATGTAGTTGTATGTCCATCGACATAGCGCTTGGGGTCACTGGGACACTCAAGCCCCCCCCCCCCTCCCCCAGGCAAGGTGGAGACACATCAGGGGAGGAGGGGGTTTCTAACCGTTCATAACCAAAGACCATTACTGGTGGCAGGTAACTATTACAGAATTGTGTGGTTCTCTTTTGCCCTGGTTATAATTCCAAGCAAATAAAAATATATAAGCTTGTGTGTCATTGCAGTAAAGCACGTAAGCTCCCGTGTGTTGCCGGGGCCCATAAGGGAAGCAAAGAATAGCAACACTGTAGCCTACCACGCATGTCGTAAGAGGCGACTAAGGAGGCTTGATGGTTCCGTCGCCCTGCTACTGAGTGAGTGCGTGGTGCGACACTGTGAGCTGTGGATTTCATGTGAAGTGCTTTTGAATCTGCCCGAGGTTTTTTGGAACGTGACTGCATGTTCGGAGTGTTGGCAGATGGCTATGTCCCAGAGTTGACTGGTTTTTGCCTTATGCAGAAATGCGTGGCTGCTGGGCTTCTGGTTGACTGCCACTGCCATCGACGATGAACTGTATTTCGTGGACTGTGTGGGTGAACATCTAGGAAACATCCAGATGGGAAAATGACTGCCGATTCCATCAGAGATGAACTGGGTGTTTTGTGGGGGACTATTGTGTTGACATTCTGGCGGCGGCATTATGCACAGTGCATCTGTGCGGGCTGTTGTTTGTCGAGACTCCTGTCTTTTCCACTTTTCACATTGGGCAGTGGGGAGCGTTTTGTATGATATTCACTGGCACAGGAACGGAGCATAATGGGGATGACCCGTTGCTGTGAAGTTGGAACTGCGACTAACTAACTAACTAACTAACGTAAGCAAGTCATAACTGTGCGTAGTGTCAACCCAACCTAGAATGGGTAGCAGGAAATGTCATGAGAATAAATTGTGCTTGCACAAGATAAACCCAAAATAATATAACAGAACCACCAATGTGGAGCTCATCCAGAGATCTAAACAAACACCAGTGAATCCAAGAGGTGAGGTAAAAATGCTGACACTGGTAGGGTGCACATTGAGAACACCGGAGAGTTGTATAAATAGAAATGCCTTTGTCTGGAGCCCACGTGGCAACCAAACATAGAGAGTGACATAAAAACAAATGGAGAAGAGAATCAGATACAGAGAGGAACAATAGGGAGGGAGGGGGGGGGGGTGAAGAAGGGGGACCTATGAATGGAGCCGTATGAGATAGCAAAAGATAAGACGACTTGTGTGAGTTGGTTTTTCTTCTTCTTTCATTTGCTTGAAATGTGTCTGTAACTGCAATGTGTTTCTTGTATGAATTTAACTGTCTTTTGTAGTTCACTCAGTTTTCAATAGAGTTCTTCCACTGTAGTTTAAGGATGTCGTTTCTATGGCAGTCTTTGACTAAGTGATCTGCTGTTTGCGTCGTCAATCCACATGTGTGTATACCTGTGGTTGCGTAATCTAGTGTGCCCTGTTCTGACGCAGAATAATTATTCGTTATGGTCTGTCCATAAGGTGGTAGCCGTCTAGAGCAAAATTTGGTGGCTTTTTGACTAATTTGATCATTCTTTTCCTTTCGTAGTATGTAACAATACACCAGATTATGGTCGTCGCTAGGAAAAAGGAAACACCACTGTCAACGTCTCTATGGGTTTATATACAGGGTTCAGACAGGCAGATGGTGCGAGTACAGATGAGGCATGAGAACATGATATGAATTAATACATTTTTAGTATTCATGCATCGTAATATGAATAATTATACAACTTCCTTACACACTCGCACAGCTCTCACAAAACCTCTTAACTACAAAAGCATAGCTTCTTCGTGCTTCAGCACCCACACGAACACACGGCTGATATCGCCCACATTCATTCGCATTGAAGTCTAAGCAAATAGTCTATTCTCCTATCAAACTCATTCAGGCTTCCTCTCTCATCCACGTCTGAGTCCCGTCTGCCACTGCCTATTCAGTTAGGTGGTCACGAGGTACTTGACCCTCGTGGAGGTCGTGCTAGTCGGGTCTGTCCTTCACTCGCCTGTTTGTACAGGCGTACTGCGTTGTCCCGTCCAAGGCGAACCTGTCCTGTCATTCAAGGGCACCGTCCTGTCCCTACCCTTCTGTCATAGGCGTATGGATCGGTTTACTATACCCGCACTATGCCCATGTCTTATGTCGGTCCTCTGTCTTCTCCATCATGACCCCTTAAGACCTTGACAACCACGATGTAATATACAAGTAAATAGGAATATTCTTAAACACGTGAATCGGTACAACTTTCTCGGAACAGTCATCAGTCATAACTTCTTGTGGTAGATAAGTAGTACGTAAGTAGGTTTTGGCTCCTTATTTTCCGGAGCCAAACGAGGCCGCTCCGGTGAGTATTTCCTTATATAGCTCTATGTGACGTCATGCGCTCCGGTCAAAATCGGCTCCGGATTAAGAATCCGGAACCAAAGGGATATAACTCATGAATAACCAGTTTTTTTTTAAATATTACACCCTTTTAATAATCGTAAAATCCGGCCGTGTGCGTGTATGCTTGCATGAGCGGGCGGGCGATCAGGCGGGCGGGGCGGGCCGAGCGGGTGGGCGGGTTGGAACCCAATAAACTACGTGATGTGGATGGGTAGGTGTTTATTATTAGTCATGGATCCAAGGTAGAAACATTCTTTTATGGCTCTGATTGCGGGCCCAACGGGGAGTGGAATATCGGTATGTGTGCAAAAGTTCCTGGCCCATCTGCCAGACATGATCGGTCCGATTCCAGAGGAAGTTATATGGTGCTATGGAGAAGGCAATCAATGTATGAGGCTATGAAGGGTGTCCAATTTAACTAAGGCCTGCCGGATATGGAAAAATTGACAGGGGATAGACGCCGGTTAGTGGTAATAGATGACCTAATGTCCGAGACAGATGATAGAGTGACTAAACTATTTACTAACAATAGTCATTATCGCAACCTCAGCGTTATGTATATAGTACAGAACTTATTTGGTAAGAATGAAGAACAAAGAACCATCAGTCTGAGTTTGTATTACCTAGTGGTATTTAAGAACCCTCGAGACGGGTCGCAGATTACCAGCCTGACAAAACAGAATTGCCCAGGTGGCGTGGCATATGTCCAAGAGAATTTTGAGAACGCAACACCGGCTCCACGTGGGTATTTGTTCTTTGACCTTCGACTGGAAACACCGAATCAGCTCCGCTTGTGAAGCCTTATTTTTCCCGATCAACGTCAAGTCGTCTACGTCCCCAAATGATATGTTCAACCGGCTTAAACATCACGGGGCCATGCTGTAGTTTCTGGGCGAGGTGAAGACAGCTGCCATAACAGCCGTAATTAAAACAGCTTCTCTGGACCGTGTCCAATCAATTTGCAAATGCTGTCACAGCGTGTTAAAAGGTAATGTTCCACTGACACTGGCTAAAAAAGAGGCGTCTGCAGTGGCACAAAAACAGTCTGAGAGCGCTTACGGGTAAGAAGCAATCTATCAAGAAACGGAAACACATCTTGCAACAAGGTGGTTTCATAGGCGCCTTACTCGGCCCCATTCTAAACGTGTTGAAAAGCGTCGTGGGTTTCGAATGAAGAAAATGATACTGATCAAACCCCGGCTTCTGGACAAACCATATGTACCATCAGACACACAAACGGATAACCTGTGTGACCTGGATCATCAAATGCAATAAGTCCTGGAAACTGAAGAGCTACCACCTCGGGAGAAAGCCAGAGTGTATCAGCAAACTTTGCAGCGGTATTTGAGTCGCCTCGATCAGTACAGACACAAGCCCTTAGGCGTAGTGGATATCAAGGAACAACAACCTGAAGTCAGTAGTTTACCAACACCAATAGTAGAGACACCCACTCAACCAACACCTATTCAAGTAAGCGATCCCAAGAGTCAAATAGTCGATAAAAAACCGCCGTACAGACTCAGGCGAAGTAAGAAGAAGAGTAAGATACCTACGCCCAAGTGGGGAAAATGGCCGTGCAAATAAGAAAGTACTACGACCCGCAGAACCCCATAGCCTACGGCGATGCCGCAAGCTTAAAACGCCAAAGTCAACTGAATGCTGAGAAAATAGAGGCCTGGTTACAACATAAGGATACGTATACTCTACATAAACCGATCCGTCGCCATTTTAAGAGATGTCAGACCATAACCGGTGGTATAAACCAAAAATTTCAAGCCGACTTGATAGATATGAGACTATTACAAAGATACAACGGTGGGATGTCGTACCTAGTGACGTGTCTCGATGTGTTTAGTAAATATGCCTGGGCCATCCCGATCAAGAAGAAGACGGGGAAGAGCTAATTGAGCAAGTGAGTAAAATTTTTGCTTATAGACAACCGGTAAATTTTCAGACCGACAAAGGCTCGGAATTTGTCAACCGGACCTTCTTAAAATTTATGAAAGACCGAGGTGTGCATTTCTTTACCATTGAGAAAGAAGAAATTAGAGCCACGATAGTGGAAAGGTTCAATCGGACCCTTAAGGAAAAAATGTGGCGGTATTTCACCAAGACCAATACACTGCGCTACGTTGCTGTGATAGATAAGCTGAACCAAAACTACAACTGGTCGTATCACAGAATTATTCGCATAGCGCTCGTGCAAGTCAACGACACCAAACAAGAAGAGGTGTGGAATAATCTGTATCAGAAGACAATATCAAGAAAAGTCCATTTTACAGCATGGGGACCGGGTCAGGTTGTTTCAACACAAACAACTGTTTAAAAAGGGCTATATGCCCTTGTAGACAGAATAACTGTTTACCGTCAGTCTATAAAACATAACTAGTCCGGTGACATATGTGCTAATAGACGATTCATGGGAGGACCTTCCATGTTATTTCTACCGAGAAGAAATACAGTTGGTGGGTGATAAACAAATGTATCGGATCGAAACAGTCTTGCAAGAAAGACCCAGGAGAGGTGGTGGTAAAGAGTATTTAGTGAAGTGGTTGAGTATAATTCGTCATTCAACAGTCGGATTTCAGACCTAACAAGATACCGGGACTAATAGAAGAATCAATCAATCATGTGCCATGCCGGAAAGCGTGGGTGGTCATGACTCGCCATTTCACTCGATCACCAGTGTCGTGGATCAGTTCAGTGTTCCTGTCTCGTCCATGCCATGTGGCCAAGCCATCCAGGTATTTTCCTCTCGGTCTGCCTCTTGGTCTGTTCCCTTCAATCTTGCCAGTTGTCACCAAGTTCTCCAATCCATTTCTTCTCATAACATGTCCAAAAAACGTTGACTGTCTACGTCTAATTTCTCTAATCAGTTTACGATGTTCATTTGTCTCCTGTAGTACTTGGTCATTGGTTTTTCTGTCTGTCCATGGTATTCTTTGCATTTTCCTCAGAAACCACATTTCTGCAGCCATCAGATGTTTTTCAGCTTGACTGCCCATTGTCCAAGTTTCACATCCATACAAAAGAACAGGCTCTATGTATCCCCTCAACACTCTTTTTCTCGTTTCAATTGACATATTTTTATTGGTCAAAATGTTTTTCATCTTGCTAAAGGCTACTTTCGCCAAGGCGATTCTTGTTCTAATCTCTTCAAGCATCTCCCATCAGATGTTATGACTGTTCCAGATAATTGTACCGATTCACTTGTTGAAGAATATTTATATTTACTTGTATATTACATATATATGGAAGAAACCTATATGGAAACTAGCGTTTTGTGCCCACAAAATAACCCAGAAGGGGAAGTAATTCGTTCTGCTGAATTTTTGGACAACGAGTGCCGGAGATTGTCTTCTTCTCTCAGATGGTAGTTATATATACCGTCATAGGCGTTTCACTATTCAATCTGTCTCGAAGCAGCGCCGAAGCACCCGAGAGCAAGCTGTGGATTGCTCTATTAAGTAGTTGTCTGGGTTACCTGTTACCGAACCATATTTTATGAGTTTCTACATGACAATACCGAGCAATGTTTCGACTAACATGTTTCCAAACAACACGCCCGGTCACTATTGTGTCAAGTTACCATACACTATTGAGGCGAGTCACCATTACGAAATGGGTCTGGCCGAAATTCAATTTCCCAGCTACTACTGCAATGTGCTAGAGAATTAAGTGTGGTTAAGATACACTTCATGCAACAGAGGAGTGTCCAGAAGGTTGTGTCCCCCAGGCCTGTACAGTTCAACAGACACGTTTATAGCGGAGCTGAATCGAATAATGACAGAGACAGAGGTGGACGACCAGACTCGCATCAGATTATATTTCAACAACGCATCAAAGAAAGTCATCGTGGAAATATTTGAAGCAGAAGCCTTTGCTACGTTTAGCGACCAGCTGAAAGAGATATTAGGGCTTCCTTCATCGAGGATATCACATGCCAACGCAATAATGGAAGGCCAAGTGACGATAGACCTAAATAACAGTCAGCAAAACGTCTACGTCTACTGCGATCTCATAGCGGTGAGACCAGTTGGAGACGCCATGGTCGCGTTACTAAGGACGAACCCGATCATGAATCAGCTCTAGGCCTCCGTGTTTCACGCGTACGACAAACCTCACTACGTACCAATGAGTCGTTACTACTTCGACATGGTGGAAATACTTCTAACCACCGATACGGGCACATAGATCTCATTCACCACCGGAACGTCAGTGCTGACGTTATATTTTCGAGTTCGGAAACGATCAGCCTTGAATAGTGGTGAAATACGTGGCGTTACGTCGAAATCCAAAGCTGTACGAAGACTTTCACTGCACCCAAGCTGGACATGGCATGCTAGTGTTTGTGGGTGGTCGGAGTTAGAGAGGTCGTGGTATCCGTAGTTTCTTTAATGGACTCGATCGCGCTATTCTACCCTAGCTAAAGACCAGTGATAAGGCCTTACTCAGAGAATGTGTCGGCATGAGACTGCCGGTGGCCCAAGACACTTTAGCTGGTAGGAACGTTGGGAAATCCTTTAAAGAGCACGCCAATAAGCCAGTCGGCTTCTACTGCAAGGAGCTTTCAACCACGCTAGCCAATCGGGTAGCGGTATTAGAAGAAAGAGATGTCCAGCGCCACCTGGTGAGCCCAGTAAATGTATAAAACTGACTCCCGCACCTCGTCGATCTCACAAGATGAACCAGCAGTACTCGGATATTTGTGCATGATTTCTCTTATTCACCCCCACTCGTGCGAGTGTCTTCATTCTGGTCTGGATCTGTTTAGCGTACCACCCATGCCGACCGCCGTAGAAGAGGGACAGTTTCTGGAGATACAGCCATTCGCGTCTCTAGCACCGAGAGCACCTATAGAATTTGCCATCTCTAGTACCAGTGAAGAGTATCTGGATCTGTTAAATACCTTTTTACACATCAGAGTTAAAGTCACACTGCCCAATGGCGACAAACTACCATCCACGGCCGAAGTCGACCCAGTCAACTATTACCTGCACAGCTTATTTTCTCAAGTGGATGTCTCACTCAACGACATGCTAATCACTCCCAGTGAAAATACATATCTGTATAGAGCGTACCTGGAAGCAACATTGAATCACTGAGAGGAAGCCAAAAAGAGTCATCTCTCAGCCGCCCTTTATTACTATGACACGTCCAAATTTCTCGACGAGACTCAAGGTGATAACAACAAAGGACTAAAAACAAGACGTCAACTAGCAAGTGAGAGTCAAGAAATAGATATGATGGGTCGACTACACATCAACATTTTTTGCAAGATCGCTACATGATAAAAGGCGTGGATGTGAAAATTAAGCTGACTCCATCGAAATCCACCTTTAACCTCTTGGCCTTCGATGGGGCGCTTGGTTATTTATCCGTTATAACGTATGATACGCTGGTGGTTAGTAAAGGCAGACTAAATCCCGCTATCGCTCTGGCCCACGATAAAGCCTTGATGAGATAGAACGCAAAATTCCCGATTAAGCATGTGGTGCTAAACACATTAGCTATCCCTCATGGTATACTATCTCACACACAAGACAGTCTGTTTATGAGTCAAAAGCCCACTCGCATCGTGATTGGACTAACTAAACCATCAGATTTTAACGGCTCCTTCAATTCTAACCCGTATAATTTTCATACTTTTGTTCTTCTTCTTCTTCTTCTTCTTCTTCTTCTTCTTCTTCTTCTTCTTCTTCTTCTTCTTCTTCTTCTTCTTCTTCTTCTTCTTCTTCTTCTTCTTCTTCTTCTTCTTCTTCTGCTTCTTCTTCTTCTTCTTCTTCTTCTTCTTCTTCTTCTTCTTCTTCTTCTTCTTCTTCTTCTTCTTCTGCGTTCATCCGGAGTTTTTTTTTTTCGGATGTGATTGTGTTGTGCCTGTTTACAGCAGAGCTGAGTTCTTGCGCTGTTAGGCCGACACATCCGACTTCTGCGGGCATTTGTTGACCGGGTTAACCTTCCCGGATACTTTTGTTCTGACATATCTGAATGTAACCGTCGATGGCCGATCTACCACCAGTAAACCGTTGACGGTGGATTTCAATCGTAACCAATACACACGAGCCTAGTTTAGTACTAATCTAGCTATGGGTCTGGTGGGCAAAGACATCGGCAACTCAATTGACTATAATCAATTTAAGTTTGGCTATATGTTGTATGCCTTATATCTGAGTCCCTGTTTACTGGACGGAGACCAGTTTAAGATACCCAGGACTGGGCTTTTAACACTGGAATGTAAGTTCAACACACCCACCCTAGAGCCATTAAAAGTCGTCGTCTACGCCGAGCACGACGAGATAATTGAAATTTCCAAGACAAGACAAGTGCTAACAGGTTACGCCTCATAATAGACACACAGCAGATTAACAGAATACTGCTAGCTCAGTGGTTCTCAACCGGTGGGGAATTTCCCCCCAGGGGGAATTTTAGGGTTTCCAGGGGGAGGGGAAATGAAGATCATTTCAAGATCGCGTTGATACAAGAACCGATTACTTGATATTGCTTTTCCCTTCATACTTTACAGTTATGCACGTCTCATCCTTCTAGAATTCATTTTATAAAGTAAATAGACCCACAAATCACGTTTTATGTGGATGTCTAGACCTGTTTTAACATATTTACCTTCCATTTTTACGTATACTGTGTAGGGGTGGGAGATTTTTAGGTAGGAAATATGAAAGGGGGGAATGACGTTCTGAAAATATGGTGAAGGGGGCACGGGCCAAATTTTTGATAGGAAAGGGGAGATGACGTTCCTAAAATATGGTGAAGGGGGGCACGGGCCAAAAAAGGTTGAGAACCACTGTGCTAGCTGATACGTATGTGCGTCGGTTACAGGTCAGAGTGTGCGCTCGAAATCAGTAACCCAGACATCTTGCTAGAACCAAAGCAGTGGCTTATGTCGTAAACACCGACCCTCGCCATAAACCTAGTTCCCACTAGATCGCCATGTATTATGATGGGTCAGGCAAATGTGAGTGCTTTGATTCATTTGGTCTGCCGTCCTTACTTATCGACCTGCCCAAGTTTATAGACCATCACTCAGACATACCACTTATGTATGACACATGTGTATTACATAATGCCTGTGGCCACTACGCTATCTATTTCATGATAATGAACGGTAGTAGGGCGAGCATGACCCGCATTCTCCAGCCCTTTTCAAACATACAGCAGGTCAACGATCAGGTAGTCTCTTAGTCATGCCATACATCAAACAAGGTGGCATTAATGTGAGACGCTTGACCTAAAAACTAACTGAAACCAGTTTGCTCTCAAACACCAGTATATAAACCAGAGGTTGGTAACAGTTATTCATTGTGAACCGAAAATGACTACAGACCTCAGGACTGGGCATACTAACTAGGTCTACATGACTCGTAATGGTGAGATTGTTAGACCAGTGGGCTCTGGTGTCAAGGCAGTGTTTGTCTCAACCTACACAGGAACAACCATATTACACATCCGCCACTTTCTTGGTGAATCTGAGACCAATTTTCTTACCCAGATAAGAATAACACTCAGTCTTCAAGAAAATGAGCAGTTGATAGCTAGGCAGAGTGAAATTCTAGCTGAATTTGATCGACTCAGTCAAGTTAACCAAACCAAACAGCCCAACCAAGTCACCACCCGTGTTCAAGACATTCAACCCATTTCAGTCGTCAACAATGTACCGTTTGCTACCTCAGTCATTCAACCAGACTACAAACGCCAGTTGTTTGATGCACCCGACAGCAGGATGTTAGATGCACCCTTTGACTACAATTCTCAGATGTCAGCCCACTAAATATTTGGAGTAGTTAAACCCCGGGGCTAGATAATTAATTATGTCTAAAAACTTTATCGTCTCTAACGCGAGCTCATATTATTATTATTTCTCTTTACCACATATTTAAAGGGTCCGTCAGTAGCAGAGAGGAATTAATCTATAAAATATGGTTTAATTAAGTCAATATCATATTTCTTGGTGTTGAACCCTACCGCCGGTAATTCTTGTAGGTACTCATCTAACCTATCAACTAAATTTGGGTACTCCTCTAACTGTGTGTACACATCATCAAATGTCTGACGTAGAGAGACAAAGGCCACTTCAGCGATCCAAGTCAGATGCTCAAGCATTCTTCTCACCAAGTCCTGGGGGTGACCCATTGTGATAAAGCAAACCGGGTCCTCGAAATCAGCGACATTAGACGCCACTGAACAGCTAAGAGGGAAATATTTACCTAAGACTTTTGTGGACTTTGATTCCTTGGGGAGAGTGGTTCTATCAAAATAACACTCGTGGTCATACGTGGCTCTGTAGGGATACACAAAGTCCATCTCTACTTCTTTACCCTGTGACTGAATAGTTTCCGATATGGTCTCGGTTATATTGTATACCCCATCTTTATAGCATCTATGGTTGTGTCCCCGTTACAGTTTCAGTGTGTCTATCCATCTCCTAGAAGCCCTTCCACAACTTCCCACAAGTTGGACAAGTAAATGTCCTTGCTACCCTATCGATGTTATTAATGTACATAAAATGGTCTCTATAGGCTAACACTCTTAACGTCTCATCGTAACTACCACTCCCCGTAAGTGTTGGTATCATGGACTGGATCTCATCATATTCAAAAATATTTATATTAAGGGGAAAAACATTTATCTAAATTGGGGATATTAACTAACCTAACTCCTGGAAACCCAACTAGAGACTCAATATTTTGTATATATACACCTACTTTCCGTTGGAATAGGGCGGCGGCGATCTAACTAAGGAGGAAGGACTTATCTTGAGCCCAAGAAGCTGAAGCATTAAGAAATCCAATGATACTCTGTTGTACTCGTCCTCAAGATTAATCGCTTCTGCAAAGGTTTCAATGCCTTAGTGAAGACCTTCATCGATGTCATGGACAAAAACTGCTGCATTGGTCCAGGTATTTCTTTGGACGGGACTCTCTCAGGTTAGGTGGGAAAACACCTTGCCTCTCTAGCTGGCTTGATATTTTCCTGGCAATTAACTTCTCCAGCAGCTTGCCTATTGTATTCTGCATGGTTATTACACTATATCCCTGCATTTGTATGTGGTCTTTGTCAGGCTTCGGCAAAGGAATCAGATAGCTATGTAACCACTCCTCCTTTATGTTAGCGCTCCCTATACTGTTATTGTAAATGTCTGCTAGTTTCTCTATCTCGTTGTCGGTACACCTGTTGATGTCATCGTATCTTAGGCCATCTGGCCCTGGGGCACAGTTTTTTTTTTATCGTCGAAGCACAGCCTTGATTTGTTTCACTTTCACTGTGTCTTCAACCTAAATGTTCTGGACCTTGCACATGTCTGAAGTGGCCTCCTTGGCAAGATTTCGACTTCTCATGTCTGTCTGGTTGCTCTAAAACGTTCGAAGAGGGCTTTTCCCTTATTCTCGTCAGTCCTCTGCCAGATGAGGTCAGCACCTTGGAAGTCAGAAATGCTCTTATTCTTGGCTACACCACTCATCTTTTATGTTGTCGCCAGAACAATTTCAGTGACTTGTCTGTGTTTACTCTTTGACATACCCCTGCCCATTTTTCACTTTTGACCTCCTTGACAAGTATTTTGAAATAGCTTACTTTTGTATGCATCTCTCTTTCTAAGTGCATGCAGGGACTAGGATGGGCAACTCTGTTCTTTTTGGCGTTTTGTCATTTCCTTACAGCACTGCGCTTGTCCACCCAGGCCTTCTCCGCCTCAAAATTCCACCAGGGTGGCTGCTCCCAGCTTTATTTTTCCTGCCCTGAAGCTTTCCTGCGCTTGTTGCATCTTATTTTGCCCACCACAGCTTGCTCTATACTGTCATACTGGAAAGTCTTGACCATTGACTTGTGCTGTCTGGTTCTGCCTCTCTCCATCAATATGTTGCAAGGGTGGTGGTCGCTGCCATGGTACTCTGGGATACCCCATCTACAAACTGTAGTGAGTGAAGAAGAAACCAGCGCCAGATCAATAGCACTGTCATCATCACCTGGACGGCTTGCTGCCCTGGTGACACAGCCACTGTTGACACAAACCAGATCAGTGGTTTCAAGTGCAGTCTTGAGCTCCTCCCCTTGTGTGTTGGAGGAAATGTTACCACGGTTACCTTTACTGATCAAGAAAAGGGAAACCAGTGTTTCTTCTTTAACTTTCTGACTTTTTGAAACTGTTTTAAACTTTTAAATTTTTTAAATTTTTTAAATTTGTTTAAACGTTTTAAAATCTTAAGTTTTTTCTTTTACACTTTAGCACTTGTTTGTTCTTTAACTTTAAGTTTCTGAATTTTTGACACTGTTTTAACCTTTTTTAAATTTTTAAAAAATTTAACAAATTTGTTCAAACTTTTTTTTCTAATCTCACGTTTTTTTTTTTAAAACTTTTTAACAATTGTTACTTCCTTGACTTCAATTGTCTGACGTTTTGACGATACTTTAAACTTTTTTATAATGTTTTAAATAAAAACTTATTTTGTTTAGTTTTTGAAATCTTAAGATTTTTTTTTTATTTTAAAATTCGTTACTTCCTTAACTTTAAGTTTCCGACTTTGTGACACTGTTGTAAACATTTTTTAATTTTTAAATTTTTTAAAAATTATTTAAACTTGTTAAAATCTCAAGTTTTTAAAACTTTGAACACTTTATACTTCCTTAACTTAAGCTTCTGACTTTTTGACACAGTTTTAGCGTCTTTAGATTTTTAAAAATTTGTTACATTTTGTAAACTTTTTTAAAAACTCATGTTTTTGTTTTAACCTTTAACACTTGTTACTTCCTTAAATTTAACTTTCTGACTTAAAAAAAAAAATTGAAAGTATAATTTTTTTTTAACTGTTAAAAATCTTAAAATATTAAACTTGTTAAACTTACTACTGCTTCAACTTAAAGTTTTTGAATTGTTAAACTTTTAAAAATGTGTAGTTATCTGAAAACAGAACTAGACTGTGCTAATAAGTATTACATTAATGTGTCGGTAACACTATTTACCGAACGGAAATACCACAATGTAATAACCAAGTACATGGGGACATTATTAAATAACTGAAGCTGTACAATCATATGATTTTCTTTTTTTTAATTTGCATATCCTTTACAGGTCATCGCTGTCAGCATCAGCATCTTTCAGCTGACTGTTGATTGCTTGGCACGATTAAGCTCAGTAGTTTGCCATTGCTTTCTTAGCGGCGAGCTCACTATCCCGCAAGTCAACATCGTGGGGAGAACAGCTACCAATTCTCGCGCGCTGCGTTACCCTGCGTGGATAAACGGGATTACAGAGAAAGTCGTGTAACCCCTTGGCCAGAGAGACCGGCATATGCTGTCTAGAGAGATTAAAATAACAATCACCATAATGAAGCAAAATGGAAAACATCAAAGTAAATAGATATCCATTGCAACTAAAGTGTTGAAGTAATGCATACAGAATACCATGAACAGACAGAAAAAAGGAAGCAATCTGTTTAGAGAAATATACACTCGCAAGAATAAATATACTTGAAACATGGTGATGACCCGGCACATCACAACATTGAACTCACCCGAGCATTGAGTTGGAGTAGAATGAATTATCACAGCAGTGCATAGCTATTTATACAAATTGTATGCCGTGTCAATAGTTTGCAGGTAAAATTTTAGACAAAATGTCAAATCACCACAAACTTGACAAGGTTGTTACAGAAAACATCTCAGAGGACACTCAGTACTAGTGGGCTGATTTATCCCCCTGATAAGACTTAAATATCAAGCACCTATTACGCTGAATTGTCATTTACCCTTGACTGTTAAGTTAACAAAAAGATTTATTCCAAGGATTGTTACACGAAATAACCTGAATTGTTACTTATGCAAAGGTTATGTATCACCCACTAAAAAATAGCTGGAAAATAGCTGAAAATACCTGTCAGTTCATAGGACGTGGCAAAGTCGTGACGCATCACCACTGATATCAGCTATCTCGCCCCAAAATCGTGTCTGACCATGTAACATGAGACTGGTTGCGGCAAAGCTTAACTTGTGTAAGACGTAGCCAAGTTTAACATGCGTCAGTACTGGTATCACGCGCTGAGCAACATGAGACAGGTTCCAACATGGTCGTACCGGCCTGTAAGTTGTGGTCCATATAGCGTGACAGGTTAGAGGAATCTTAAACTCGGTGCAGTCACCATCTCCCCTTCCTGTGCGCACACACGCACACAGCCGGCGTTTGCGATTATTAAAGGGGTATAATAATGCAAAAACCTTGTTATTCATGAGTTATATCCCTTTGGTTACGGATTCTCAATCCGGGGCAATTTTGACCGGGGCGCGTGATGTCACATAGAGCTATATAAGGAAATACTCACCAGAGCTGCCTCGTTTGGCTCTGGAAAATAAGGGGGCACATCCTCCTAACGTACTACTGAGATACCTTGAAAAGGTTAGAACAAGAATTGCCATGGCGAAGGTAGCTTTTGCAAGATGGAAAGCATAATGACCAATAAAAAGATGTCAATTGCAACGAGAAAAAGAGTGTTGAAGAGATACAGAGAACGTGTACTTTTGTATGAGTGCGAAGCGTGGACAATGAGCAGACAAGCTGGGGAAAAAAAACATCTAATGACTGGAATTAGGTTTCTGAGAGAAATGCAAAGAATATCATGAACAGACAGAAAAATTAATGACCAAGTCCTTCAAGAAACAAATGAAAACCGTAAACTGATTAGAGAAATTATACGTAGACAGTCACAATCTTTTGGACACGTTATGAAAATAAATAAATTGGAGAACTTGGTGACAACTGACAAGGTTGATGGGAAAAGAACAAGGGAAAGGCAGAGAAGTAAATATCTGGATGGTTTTGCCACATGGTATGATCGAAACAAAAACATAGAGCTGATCCACGACTTTAGTGATCATGTGAGATGGCAATACATGACAGCCCTTGCTTACTGGCATGGCACATGATGATAATGATATAGGAATGGCGGTCAGTTTTAACACACAAAAATTCCAGTCTCGAGTAAGATTTTGAAAAGAAAGAAAATCCGCCTGGCGGCAAACGTGCTAGCCACTGCACTTATGTCTGCGTTCGCTCGCTTTGAACTCAAGCGTAGTCTATGTACGTGGGCTGATTTTTTGCATGCGGATTAGTTTCAAGTACTTAGTAAAGAGCTTCAAGTATTAAAGAAGTATAATATCATCAAATGGCAAATCAGAAGACAAGATTGAAAATAGCTGCAATAAGGCAAACCAACTCATTTTATAGATGGCACCAATACTACAGAACAAAGACGTATCAATGGATACCAAGAAAGCACTCTACAACACATTCTTCCTACCAACTCTATGCTACCAATGCCAAACCTGAACAATGACAGAAACAGAGAAAAAAGAAAAATTTCAACAGAAATGAGTTTCCTGAGAATAATACTTAATGTACCAAGAAGACAGAAATTCAGAAATGAAGAAATCAGGACTAAAGTGGGGGTTAAATAAAACAGTAAGTTAAATGGTTTGGCCATCGCCGCCGATTCGCACTTGCGGAGCGCTATCGAGAATAAGTCGCCTGAACTGTTCTAGAAACCTGGTACGGGGGAGAAAATGGCACGTTGCAAGACCAACACCAAAAGACACCTACCTGACTTACAAGATGAGCAGCGTGGAAGCAGCCAAGACCTTAAAGATGACGCGAGGAGAGAACCTGCCTGAGAGCGTCTCAGTGTTTCTGGTGGTACGGGCAGCCCAAGTATCTTGCTTCATGCTTGCCCAGGCAGTTGGCGCACTTTCTCTTGTTGTTGGGTGCTCGGAAGTCCGTGTCCAGCTTGGCCAGCAGACACTCTTTGAAGGCGTGGTGATCGGCACATTACCGGCAAATTTCCGTCTTACTGCGACATGCTGTTCTGCTGTGGCTGGCCCTCTGACATCTTGAACATTGACTGATTCTTGGGATCAATCTCTCTGGCTGTTGTATTTTCTTGTTGATTGATACCGTGGTCGGAATCCCCCTGCCCTCTGTCGTCACGACCGCCAGCGTGGTAGGGATCTTTGAGTACGTCAGGATTCAAGATTCAGATGTTGAGATTCTCTTCTTGTAGCTGCTTCTTGATTTTTTCGTCTGACAGCTCAACTTGAATACGCTTGACAGCCCATCTGATAGTTTTTGAGTCTGGTGTCTTTCTCCTCTTTCTCAGCTGTGTTGGAACTTGTCTGTAGGGGGTTGTCGTCGATCTTCCTCGTGGTGGCTTCAGTAGTGACTGTAGTTTCAGGTTCTTTGAAGCTTGCCGGCAGGCTCTCCATGTTCGTCTTCTTGACGGTCTTGTAAACTCCCACGCTGCACATCTTGGATGCCACGTGTCTTTTGGTGTTCTTGTTACGTGCCATTTTCCCCCGTATCAGGCTTCTTGACTTGTTCAGGTGACTTGCTTGATAGCGTTCGCAGTTGCGAATGGCCAAACGACTTGCGCTAGATACAAATACAAATGGGATAATGTTAAATACCTAGGGGAATTTCTGCCGGCTTCCTGGCCTAGGCGTTAGCGACTTTTCTCCGTAATCTCGTATACTCTCGTAAGTAACGTGACGACTGTGAGAATCAGCAGTGGTTGGAATCGCGTCGGTAACTGACGGGGTATGTGAGCCGGCCGCTCAGAAAGCAATGGCAAACTACTGAACGTAATCTTGCCAAGAAATGGCCAACAATCAGCTGAAAGATGCCGATGTTGACAGCGATGTCCTGTAAAGGATATGCAAAACATTTAGGGGCATTTATAACATCAGATGGAAGATGAACAGCAGAATATGGCAGGCAAAAGCCGCATTTAAGAAAATTAAGCGTATCTTATGTAATAAGTCATTATCATTGAATGTAAGAAAGAGTGCTGAAATGCTATATAGAACCAGTTTTGCGATATGGCAGTGAATCTTGAAATGTAAATAAACAAATTAAGAAGAAATTAGAGGCAACAGAGATGTGGTTCATGAGACGAATGTTGCGAATTTCTTGGACTGCCAGCGTAACTAACCATGATTGCCTGAAACTGGCTAATGAAACCAGAACATTATATACTACAATAAAAAAAGACAAACAGCTTTCTTCGGTCATGTGATGAGAAGAGAGGCATTAGAGAACATCGTGACAACTGGGAAGATCGAGGGGAAGAGAGGCAGACCAAGAGAAATTATGCTGGATGGATTGAGACGGTGGCATGGAGGAATATCATCAGCAGAGTTTATCCAGAACACAACCGAGAACTGTGGAGAGACATGAACGCCTACGCCAGCTGGCGGGGCACTTGATGACGATGATGGTGCTTTTATCCATTCGATCATGCAAGGGCCATAATATGTCAAAATATTACGAAGACTATATTTAACAATGGCTTCCCCTGATCTGAACTAGATTGTTATACAACACAAGGCAAGGTCACCCGCATGTCTGTCGCCGCAGCTTGTTGTTTCTCTGCTCTGTCTACAGTGATTACAGGTGGGCCGACCTTATGAGGCAGTTATATAATCTGCAAACACAATTAATGTTCATTCAGATGAATGTGTCTCCAGTTTTTATAGCGATACCATTTTAAATTTTCGTTATTGTTTGGACAGTTTTTAAAACATTTCCATTTCCCCAAGAAATTTGAAAGTAGTCTTGACTACTCTAGAGTTAGTACTCTACACTTAGTTTTAAATTTAACTGTATTTTTAATTTTATTAAGTGGATTTTATGTCACCATTCATATCATCCTGATCGATCGGCCAAGATCAAAGCTAAGACTACTAAGAGGTCCTACATATAAATAATAAATATCATACTCATGTTCTCTGTTTGCTAGACATTTCAGTAGTACATTTATTTTAAATTCAGAATTTGAGACCTGCATTTAAATATTAAATATTATAATCTGAGTTCAACCTGCAGCAGATACAAAATGCGTATAAACACAGCCAAAACCGAAGTAATGCAAGTTAGCAGATCGCCTGGTCCACTAAGTATACAGATAAATAACACAACTCTGAAACAAGTTAAAGAATTCAAATACCTTGGAAGTATGATCACAGAAGATGGCAGATTGGACAGAGAAATTGTCAAAAAGCTAGTGCACTTACATACATATCAACTATCACCCTATTGAAGCATCCAAACATACCCATGTCCGCAAAACGGCAGATAATAAACAGCATATTCACACCAACCCTATGCTATCAATCTCAAACCTGGACTTTATCCAAATTACACCGTCGCAAAATCAACACCTGCGAAATGAGATGCCTGAGGAGAGCTGCCAACTTAACAATCTGAGACCGAGTAAGAAATGCTACTATCAGGCAGACTGTGGGATCAACACCTTGTGCCACATTTATTGAAAGATAGAAGATCAAGTGGTTTGGCCATGTCGTTAGAATGCAACATCAGCAACTACCAGCACTGGCCTTACATCAAAGATCATCTGCGACGAGACCACGAGCACGTCCAAGAAGAAAATGGATTGACGACATCAGAGACATTGTACAACCACACGGAATGACACTATCCAGTGCCGTCCACCGGGCGCTGGAACGCAAATTATTCCTCCCCACGACGCTTGACGGCAGAAGTGGAAGATGATGATGATGATTTAAATATTAATTGAATTTGGATAAATCTTGAAATGTTAAATGAAATGTGATCCAATGATTTATGCCTATCCACTGTTTAAATAATTAATTTAAATGCCGGCATCAACTCAAATTCAAAGCACAAGTGTTATTTTGCATAATGAAATGAATTAATAATTAATAATTGCTACATAATTTTTTTTTCTTTTTTTTTTCCGCGTTTCGATCCTGTTTCAGGATATTGCGGTCAACACCAGCATCTTTCAGCTGTATGTTGATTCCTAGGCTAGATTACGCTCATCAGCATGCCACGACTTTCTGAGCGACCGGCTCCATACTCTCATAAGTCACTTTTGCAATTCGAACCACTGCTAATTCTCATTGCGTCACGTGATGAGAGTATTTGGGGTTAGCGGAGAAAGCTGCTAACCCCTCGGCCATGGAGCCGGCAATTGCTACATAATAAATGTGTTAATGATTACCAAGAGTAGGAGGTTTGTTGATCATGATTTTCAAATTGAGTATTTGTTTACTAATGAAACCACCACAGATAGATAGGTCTTGAAAAACCAAATCCAAAGGTATCTCAGTGATGTAGGTATGTCAATTCTAAGTGGAGATATTCATATTTGAGTGTCAGGATCTTGAACCAAAACAAAAATTTTTCAGGATTTCCCAACTGTGCAACTCTCCATTGTGTCCAGATATCTCCACTTAGAATTGACATACAGGCTCCATTGAGGTACCGCAGGATTTAGTTTTTCAAGACCTATGTAGCAGTGGTGATACTCTTTAGTAAATACCCAATTTGAAAAAAAAACATTAAAGTAATGCAACAGTAACATTTAAAAATTTAGTCTTCAAAAATGATGAGGCATGATGTCACCATGCGAGATTGTCTCAAACGGGTCATAGACGGATATGAAAACTCATTTCAAGTATATGTTCCGTTATGTTAAATAATAAAATATAGTAAAAGTATACAAATAAATTATTAATAATCTTTAAACTCAATTTTGATGGTGCAACTTCAGAAGAGTTTGAAATCAAGAGTGGGGTTAAGCAAGGTTGTGTACTAGCTCCCACCCACTTTGGAATATACTTTTCACTTCTACTGAAATATGCCTTTCGTGATCAGGATGGTGGTATATACATTTACTCAAGCTCAGATGGCGCCTCTACAATGCTCAGAGATTGAAGGCCAAGACCAAAATTAGGAGGGTACTGATCAGAGAGTTGCTTTTTGCAGATGATGCTGCAGTTATAACCCACTCTGAGGAAGAATTACGTCCACTATCTACATTCTCCAATGCTTGTTCTGAATTTGGTTTAACAATTAGCAAAAAGAAGACACAGATTATGTCGCAAGGTGCACATGGGGTACCATCAATCTTTATTGATGACACCAATCTAGTGGTAGTAGACCATTTTACATATCAAGGATCAGTGGTAAATAGCAAATTATCCCTAGATCAGGAAATCAACATCAGGATTTGTAAGGCAGCAACAACAATGAACAGGTTAACAAAAAGTCTGGGAAAACAGGAAGCTTACTGCCAAAACAAAAGTCCTTGTCTATCAAGCCTGTGTCCTTAGTACTCTTCTTTATGGCAGTGAAACCTGAACAACTTACTCACACCAAGAGAAACATTTAAATAGCTTTCATATGCAGTGTCCTGCGAAGAATACTTGGTAATCAGTCTTCGTAGACTTAGATGGATAGGACATGTTAGGAGGATGGATGATGGTAGAATACCAAAGGACATCTTTTTTTGTGAATTACAGATGGGTAAGAGATCTCAGGGTCGGCCTCTACTACGATACAAAGATGTGTGTAAGCGGGACATGATTGATACAGGCATTGATAATGCACATTGGGAGCAAGTCGCCGCTGAACGTGCTGCATGGAGGGCAGAAATGGAATAAAGACAAAGGAGAAAATTATTGCAGATAAGTCGCACACCGAACGTGTGAGACATAAGATGGTGCATGATGGTGGAAATGACCATGTGTTCACATGCATCCACTGTGGATGAACATTTACAGTGCAAATTGGCCTTATCAGTCACATTCGCTACCGACATGGGTTGTAGTTATTATGCCTTTTTGAAGCACAAGCTATTGTCTGTCACGACAGCAAAGTACCAATGAAATGAATCTTTAAACTTGTATTCTCTTTAATTTTAGTAGTTCAAATTGCATGTGAAACATATGCTCAGCCTATTCCGATCGATATTCGCTGAGCCGCCATCTTGGATTTCCATTCACAAAGACAAAATAATATGTCCACAGAAATATTGTTTTCTACCACCAATCATTGACGATCAATGAAACTTTCCAAATATATATATAAAAATGGATGCAGAATTTGAATATACATCTCAAAATATCTGAGGACTTACGAGAACAGCATAGAAAATAAAATCAGTTACAGTATGCTAAAATATTTTAATTATATAAATGACAAAGGTAATTTCAACCAATCGCTATGCATGGAATATTAGACTGACCTATTGTGCAGAAACTAAGATTGTGTTTTGTATTTGTCACGTGATATTTGAATGAATGAATGATGACGGAAGCATGCATGGTCTTTACCTAGCCATTTTTGGGGATCCTTCTGCGCAGACACGATTTCAGGTTTCAGATCCGGTTGCAGATGAAAATTGAATACCTACCAAGAGCAAACAGAAAAATAGTTATACTAATCTAATTTGTTGTTTTGTAAAAGTGCAAGCATGTGGGGTAATGGCAATGAATGATTTAATATTTGTTGTATGGCAGTGAATTAGGGAAGATAAAACAGGAAGAGCTTGGAAGCTTTGGAGATGTTATAGAAGAATGTTGTGAATACTTTGAAATTGGAGGTACAACAACTGATAGGCCAGTTTACCCATGGCCATCCAGTTCCTCAGCACGCTGGTCCACCTTGAACTTGGGGGTTTTATTTGGAGTTTTCTGTCTCCTAGATGGACTGCTGTCCAAAGCTAACGGGTTCCACCTTGGTCTGCCGACTGTTGCTGGTAGGCTCAAGATGATGCAGGCGAAGGCATACCTAAGAGTAGTTGCAGACACACATCACCCGTTGCATAAGGCACAGGACGCCGTTAAGGGTCAGCGACTGATAAGAGGGAAATCATGGATGGCTCAGGCGGAGGATACGATCAGACAGGTGTGCCCCTTGGAGAACATTAGGCAAGGGGAGGGGTGGGTCAGAGTGCCAGCGGAGCAGTCAGACTTGTGCAGAGTTCTAATCACATTGAGTCGGGAGTGCAGGGAGTGGCCAGCAAGGGCCATGGAAGTGGAAATCCAGCAACTAATTCAGGATAATGCTCGCTCGGGTGATGTGATTATCTACACAGATGGGTCGGTTTTGAAAGGTAGGAGAAGTTTCTGGGGGTTCTTAGCAGAAGCTAATGGTCGACGTTTGGTGCAGGAGAGCCTGGCATATGATACCACAACATCTAGCTTAAGAATGGAGGTGGAGGCGGTCAGTGCAGCTTTCCGCTGGATGGAGAATACGATACACACACACATCGTGATTGTAACTGACTCAGAAAGTATGCTGAGGAAGGTGAGGACAGGTAAGCTTCGGGCAGAGTGGCTTGCTTCGCTTCGGCAGTCACGGTGGCAAGCATCGCTGGATCTTTTCTCTGGGGCATGCCAGTGTGCTGGGGAATGAACAGGCTGACAGATTGGCTGGCTCTGCAAAACTTGGTGGAGTATTGATGCATGACAAGGCAGACGTGGTTGCTGCCTTGTGAGAGCACATGTACACCTCGGAGGAGCAAATGGATCACCATGGTCTTGCAAGAATGAGACAAGCGTGGAGTGCCGAGGGGATCTGGCCGACGCTCGAAGCTTCAGAGGAAAGGCAAAACGGACATATAATCAGATTGCTACTGGTACTATTGGTGTTGGAACTCTTCGCTGGCTGCTGAGGATGGGGATGGAGCGCTTATGGGAATGCCCTGAATGCTGTGATGTCGGTTCCTAAATCAATCAATCAATCATCATAGATGAAAATGTTGGGAGAGATAAAATAATAGTGTACATTGATGGTTCTGTGCATCACGATGGGATATCTGAATGGGTTTTTGAGCTAGGGTAAAGTGAAAGTTGTGGCTAGACAAAATTAAACCTACAGGTCTACAACCTCAAGGATGAGGCTGGAGGTGGAGGCTACCATGGCAGCTTTGAAGTGAATAGCTGGCAATAAAATTATGACAGCAATCATTGATTATTTATTTTCATTCTGTAGTTCTGTGGCTAAGGGCTTGCGAATGCGGTTTGTGAGTCCATATACCCGGGTTCGAAACCCAGCGGTGCTGGTTTTTTCAAAAAAAGGTATAGGGGCCGGTTGTTCAGAAAGCAATGGCAAACTACTGAACGTAACACTTGCCTAGTACATCAACAGCAGCTGAAAATTCAGGTGGTGACTGCAACGTCCCGTAAGGGATACGCAACAAAATAGATAGTGCATACAGTACAGTGTGAACAATTGTAGCATGAATTAATCTGTCTTGCAAGGGAAAGAGTGAGCAGTTTTATTAGTGACTAGAGTGCCAGTAAGAGGGATACTTAAAATGGATGAGGCAAACATTTTAGACTACTTATGAACAAATTCTAGTTGAAGATTCAATTACAGCTAGACATCGACTCATAGTTGGCTTTCAAGAAGAACCGCGGCACTGAGAATCAACATACATTTACATACCTATCCCAAGAGATAGAACATACCTTTTAAGAAAAGAAAAATACTGATTTTTTAGGATCAGACCAAAGCGAGAGAATGTACTTTTGCAATACTTTAACATACTTTATGGTATTTACAAATAAGCAACAAAGTAGTTATGTCATCTGCCTTATGCTCTAAAGGCCATGGGTTCACGTTCAGACTGTCATTCAGACCAGGAGTGCAGTTTTTGTCAACATCCCTGTGTTCATTGCTGGAGTATGAAGTTCTTGCTTTGTGCAGTCCATTCTGCAAAGAGAGACAAAGCTTGATGGGATAAAACCATGTGCCATGAAGTTGATTCTCTTGACTTTAACCTTGAAGATCATGGCTTGTTCCAAATATCTGATTCATCTTGCATATATAATACACATCCAGAATATTCTTGGACAAATTTTAACTATCCATATAATGGACACCATAATTTTTTTGACAAACTATTTGTTTTAAATGAATGAAATCTACAAACAATATACATTATCATTTCCTCTATTGTCTGTGTATTGTCTTATAGAAGCAATGGCTCTACTGGATTCTTGTTAGGCCAGACTCTGCAAAACCGATCATTGGGTTTTGTTAGTGTGTTGATGTTGTCTTGAATTACTTTCTTTTTAGTGCTTGTGGATGATGTCACTCCATTGACTGCATTTTCATTTGACTCAAAATGATGCACTCATGTTTTGTCACCTGTACCTGTTTTTGGCAGAAAGTCCCCTCCCCAAGCATCGAAATGCTCCAAATTTTAGAACAAATTGTTTTCCATTTAAATCTGCTTATTTGTGAGACTTCATGAAGTCCATCCTTTAATATGCGAGAGTTTTGACAATATTATGGCCAATTGTTGACTTGAAATGCAAAAATAATGGCATCAGCATGGTTCAACATGTTTGGACTGGTAGCTGTGGTAGAACATCCGGAGAGCGTAACATTATGCAGCTCTGTCTCTTCAATTTCTTAAGCTTTAACTCTCTGAGCCCAGTGACTGACAATGCTTCTATTCGCTGCATAACTTTCATACACAGCACATAGATGTTTGTGAATGTTCACCACAGTTGCTTTTTCCGCAGCCAGAAATTCTATTACAATAACTCAAGTTATTCACATGCACCATTTAACGGATTACTGTAACTGTCCAAATATGGTGCAATTTCTTTCAAACAATATATTCCAAATTTGAAGGGTGCCAAATTTTGTGTTTCTATCTTTACTGTTTGCAGAGAAAACAAATATGTGGTCTATTTACTTTCTGGCCGACCCTCATATTAGCAATGTGACCATAATTGTTAATTTATTCCAGTCTCCTGTTATGACTGAAACTGACCTGAACCATAATGTCAAGAGGAAGTGACTTGTCGGGCTTGATTCGAGGAATTGAACAGATAGCCCGTGCCCTGTTTGATCACCGAAGTAGAGAATTGACTAGAATCTGGAAACATTCAAGTATTAGAGATGTCGTCCATGACGTTGAGCTCCGGGTGGAGAGAAAAGTCACTGCGGCAGCATCAACAAGAACAGATGCTGTACAGGTTTGTTTGTTTATGTAACTGTTTGACAGAGTGTATAAATGCTGTTTGATATTATTGTTAATGAAAGTGCAATTAACTAAATTAATACAGTGAACTTAATTAAAATTAAGTTAATATATACGTCTGAAGTTGGAGTGAGTTCGCCTGATGGCAAGGGACGATGGTAATAGGGAAAGCTAATATACACACAAAAATCAGCCCAGTGCACTAAAAAAGTAGTAGCAAGTGTACGCTTGAGTTTAAAGCAAGCGAACGTTAAAGAAATTCTTTTCAAATAAAAATTAATATGTTAGCTAACTAACCAAATAACAATGAAGCAAGAGGTAAGGAAAACATGCTGGTGCTGGGTAGGACACACATTGAGAAAACCTGATGGTTGTGTTAGAAAACATGCTGGGTAGAACACACATTGAGAAAATCTTATAGTTGATTTAGAAAACAGCTCCCTATAGCCCACAAGACCAATTAAATAGAGGAAGATCTAAACACACATGGAGAAAATAATTAGAGACAGATGCGTGGCATGGGGAGGACATGGAGAGAGCTGAAAGATGGCAAAAGATAGGATGGTTTAGTGCGAGATGGTTGAGGGCCTACACTCCATTGAAAGGGTGGAAGAAGAAGAATAGATTAGCTTACCCATATGTTATGCAGGGCCCATAAAGGAAGCAGAAAATATAAACACTATAACCTACCATGTATTTTGAAAGAGGTGAATGAGGAGGGTTGATGTGAGACTGGGTACCCTATCCTGTAGAAAGCTGTATCTGCAAAACCCAGCCAATCACGAACAAGTCTCCAAAGGGCTTGGCATTAGTTGGTTGAAGGCCTTTGCTTTGTTGGGAGATGAAAGGAAGAACAGGCTAGCTGGGAGTAGTGGCTAGCATGCTTGCCTGCCGGCCTGGTGCTTTATGGGTTTGAATCAGCATTGGGGCCAATTGTTGAAGTTGACCTGATCAACCCAGCCTAACTGGTTACCAGAAAATGTAAGTCAAAGGTAGCCTGCCTGATACTGACCACATCACCCACCATTAGTCTTTAAACATATGGGTTGAGCACCATATACCCAGTGTGCTCATGACATCTAAACAGATCCTTTACTTGTTGACTTCTTATGTAAGCTATTCAGTTGTTTGTTATTATGTGGGTTGGAGGAACACTTAGCTCGCTTATTTGTGTTGTGTAGCTGTTGTTGTTGTTGTTGTTGTTGTTGTTGTTGTTCTTCTTCTTCTTCTTCTTCTTCTTCTTCTTCTTCTTCTTCTTCTTCTTCTTCTTCTTCTTCTTCTTCTTCTTCTTCTTCTTCTTCTTCTTCTTCTTCTCCTTCTCCTCCTCCTCCTCCTCCTTGTCCTCATCCTCCTCCTGCTCCTCCACCTCCTCCTCCTCCTTTTTCTTACACCTTCAGCCATCAACTTGAAAATATTTAAAGAAGTAAGCAATCAACTAGAGCTTGTTGACATTGCCATAGAGTTTAGTAAAGTAATTTTCTTTGTTCTGCAAATATTGGACACTCGTGCGGTAAATTCTGAGCTGTAATTTTCCAGTTCCACAACTGCATTCATCAGTATCTCCTATCTTTAGATTATTTCAGCCTTTTTTGTCGTTACAGAGTCTAAAGATTGCTACTTGTACAGTTGCACATGTTGAAAGTTCACTGACTATATTTCCCCAGAATTGCTTTCCAACAACGTCATTGCATAAGTTCAAGATTCATGCCTTGCATTTATCTCAATGATATATTTTATTTTTCACAAACCACTTCGCGTAATGACATGCATCTCTAAGTGAAGTTTGAATCCAAGTCTGAACCTAGTGTATTATTTGTGTAAAATGAGGAACTATGGAATATGCCCACGAATCCTTATCCATTTCCTGACCTTCTCAGATAATGGGGGGGGGGGGGGGGGGGGGGGGGGGGGGGGGGGGGGGGGGGATGATGGATGGATGAGATTCTGTGTGATGTTGCAAAATTAAAAATGAGATTCTCTGTGGATGTTGCAAATGTTAAAATTCCCTGTGGAAAGAATAGAGTAGGCCATAAATTTCCACTACCATGGCAATATTAGAAAATCTACTCACAACAGAATTTTATTGTCTTGATACAGCCATACACACACTGGAATCTTTACAGGTGCTACAGAGTTCATCAATCAGGTGCCATCTCCATAATTAAGGTTGACTGTAAAGGATCTCCAGTACTCCCTATTTCTCACCCTGGTATACAATGATAGACTGCTGTTCGTCCATCCTTTCATGGTATCTTCCCACTTGTATCACTGTCTGCCTCTGGTTCTCATGCCGTCACTCTACCCTTTAGTATGGTTTTTGCAAGAGTGCTATGTCTTTTAATGTGGCCAGAATATTTAACCTTTTTTTTTAAATGTCTTTCATCAACTCTTTTCATTCCCATCCTCTCTAGAACCTCTATATTTGATTGTTTTAGTTTCCATGAAATACAATCTTTTCTTCTTCACATCCATATCTCCAGGGCTTCAATTTGAATTTCCAATTGCGTGTTCATTATCCAGATTTCTGCACCATATATTGAGTAGCATTATCTAAGAAATAGATCAGAACACTAATGGTTAGTTTCAAGTGTGATATAAAATAGTTTATTGAAGATCTTATAGTAAGTTTGACACATAGAGTTTGTTTGATACCACTGTAGTAAGCTTGACTCTTAAGAGTGAGTTCATTTAATACCACTGTAGTGCTTTAATTTAGAGAGTGAGTGTGTTTGATACACCACTGTCGTACATTTGATTTATAGAGCAAATCTGTTTGATACTACTGTAGTAGGTTTGATTTATAGAGCAAGTTTGTTTGATACCACTATAGTAGGTGTGATTTATAGAGTGATACAACATATTGATGTTAAGATAAATATATATATATATATTATAGGAAACTATACAGCGGACAGTTAACCAAGGCTTGGAGACTATCAGCACAATAAAAAGCCAAGCATCTACAGTAGCTGCTAAATTGTATGGTAATTCCCATGATTCCGATGTGTCCAGCGCATCCTTAAATCGTAACACAAATGCTGCAGATTCTAGCAACACTCAAGATAGACTGTCTGAAGCATTCATCATTCAAGCTTCCGTTCTTTCACAGAGTGAAGGTATTATCTTTTACAATTAGAACTTAAATTTGTTCATTTTATGTAATACTTGGCTGACTAATATTTTTGAATGTAGGGTAAAGGACAAAGACAGTCCCATGTTAGATTTTCTTTGGGTGTGAAGTGGAAGGCATTTATTTATTCTTTGTGATGTTGGTATGAGTTAGGGTAAGCAGTTTCCTTCTCTGTTGCCTTTTTAAAAATCTTCCTGTGAAACTTCTGATGCCCATTTGACAAGGCTGAAGAACACTGCACATACAAGAAACAACTTTGACACATATACTTGTCAAGCTATTAAAGAACTCTGCACACAGTTGAAACAATTTTGACCATACTTGTCAAGCCATTAAAGAACTCTGCACCAGCTGAAACAATTCTGACCATACTTGTCAAGCCATTGAAGGACTCTGCATACAGTTGAAACAACTTTGACCATACTTGTCAAGCCATTAAAGAACTCTGCACCAGCTGAAACAATTCTGACCATACTTGTCAAGCCATTGAAGGATTCTGCATACAGTTGAAACAACTTTGACCATACTTGTCAATAATACTGCACACAGTTGAAATACATTTGACCATATATTCAAAAAAGCCGCACGCAGTTGAAATACCTTTGATCCATGCGTGTGAAGCCATTGAAGAAGTCTGTAAATGGTAGAAACAACTATGACCGTACGTGTCAAGCCATTGAAGAGGCCTGCACTTGGTAGAAACAACTATGACCGCATGGTAGAAACAACTTTGACCATATGTGTCAAGCCATTGAAGAAGTCTGCACATGGTAGCAATAACTTTGACTATATGTGTCAAGCCATTGAAGAAGTCTGCACACGGTAGAAACAACTTTGACCATACATGTCAAGCCATTGAAGAAGTCTGCACGCGGTAGAAACAACTTTGACCATATGTGTCAAGCCATTGAAGAAGTCTGCACATGGTAGCAATAACTTTGACTATATGTGTCAAGCCATTGAAGAAGTCTGCACATGGTAGCAATAACTTTGACTATATGATGTCAAGCCATTGAAGGAAGTCTGCACATGGTAGCAATAACTTTGACTATATGTGTCAAGCCATTGAAGAAGTCTGCACATGGTAGCAATAACTTTGACCATATGTGTCAAGCCATTGAAGAAGTCTGCACATGGTAGCAATAACTTTGACTATATGTGTCAAGCCATTGAAGAAGTCTGCACATGGTAGCAATAACTTTGACTATATGTGTCAAGCCATTGAAGAAGTCTGCATATGGTAGAAACAACTTTGACCATACATGTCAAGCCATTGAAGAAGTCTGCACATGGTAGAAACAACTTTGACCATACGTGTTGTTAAAAGGCATCAGAGAGTGATCATAAATGGTCATGCAAATAGCAAGAACAGATTTGAAAACAGCAAATGTTAATGGGGTATCTGGAAAATTGTATTAAATTGAAGTTATGGTACATAGGATAATGTAGACTTGCAGTCAGTGCTCCCTCGAAACTGTGTGATTAGTTATTCAACAGATCATCTTCATTGTACATCGAACTATTAGTCCGTAAATGCTCAGATACCCTCCTCAATATCTCCCTTAGCTTGTAACAACAAATGACACCAGTTCTGTGTTGGTTGACAGTTCTTCTATGACTCCCCACATGACACGCTTGGCCCCCTTGGACCTGATGTTCTTGCAGTCTGTTCAAAGTTGTGGAATCACATCGATCCCTTGAGTCACATGAAGTGTGGATTGTTGTCAGTAAATGATCTACTTCATAAGCTACCAGCATTAATGCCGTGAGCTAGCCTACATTGGCTACTGCGTAAACTTTGTCGTTACATCATCTGTTTCGGCACTAGCAAAGAAAATATGCACTGAGGGATAAAAATGTGTAGACTAGCACATATTAGCACATTGTTGCTGCTGCTTCTTGTATTTGTTTCTCTATCATGATGGAGCACAGACCTTCAACCGACTTATGCCAGGACTGTCTATCCTTTGCTGTTTGCTACAGCTCCCTATATTATTCACCTCTGTCTCTAATTCTCACCATGTGTTTTTATGTCTCCCCCTGTTTCTTTTGTCCTGTAGTTTACGGAGAAAAAACTTTCTAGTTATGCTATTAATAGGTTTTCTGTGCATGTTTTAGGCTGGCAATGAAACAATCAAATACATTGGTGCTCAGTACTTGAAATATAACAGTCCACCAAAAGGATTAGAATCCAGCACAACTTGAACTCCAGTATTCACTGTATGAAACTGTAAATATTACTGGCATTTTTCAAGTCAACTGGCTTATCTCACCAAAAATGTAATCATTTGAAGACATATATCTTTGTTGTGTTGATGCATGGACCTTGAAACAAACATTAAGAAGAAAATCACATCTTTTGAGGCAAAGTATTACTGAAAAATTCTTAAAATGTGCCAAACCAAGAAGAGGGAAAATGCAGGTGTAATGAAGGACTTTAACATCAAAGGTAACCAGCACATAAATAACATCGTATAATTCTAGTTACATGAAATATCTGGATGGTTTGGAAAGAGCAGTACCCAGGTTGGTAACCCTACCAACAAATGCCTGAAGAAATTAGATGTGTCAGCCGAAAGGTTCAAATATTGCAGCTCTGCTGTAAACAGGCACAACGCAAGTACGCCAAAAAAACATTCTGGATGAACGCAAGAAGATAGAGCAGTAATAGAAGGCATGTTTCCTGGAAGATAATACAGAGGCCAACGAAGACAATGGTGGACACAGGACATTAAATTGACCTTGAATTGTTACAATGGAGAAGGCAGGAGAATCTGAGTGAATGATTACGTCTTTTCTGGTCGGTTTTGAATGGCAGCAACATTATATAAAGGACATGTATGTGTTTCCACACAAACCCACACACATAAAACATGTATACACACTCATGCATATTCCCATTTTCTCTCTTCAGTTTGTGTATGTATTTATAATCCTTTCATATTCCTTGATTTCACTGATCATTTGTAACAATTCACAGTATTTTCTCAACTCTTGCCACCTGTTATTTTTCCACCCAGTAACAGATCTACCTAATAATCAGAAAAACTGGGTCTGTGCACTACGGAATGAAGCTAGCACGCTCGGTCTACATATTTAAAATGTCAATCACTCAGAAAGCAATAGCGATATCTTTTCATTTTGTAGAACCACTATCACCACTTTCATTAGCTGTTAATGCAGCCCCTATTGATGCCAGCCAAGCATCCACTTCAACTCTGTTAAGGAAAGCATCTGCACCAGAAACACCTGGGTTATCCCATTCTCTTCAAGAAAATGTGGTATCGGCAACAGATACAGGTAATTTACATTTACTACTGAGCTTTGCTTTGTTTGCTGAACAATAAAAAAAAATAGTATGTCCTGTTCAGGATGTTCAGTCACAGCCAGCCCATGTTGGCTGTTTTTGATTTACTCAGCAATTTTACATGCTGTAGTTTGCCGTTGCTTTTAAAACAATACATATTTTATTATGTGTCTGTTCTTTTCCTCCATTTGTGGTGCTCTATTAATCTTCAGTGTTTCTTGAAAAGAAAAATGCTAGCTCAGTGGTTCTCAACCTTTTTTGGCCCCTTTAACCGATATGTTCAGAATGTCATTTCCCCCCCCCCCCCCCCCCTCCTTTCAAATTTCCTCCCTAGAAATCACACCCCCCCCCCCCCCCCCCCCCCCCCCCCCCCCTATTACACATGTATACATAAAAATGGAAGCTAAATTTAATAACACATACTATAACTAGACATCTACATAAAACGTGATTTGCGGATGTACTTAAGTTATAAAACAAATTTCATTAGGACGAGAAGTACAGAACCGTACAATTTAGAAGGAAAAACAATATCAAGTAACTGGTTCTTGTATTCATCCATCCATCCATCATGTGCCATACCGGTAAGCGTGGGCGGTCATGTTCTGCCATCTCACTCGACCACCAGAGTTGTGGATCAGCTCCGTGTTTCTGTCTCGACCATGCCACAAGGCCAAGCCATCCAGCTTCTAGGTCTTCCCCTTGGTCTGTTCCCCTCGATCTTACCAGTTGTCACCAAGTTCTCCAAATCAATTCTTCTCATAACATGCCCAAAAAATTGTGACTGTCTACGTCTAATGTCTCTAATCAGTTTACGATCTTCATTTGTTTCTTGAAGGACTTATTCATTGGTCTTTCTTGCTGTCCATGGTATTTTTTGCATTTTCCTCAGAAACCACATTTCTACAGCCATCAGATGTTTTTCAGCCTGACTGCTCATTGTCCAAGCTTCACATCCATATAAAAGTACAGGTTCTATGTAGCATCTCAACACTCTTTTTCTCATTTCAATTGACATCTTTTTATTGGTCAGTATGTTTTTCATCTTGCTAAAGGCTACTTTTGCCATGGCGATTCTTGTTCTAATCTCTTCAAGGCATCTCCCATCAGATGTTATTACTGTTCCGAGATAATTGTACCTATTCACTTGTTGAAGAATATTCCCATTTACTTGTATATTACATTGTGGTATTTCGTTCTTCCTAGTGACGACCATAATCTGTGTCTTTTTACAATTTAATTCTAATCCTAGTTGTTCACTGTGTGTAACAACCGCATCTACTAAATTTTGCAGGTCCTGTATTAATACGATCTTGAAATAATCTTAATTTCCCCCCCCCCCCCCTGGAAAACCCTAACATTCGGGGGGGGGGGGGGGGGGAGAGACCAGTTTGAGAACCACTGTGCTAGCTTATCCGGTTTGTAACAGTATTTAAAAAGATCCTTAGTTCATTCTGTGTGGACATGGAGACATTTGAAAGACTTGTTGATTTTTAAGTCTAGTTCTCAGTGTTCCAGAATTATAGCAGGACATACTTTGTCAGTTCCAACCAGGACAATTATCTAAATAAAATTAAATCTATAGTTTTACATAATCCCAAAATACTGATCATATAATATTTAATTTCTCCTACCACTTGGACACTTACTAAGTAAGATGAATAGCTCATAAATGCCTCTGAATATAAATGTTATAGACGAGTTCTAAGAATATCTTGGATACAGAAAAGAACAAAGGCATCCATACAAGATCTGAATATTGAAGAAGGTTGGTTATTAAAGATGATAAAACAAAGAAAATTGAAATCATTTGGTCACTTGAAACGTCATGAAAGTCTGGAGAGAACAATAATGGAGGGGTATATGCCCCGGAAGAGACGAAGAGGGAGGCCAAAGAGAAGATGGATACAGGATGTGGCAGATGATCTCTGAATGGGTGTATCAGACGCGGGACATTTTGCTTATGATCGAGAAGTTTTCTGGAAGGTTGTTATGGGAGCGAGGTTCTGCAAAGGACATGCTGCTGAATGAATATGTGTGTATGTGTGTGTGTATATGTGTGTGTGTATATATATATATATATATATATATATATCATTGGCACCATGTCATCTTAAAAGACAATAGTTTGTTACATTGTGTGCTTCGAAAAGGCATAATAACTACAACCCATGGTGATAGCGATTGGACTGATAAGACCAATTCATGCTGTAAATGTTCGTCCACAATGGATACATGTGAACACATGGTCATTTTCACCATCACGCACCATCTTGCATCTCACACGCTCAGTGTGTGACCTATCTGCAATCATTTTCTCCTTTGTCTTTATTCAATTTCTGGTATTTACCCTTCATGCAACACGTTCAGCGGCGACTTGCTCCTAATGTGCATTATCAATGCCTGTATCAATCATGTCCTGCTTACACGCATCATTGTATTGTAGTAGAGGCTGATCCCGAGATTTCTTACCAATCTGTAGTTCACCAAAACAGATGTCCTTTGGTATTCTACCATCATCCATCTAAGTCTACGAAGACTGAGCATGGATCAAACCATCACACAACCTGATCTTTCCGGTACTTCAGTATTTGTGATGTTGTCTTGCCACTTAATACCACGTATTTGCAGACACCGCATATGAAAGCTGTTTAAGCATTTCTCTTGGTGTGAGTAAGTTGTCCAGGCTTCACTGCCATAAAGAAGAGTACTAAGGACACAGGCTTAATAGACAAGGACTTTTGTTTTAGCAGTAAGCTTTCTGTTTTCCCAGACTCTTTGTTAACCTGTTCATTTTTTTTTTGCTGTCTAACCAATCCTGATGTTGATTTCCTGATCTGGGGATAATTTGCTCTTTACCCCTGATCCTAAATATGTAAAATGTTCTACTTTCTACAGTTTGGCGTCGTCAATAAAGATTGATGGTATCAATCAATTTACATAATCTGTCTTCTTTTTGTTAATTGTTAAACCAAATTCAGAACAAGCATTGAAGAATGCAGATAGTAGACGTAATTCTTCCTCAGAGTGGGTTGTAATTGCAGCATCATTTGCAAACAACAACTCTCTGATCACTACCCTCCTAACTTTGGTCTTGGCCTTCAATCTCTGAGCAATGTAGATAGAGGCCGCCATCTGAGTGTGAGTGAATGTATATACCACCATCCTGATCACAAAAGGCATATTTCAGTAGAAGTGAAAAGTATATTCCAACATACAAATACACTTACATGCAGGCATATAGTTACCCATATATGTACATGCAAATACACTTACTTGCAGGCATATATTTACCCAAAGATATACACACAAATATACTCACATGTAGACACATATTTTCCAATAGATGTGCAAATGTACATACTATTTACCCATATATGTACATATTAGATGTACAAAGTACACTTGTATGTTGACATATATTTGCCCATATACATACATGTACCCACAAAGTATTATTGTGACATTCTGTTCACAGAATTGCTACCACATACATTTAATGGCATGGATACTCACACACACAGAAACACATACTTTATATATATACTTCTATATGTAGTTTTTGAAGCATGACACATGAGTGTTCACTAGTGCATATGATGCAATACAACATCACATGGTTGTTCATGTTACCATTTTTGTGAGATTAAGTTATCATTAGATATCTGTCAGAGGTATTTTGAATTGTGCATAGCCCTAATTCATCATTATCATCATCATGTGCCATGCCGATAAGCGTGGGCGGTCATGTTTCACCATCTTACATGATCACCAGAGTTGAGGATCAGCACCATGCTTTTGTCTCGGCCATGTCACATGGCCAAGTCATCCAGATATTTACTTCTCTGCCTTCAGCTTGTTCTTTTCCCCCTCAATCTTGCCAGTTGTCACCAAGTTCTCTAGTTTATTTCTTCTCATAACATATCCAACAAATTGTGACTGTTTACATCTAATCAGTTTACGGTTTTCATCTGCTTCTTGTATGACTTGCTATTGGTTTTTCTGTCTGTTCATGGTATTCTTTGCATTTTCCTCAGAAACCACATTTTCATTGCCATTAGATGTTTTTTGCTGGTCTGCTTATTGTCCATGTCTCACATCCATACAATAGTACAGGTTCTGTGTAGCACTTCAACACTCTGTTTCTCATTGCAATTGACATCTTTTTATTGGTCAGTATGTTTTCCATCTTGCAAAAGACACTTCGCCATAGTCATACTTGTTCTAATTTCTTCAAGGCACATTCCGTAGGTGTTATGATTGTTCAGAGATAGCTGTACCAGTTCACTTGTTTAAGAATATTCTCATTTACCTGTATATTACATTATGTCATTTTTTTCTTTCTAGTGCATACCATAATCTGTCTTCTTACAATTTTAATTCTAACCCTAGTCAAAAAGCGTGTACAATAAACCCATCTACTAAATGTTGCAGATCCTTTTCATTGTCTGTGGACTTTATCATCCACATATCTAATGTCCACAAGTGGTGGTTTCTTCTCTGATATTTTCTAAATTTGTAAAAAAATTACCATAGTTGAATAAATAATTGAGTTAACAAATATTTTGATTAATGTTAACTCCTGCAGTTTGTACCATTTGAAGTGTTCTAGCTTTAACTGCTTAAATTATACCAATTGAATATATATTACAACCTTGGAATAACCAAAAACACATTCAACATAATGAAAGGGACGCAGAGGTGTTTCCAAGGCACCAGGGCCAGGTTTTATACTGGCCAAGACCTACTAGCACATCCTAGTCATGCATCCTGGGCAACAGGTGCCTTCGGGGTCCTGGCTAACATAGTAGGATCACTGATTCTTCCAAAGTCGGAGAGTATCTGCCTGCACGGCGAGGAACCACCAATCTGCACACCAATAAGCCAGACATGGGACAACGGATACTCGCGCAAACCTCAG
Source organism: Cepaea nemoralis (assembly GCA_014155875.1). Lineage (NCBI taxonomy): Eukaryota > Metazoa > Mollusca > Gastropoda > Stylommatophora > Helicidae > Cepaea > Cepaea nemoralis. The sequence goes on along the minus strand of JACEFZ010028259.1, from coordinate 135,949 downwards.
TCCGGTATGACATCACACTGATGTTGGACAACAGGATGTCATCATCCAACATACAGGACTTCATGCTGGAGTTCACAGCCAGCGAACGCAAGCAAGCAAGCAACATAATGGAAATATTAACATGTAAATAGTCTTAAAAATACCTGTCAAATGGGTATTCCAGATGCTGGATAGAGCACACATTGAGAAAACCTGTTAATAGTATCACTAGAAAGTTCTTTCTTGGGAATCCACTGGGCATGAGAAAAAGACGGAGACCTAAAGTCACTTAGAGAAGAGAATGAGAGATAGGGATAAATAGTGTGGGGTGGGCATGAAGGGAACCGCAGGAGGTGGCAAAAGAGAATAGAAGTACAGGTGGCTGGCATGATGCTGATGTTACCCATGCATTTGCCATTTGACCTAAAAATGGGGGGGGGGGGGGGGGCTAGCGTCATATTTATAGTATGCAAAAGGGTCCTTTAGAGTTTTTAGAGTTTTTACCAACTTCAGTCCAAACTTTTTCTTCTATCATTGTTGAAGAACTTTGCATATCAGCAACAAAACAAACCCCATTCCTGATTATTGGATTATTGTAGTGTTTATAGTAACTATTGTTCATGCAAATATGTTGTAGTCTATGGACAGTGTTAACAGTATTGTGATACACTTTCACTAGTATTGTGATACATCTTCACTACAAAACTTAATAATGATAGTTGTCAGAGTCCTAATTAGTAGCTCTGTCTAGCTCGCTGGAGTTGGACAGGCAAATTACAACATCTACGACACATCTACCAATAACACATGAATGCAATCGGAAAACTGGCAGGAGCTATCTCCTGAACAACCATTTATTACAATATATATTACAGGCTGAAAACATAGTCGCACTTCACGCTCAAACAATCGTTCACCACCAACAGCCACGCGCTAGCTCACAATGGCGATCTTTACACTGTCGCCCGCATGATCATTCACAATCACAACTTCACATCATCCCGCACATATCACAGTTAGTACATTCCTCGAATATCACTACACAACGTTCATCTCCATCTATCCGTCACAACCACTATCGTTCTATCCTTCTAGCGTTCTCTAGATCTCCACACGTCCATCTCTATTCGCTGCCTCACACACACTGCCTCTCTCCTCGTTGACCTTCCCACATCACGTGGCTCTGTTCACGGGATTCTTGCCTGACCGTCCGCTAGCCAAGCCGTGGTGTCTCTTACTGCCCTTTACCTCAGTCATGCTTACACTGACTCTCGCTTACATACCGGCACTTACATTCTTCCTTACACATGTCATATAAGACCATGACATTACTCCCCCCGCACAACCAATGTGGCACTTACTCTTGGAAAGTGGCACATTCTGTTGTTGTTACTCTTGGTACATCTTTCTAACCTTGCAGGGGATTATATGATCATAAGTATACGCTTGCGTCCCTTTTTGCTCTGATCTTTTCCGAGATTAACTTTCAAAACATTTGTTCTCTCTTTTTCAGTATTGAGGTTTCTCTCAAGGTTTTGTCGTGGTCTGACAAATGTTCTGGGTTGGGTCTACTTGTCATACCTCGTTATATTATTCAACCACCACTCCGTGACATTACATTCTGTTCATATTTCTCAATCGATTGTCTGTGCATTCTCATCTCATAGTTATTGTGACTATGCTGGTTTAAGGATTCTCCATTGGTTTACGCCTCAAATAAGGCTACAACTTCCTCTTACAGCATTCTTAAATTTTCTCTCTATTCAGACGTGGTTCCCCTCGTCTCTATTTAATGCACACTACTCGATTCTTTATGAGCACGCTATGTCAATGTGTGGTCATGGTTCGAATATACTTCATGTATGTCATAGTCTCCCTTACCTCATCTTATGTCGGAACCATGAGTTGTTTCCCCTTTTTGAGCACACCTCGTTTACTGTTATGGAGAATTGTTATTAATCTCTTTTGTTAGCATCACCTGTTAGCAATGTTCTTTCTGGTCACCATCTTCTGATGTTAATTCTATACCACTATTGCTAAGGCGTCATTCGTACGGGCTATCCAGCATACGCGAAGGGCAAGTTTGGTACAATCGCGCATTGGGATTGCCAGGCGTTGATTTTCAGCATTACAACTTATTCTATTCGCCACTATACTTACGCTCATATGTACATATCACATTATAACAATACACAGTATTATAATAATAAAATTAGACATTGGATGTCATACAGTTAATACATATACAATAAAATATACATCGTCGATGCCATTATGCACACATAGGATACCGTTCTTGTCCTGTGGAAATTATGCACACGGAATTACTTTAACAGTGTTCAATGTTCGGTTCCGTGCTGGAATCTTTGGCATGTCTTCTCTCTCATACGATTATTGACTTCTTCTGTATATCCTGATATTGTCTTTCCTTCTGTATAGTACTTAAGACTGTTCAACAAGTTTGGCCAATTTGTAAGTCCTTTTTGTAAAATTGCTGGAATTCACACGTATAAAATAAGAATTAATTAAAGTTCGGTGGCCTTAATTTTGAGTGTGGCCATGGTGCGTCTGTCTGTGACTGTCTTTGCCATAGTTTGTAGGTTGGCCTCTGGTTCATTAAAATGATCATCGGAAATGAATGTCTGTACTTGTGAAGCTGTCGTCGTTGTTCGTCGATTTCAAAAGGTAGATTCTGTATATACTCGTTTGAAAACAAAGTCAATATAGGTATATCTTACTGTTTGATACCTGAAATCACATGTTGAGTCTTACTGTTATGCTGGTGACACTTTCACGTTGAAGGACCTTTCATGCTGGTCTAAACAATGAAGTGTGCTAGTATCATAGCGCTGGAGTCGTACAGCAGACAAGGCAACTCTGGAGTTACTCAATCTAAGGATATAAAGTGGGTTACGGTTAAAATTTTCCGAAGGGTGGGGATTTTCAATTTTCATGTTGAGATCATTTTGAGTGCTATCTCCAAACCTGCACTCGTACATGTGTGTATACATTCAATAGTTCAAACAATAATAATACACCATGTATAGTTTTGAAATGTAATCGTGCATGTTTGTATGCTTTTCTGCAATTTGTGTCTATTTTCCAAATATGTAGGGTAATTTGTTGCTGATTTTTGTCAGTAATTCACACGACTGATGATTTACATTGTTCAGCATAAGTATGTGTCTGAGTTGATTTGACATAGTGTTTAGCAGTGGTAACACCAACTTTGGTTCAACAGTAATGATATAAGTAACAAAGTTTCATTAACAGTTTCATGTTTTTAGCTTTTCAGAAATGTTTGTTCGCTTTAATCTATCTATCTATCTATCTATCTATCTATCTATCTATCTATCTATCTATCTATCTATCTATCTATCTATCTATCTATCTATTCCATTTACCCCACACACACACACACACACACACATACACACACACACACACACACACGATCAGACAGGTATGCCCCTTGGAGAACATTAGGCGTGGAGAGGAGTGGGTCAGAGTGCCAGCGGAGCAGTCAGAATTGTGCAAAGTTATAATCACATTAAGCCGGGAGTGCAGGGAGTGGCCAGCAGGGGGCATGGATATGGAAATCCAGCAACTAATTCAGGACAATGCTCACTCGAGTGATGTCATTATCTACACAGATGGTTCGGTGTCATGAGGTGATAAAAGTGGCTGAGGGTTCATAGCCAAAGCCAATGGTCGACGTTTGGGGCAGGAGAGCTTGGCATATGATACCACAACATCCAGCTTAAGAATGGAGGTGGAGGCGGTCACTGCGGCTCTCTCCGCTGGATGGAGAATACGACACACACACACATCGTGATTGTAACTGGACTCAGAAAGCATGCTGACGAGGGTGAGGACGGGCAGGCTTCGTGCAGAGTGGCTTGCTTCGCTTCGGGGGACACGGGTGACAAGCATCGCCTGGATCTTTTCTCCGGGGCATGCCAGTGTGCTGGGAAATGAACAGGTGGACAGATTGGCTGGCTCTGCAGAACCTGGTGGAGTATTGATACATGACAAGGCAGACGTGGTTGCGGCCTTGTGGGAGCATGTGCACACCTCGGAGGAGCAAATGGATTACCATGGTCTGGCAAGAATGAGACAGCAAGGAGTGATGAGGGGATCTGGCCGACGGAAAGGCGAGATGCACATATAATCAAATTGCTGTTGGTACTATTAGTGTTGGAACTCTTCGCTGGCTGCTGAGGATGGGGACGGAGCGCTTATGGGAATGCCCCGAATGCTGTGATGTCGATTCCTAAATCAATCAATCAAATCAAACACCCCGGGAGGTTAACCCGGTCAACAAATGCCCGCAGAAGTCGGATGTGTCGGCCTTACGGCGCAAGAGCGCAGCCCTGCTGTAAACAGGCACAACGCAGTCACATCCGAATGAACGCAGAAGAAGAAGAAGAAATCACACACACACACACTACACACACACTCTCCCCCCCCCCCCCCCCCCCCCCCCCATTTTTTTCAATTTTTGTGAGGATGCTCATGATAATCGAGTGTATAAAGTGTGGGAGTTTGTTCATATTAGTTTCAGTGATTATGTGAGGCAGATGTTTGTGTGTGGGTGGGTATATGTGTGTGAAAATGTATGTTTGTATGTATATGTGTGTGTGTGTATGAATGTGCACATGTACGTTTGTCTGCCTGTCTCATAACATGGTAATATGCATTGTTTATGTTTACAAAATTCATTTGACAATGTCTTTTTTCCTATGTGAATGTAACATGCACAAGCAAATGTAAAACAAGCCTGCATGCCCAATTAGTGACACTTTGAAAATAAAATTTTGTCTGTCTGCCTGCCTGCCTGTCTGTCTATATGAGTGTGTGCGAGGCTTTTGTGTGTTTTATTGTGTGTTTTAATATTTACACTTTTTTAGTAATCTCCATAACATCATATATTACCTACTTCTGTTTAAACATCATAAGGATGTTATATTTGTTTGTACATTTAGGAAATGCTATTCTGACACATTATATTTCTAGACTATATCTCCTCAGACAACAAACCTGATGTCAGTAGCCCAGCACCGCCATTAAATCCTACTCCCAAAGTGAACCCTGTCTTGTCAATGCCCAAACTTGGCACCATGCCCATCAAACCAAATGCAGGACCTCTGCCTCCACCTCAGAAGGTATATCCCATGTTGCTAGTTTATTTAGTTTGTAGGGTGGTTTTCTATGAGAGTCCTCAAGTAAGTACTCAGAAGGTATATCCCACGTTGTTAGTTTATTTAGTTTGTAGGGTGTTTTTCTATGAGGATCATCAAGTAAGTATTCAGGTTTATGTAATCTCTAGGTAAATCCCATGTTAGTTTATTTAGTGTCTAGAGTGTTTTTCTATGAGAGTCATCAAGTAAATACGCAGAAGGTATATCCCATGATGTTAGTTAATTTAGTTTGTAGTAGTGGTTTTCTGTGAGGGTCACCAAGTAAGTATTCAGACTGATATAATCTCTAGGTAACGATGAGAGATGAAATTAAATTACCTGTACCATTTTTCGACATAGTCACTTATCACTGCAACACATTTTTTCTCATTGGGCTACGAGCTTCTTAATTCCAGCAGCATATAATTCTTTTGGCTGGTCCATAAGCCATTGGAGAACTACCTGATGCACTTCGACATCTGTGTCAAACTTTTGTCCTCTGAGATTCTGTTTCAGAGGGCCAAAACAGGTGAAAATCACTTGGAGCCAAGTCAGGCGGGTGTGGCAGTACCTTCCAATGCAATTGGTCAATAACTGCCATATTTTTGGCGGATGTATGTGGTCTCGCATTGTTGTGTTGAAGAATGACACCTTTACTGGATAGTCCTGCATGTTTATGGTGAATAGCTTTCTGAACTTTATTAGAAAGTAGCGAGGAGTAGTACTGAGCATTTTTAGTTCCTCCTTTTTTCAAGAAATCCACATGCACAATACTCTTGTTGTCCCAAAACACTGATGTCATAACTTAACCCACTGAAAGTGCTGTGCAAAACTTTTTAGGTGTTGGTGATCCTGGATCCTAGAACGTGTTGTGCAATAAGTCACTGTCCTTGAAAGTTAGAAAAAGAGTTCTTGCATGTTACATAGAAGGAGCTTTAACATACGGCTACGAATCCGGGACAATTAGTAAACAGGCGAAGAAATCCATGGAAGCCTTGGAGATGTGGTTTTATGGAAGAATGCTGAAAATTAATTGGACAACTAAACAAGAGAAATCAGGACATTTTAAGGGAAGCTGAATCACAAAGACAACTTATCACAAACATCAGAAAGAGGCGGTCATTTTTGGCCACATTATGAGAAGACAAAATCTGGAACATATTGTGACAACCAGAAAGATTTGCGGAAAGATAGATAGAGGAAGACAGCTTTAGAAGATTCTTGACAGCCTTGTGTCATGGCACAGAAGGGAGTCAACACATGAATTGATCCATGACGTCGGAGATCGTACTTTGTGGAGAGGAGTGATCGCCCACACCAGCCGGCAAGGCACTGGATGATGATGATGATCCTGGATGTTTCCAATGCATCAATGATCTCTTTGTTTCAGGCGTGTAGTGGTGCACTCAAGACACATCAGTTGTTATGGTGCTGTGCTAAACATCATCTTCTTGTTCGTACTGACCCATCAGTTCTCAGCAAATCACCATTATTACCGTTGTTTGGTCAAAAGTCAGTTGTTTCAACATCCATTGACAGGAGACGTTATGAAAATTGAGGTTATCTCTGATGATAGTTTAGTTTAGTTTAGTCGACAGATCAACATCACGGCGCACAGGTGTAACCCATAAGTGCTCCTTTCTTTTTTTTTTGTTTTTTTTGTTGTTGCTCCTTTCTACTCCTAACTTAAGCCTGAGTCTGGAGAATCTCAGCTCAGTGCACAAACTCCATAGCACCAGCGAGAATCCTAAAAGCTCTGGTTTCTCCCAACATCTCTGATGATAATGTGCACAGAACTTTTGCTTATGCCAGTAGTCATCGCGACTTTGCTTTCACAAACTCCCTGATAGTCCTAAACAACCTTTTTGATACTGCAAATGGCTTCACTTGTAATGACACTTTTCTGTTGACCTCCACATGGCTCATCCTTGATGGGTTCATGACCTTCATGAAAGTTTTTACATCATTTAAACACTGATAAACGTGCTACAGTCTGTTCTCCAAACACACATAAATTTCAGTGACTTTTAAACCTTCTTTCACCAAATATTTTATTACAACACGCTGTTCCTGCACTGAATTCAACAGGTCAAATACCATTTTGAAAAAACAAAGCGCGGGAAAACTGCTGATACTTGCCCATTCCACCACCAAGTGTAAGATGTATACTGTTCACTTTGGAGTAGTTACTAAAGAAACTCAATAATCTTCGTCTTAGGTTGTTTGTTTTTTTTTCGCGTTTCCATCCTGTTTCAGGATATTGCAGTCAACACCGGCATCTTTCAGCTGTATGTTGATTCCTAGGCTAGATTACGCTCATCAGCATGCCACGACTTTCTGAGCGACCGGCTGCATACTCTCATGAGTCACTAGCGTGACTCGAACCACTTCTAATTCTCGTTCGCTCACGTTGACCACGAGAGTATTCGGGATTAACGGAGAAAGCTGCTAACCCCTCGGCCAGGCAGCCGGCTTCGTCTTAGGTTATCCTGAAAAATTATAGATTCTTATTGGATGACCCTCGTGGTCTCCTGCATGTAAACAGTATGTGAAAGGTAAGCAAAGAAAAACATTTGCATGTGTCAAATGAGACATGTAAAGAGAATTTGCACTGGGTTTTCTACCAAACTCCTATAGAAATCTTCATTTGCAAAGTGTTACCAATCATTAACAGAATTACAAAAGATAGGCTTTGATACGATATGGTTCATGTACCAATCATTTACAAATCTTCAAGAAATGTGAGGGGCATTCAGATAGTAATGCACCACATTGTTTTTCTCAGCTACTAGGGGAAGTCAATAAGAAAGCCACAAGTAGCTGTAGAAAAATAACTAAATATGATTACAACTTGAAACCAGTTTATTTTTATACGTACATTGTCCCTTTATTTCTCAACATAATTTCCACCAACATTGATGCACTTATCCCATCGTTTTATCAGTCCTCCCAAACTGGCTGCATATAACTGTGTGCCCTGTTTTCTAACCACGTTTTCACTTCACATTCAACTTCGGCGTCATTGGCGAAATGTCGCCCGCCAAGGTGGGATTTAAGTGTTTATGCTGACAAATGTTTGTCCTGTAAAGCGGTGCATAGCTGGGTAGAAAAAGTTTGCGAGGGAGAGTCAATAAGTAAGTCACACAGTTCTGTGGGATGGCCGGTAAATGAGAACAGGGCACGCCTTTCTATGCAGCGGGTTTGGGAGGACTGATAAAACGATGGGATAAGTGCATCAGTGTTGGTGGAAAATTATGTTGAGAAATAAAGGAACAATGTATGTATAAAAATAAACTAGTTTCAAGTTATCATATTTAGTTATTTTTCTACAGCCATTTGTGACTTACTTATTAACTTACCCTCATAATACAGAAGATAGGAGCATTAAATTTTCCACACTTCAAATATGGCATGTGCTGATTGTGTGCACCAAATTGCAAAGCGACCAGCCAAATAATATGGCTTCCCTAAATCATTTAAATGGAGTGTGTTAGCAACTTGTGTTATAAGCAGCGAATTGTGATAGAATTTCTCGTTGCAAAGAAGGAAACTGTTGTGAACATTCGCAAGTGTCAGTGTGATGTGTATGGAAGCTTTGCAGTCAACACTCGGCAGTGCTGTGAATGTCCTGTCACAGCCACCAACGCAGAAATGTTGAAATGTACTGAGGGCAGTATTCTTACTGATAGGCGAATCACTACTCAACAATTGGCCTTCAGTCAGCAATGGTAGTGCAGATGCAGTTATAAAAAACTCTCGGATTTTCCAAGATAGGTTCCGCGAAGTCTCACAAATGACTACCAATTGTAAAGGAAAGCAATTTCTTCTGAATTGTTGGAGCATTTCAGTGCTGATGAAGAGAACTGTTTAGTTAAGATTGTTACAGATAACAAAACCTGGGCACATCATTTTGAAGAGAACTGTTTAGTTAAGATTGTTACAGATGACAAAACCTGGGCACATCATTTTTAACCTGAGACAAAAAGACAGTCAATGGAGTGGCATCATCCGCAATCACCATGAAGAAAGAAATTCAAGTCAACTTCAGCTGGAAGGGTCATGATCATTGTCTTTTGGGACATTGAAGATGTGATTCTTGTGGATCTTATGCCAAGAGGAGAGAGAATCAGTTTGCAAGCTTACATTATGACATTGAAAAAACTCAGTCAACGTTTTCACAGAGTTCGGCCGCACAAGAATGCAGCAGGCCTGCTCCTTCTTCATGACACTGCGCGTCCTCACACAAGTCTGGCAACACTGGAAGCAATCACCAAATTGTGTTGGACTGTACTACCCCATCCACCCTATAGTCCCAATTTGGCACCCTCTGATTTTCATCTTTTTGGTTCTCTTAAAGTGCACTCCATGGAACTAGATTTGAAGATGATGAAGGAATGATTCATGCAGCATCATTCTTAAGCGAAGAAATGGCTTCATGATCAAGACAAAATCTTGTACGGGCAAGGAGTACGTACAGTTGTTTTGCGCTGGCATAAAGCCATACAAGTTGATGGGGGTTATGTTGTATAATACCAATGTTTACATCACATATCTGTGTATATTGTTTATAAATTTCATGCTTTTTAAATAAACAGCTCCTGAGAAAAACGATGTGGTGCATTACTTTCTGAACAACCCTCATAGATTTTCTATGAAATGGTTCAGGGCTAATCTGAAAGGCGAGAAGTATAATTAATCATAAGAAACGTTTTAGTGTAATGCTTCTTATTAACTCTATTAAATAGTTGAAGAATATTAGTTACAAAATATGAAAGCTTTTCATTTGTTAGGATGGTTTGTGTTAGATTAACATTATTTGTTTTACAGATATACATATCACAGTATCTTTATAGTGTGTGGGCTTTTCTGAGTAATTTGTCTGTATTTTCTGACTTAGCTGAGTGATCGAGCAAAGGAGAGGCGTGTTCCAGCTTCTAGAGTTAGTCGGTTGATGAGCTACGGAGGTAAGTTTACTGTTACCTTGACAGAACATATGTTGCTATCCTTCTTCCTTGTTTGTCCTGAAAAAACATGTTTGATGCATTGAGTCCATTCACAGAGAAGATGCAGTGTGCATCTTTAGCTGTCGATCTGACTTTATTGCAACACTTTTAAGATCAGTTGTGCGTATCTTCTTTAAGACATACTGTTTGTTGGTTGGTAGGTGAGTCATTTGGAAGACCGAGTTTTAACTCTTAAGTCTGAAGCATTGGTATTCGGGTCATCTGTGTTGAGTTGAGTTAAGAACCGACATCACTGCACTTAGGACATTCCCATACGTTCTCAGTCCCCTCATTCAACAGCCAGCAAAGAGTCATACTACTAATCATTCCCACCGCTATTTGATTAAAAGTTCTCCTGGTCTTCCCTCTCAGTTTTGAGATTCTTCCAGAACCCCTGCCGATCCCCCGCAATCTCATTCTTTCCACATATGGGTTCTCTATCTGTTCCTCCGCCTTCTCCACCTGGTCCCACAAGCGCACGACCACCTCCCCCTTGTCCATAGGCAAGATGTCACCAAGAGGTGCATTCCCTGCATCATAAGACCTCATAAAGTCTTGCATGTTTTGGAGTGAGGTTGGTGTAGAGATTCTCCCAATCCGGTACCAAATTACCATTTTCACTGAGACCTCATGCAGAACTCTCCTTCTCTCTGAGCTCAGAAACCAGCTTGGTGTGCAAACCCGGTACTGGAACTACACATCTGTGGAGAGGCACCGACAGGTGTTGCCAGGTCATGAATCAGCACACCACGCATGGACAGGCTGGCATAAGGTCTAGGTTGACCATGTTTACTTTGCAGGTTTGAGGTATTTCATTGTCAACAGACTCCAGCCCAATGTTTATCTCTAACATTAAGTCTGCAGTATTGTGTGGGTCAGAAACATGGAGAACGACTAGAACAATCACTAATAAACTTCAAACATTCATTAATTGGTGATACCAAAATAGTATAACAGAATCACCAATGTGGAGCTCACGAAGAAGACTAAACAAATACCAGTGAATGAAGAGATGAGGAAAAGACGATGGTGCTGGGTAGGGCACACATTTAGAAAATTGATATCTTGACTAGGAAGTCCCTTGTCTATAACCCACAGGGCCAGTGAAATAGATGGAGATCCGAAATATACAAAGAGAAGAGAATTAGAGACTGGGAGGAATAATATGGGGAAGACCAAGAAAGAGCTGAAAGAGACAGCAAAGAAAAGGATGGCTTGGTGCAAGTTCATCAAGGGCCTTTTGCTCAAATGGGGGATAAAGGGTAGAAGAAAACAATGCACAGCTCTGGGATTGGTCCAGCTTCATAAAGATGGATACCAGATAATTTTCAGAGTTGTCTGAGAATTGTCTGGGTGGAAAGTGAACTGGCCATTCCACCTAATATGTGAAGGCCTAAAACTTCACACTTCAGAGGCATTATCTGCTGTGGAACTGCAGATCTTATCAACACAATATTTGGGGTTCTGTTTCATTTAGTGGCAAGATTTTATTTCAGGATGTACAGTAAGGTAAGACCATCCACATGTCATAACGGGGATGAGTGTTTGGTCCATATTTCTATAACCAAATAGGAATCATGGGGGTATTCATGAGATTATATTATGCCAGCTGCCTGTACTTTCCCACTGATTTTCATCTGCCAGTGAGGCATAGGTTCTCAACCAACTCAAGGCAAGCCCTTTGTATACTTGTTCATGATTGGCTGGATTACGCAGCTGAAGTTTTCTATTGGATGAGGAAGCCAGTCAGTGGATACCAGCCCATTGTGGTATGGCTGAAAATTAAAAGGTAGACAAACTGGCAGAGGCTGGGGAAAACCACGAGCAAACCTGTCCATCCATAGGGAGGCACTTAGTTAGTCTTTCCTCTTGAGCCCAAAGCGGTGCATAGGGCAAAAGTCATGGCTCTCCATGTCTGGCGGTTTGCTGCCACCTGTTGTAGATCTTGGATGTTTGTTTGGCAGTTGAATGAGCCCTCTCTGATGATGGTTCTATGCAGGGTCTCTAGCACTGCTAAAACAATCAATGAGAACAATTTGGAGGAAAAAAACAAAAACTACAGACCAGAACACAACTGTATAAAAGAGTTTGGCAGAACTGCAGACCAAAATCTTCATACTCAGAGAACAGGGCCTTGTGGGCTCAGAGCACACCTTTCCCAAATGGGAGTGACTGACTTTGCCTCTTGCAGACGTGGAGCATTCAGGACAAGGCTGCCCTGACCAAACTGAGGGAGGAAATCTGGCCAGCTGGAACGACCGTGCGATACAAACTCTGGGGAACTGGTGAAGACCTCAAGTCGACCGTTAGTGATTATGTGAGGCAGCGTGTATGCGTGAGTATGGGTGTATGTGTGCACATGTCTATATGTGTGTGCATATGTGTATGTGTGTGTGCTTGTGTATGTGTGTACATGTGTTTATGGGTGTGGATGTGTGTGTATGTGTGCATGCATGCAGTGTACGCGAGGGAATGTGTATTTGTGTGTTATTTGTGAGGATGCTCATGATAATCGTCTGTGTATGTGTGTGTAAAATGTGGAAGTTTGTTCATATTAGTTTAGTGATTATGTGAGGCAGCGTGTATTTGTGTCAATGTGAAAGTATGGGTGGGTGTGTGTATTGTGCCTTTGTGTGTGTTTATATGGGCGTATGGTGTTTGTATGTGTGTGTTTGTGTGTATGTGTTTGCATATGTGTATATGTGTATGTATGTGTGCATGAGTGTATGTATGGGTGTGTATTTGTGTGTGGTGTGTATGTGTGTTTATATGTATGTTTGTGCGCACGTGTGTGTATGTATATGTTTATGTGTGTATATGTGAATGCATGCAGTGTATGCGAGGGAGTGTGTATTTGCATGTTATTGCGTGTGTGTATAACTGTGAGAGTTTGTGCAAATGATGCAAGTATGTATGCATTTACATATGAGTGCATGTGTGTTTATGAATGAACGTGTGTACACCTGTCTCATAACATGGTAATATGCATTGTTTTTGTTTACAAAATCCATTTGACAGTGTTTATTTCCTATGTGAATGTAACATGCACAATTGATGAATGAAAAATGAGTGAATGGAAGGGTCGAATGTAAGACGCGCCTGTGTGCCCAATTTGTAACCCTTTGAAAATAAAGTTTGTTCGTTCGTTCGTCCTGTTTCATCAGACTGAGAGATGAAATCTGACCAGCTGGAACGACCATGCGATACAAACTCTGGGGACCTGATGAAGACCTTGAGCGGACCGTCCTGTTTGTGACACGTGCTGGAATAGACGAATAGCAAATTTTTTTCAGCACCCTGTGCTAATCCCTTTATTGAGTTAGCACTCCTAACGTTGGAATTTACATTTGTGCTCCCTGGCAAAAGTCCATGCTTGATAGGACAAATCAAGAGAGCAAACAAGATGGGCTGATGGAGCTAATAAACTCTGGAATGAATCCATCTACGTGAAGGACACACCAAATGCCAAACCACCAGCCTTATGAAAGTTCTTGTGAGAACAGAGACTGACTGAAAATGTGGACAAGCAGAGCCCACAAACCCAAGAAGGCAATCTGCCTATGGGAGGAGGGATCCAGAAAAGAAACCTCAACCATCAAGGTCGGAAGATGTTGGCCCGAGTGGCACGGGACTAGAAATTGGATATCTACACACTGCAGTAGATGCTGTGCACCATGCATAGTAAACATTTATCGCAGAAGAAGAAGTATCTGACCACAGAAAACAATGATATAATTATCCAATAAATGTTGCAGGACTTGCTGCAGGTCTAGGATTCGGAGCCTTGACTGAGGTTACCAAAAGGTCACTTGGACTGAAAGAAAAAGGTAAAGTGTGAGTTTTCTGTCTCCAGATTAGATCCATTCTGTAGCTGAGAAACATATAAAACATACTGAGAATGTTATTTTGAGAATGGAACTAATAAGTCAGAGAAAGTAATTACTTTCATTTTTAAGTTATATTATTATTCTCTTCAAGAAACAGTATTGTCTAGCGAAATGTCTGAAAAGAATACATGGTGACTGAATATTTTTGTTTTTGTTCTTAAAGTAACTTCTTTCTGTTAAAAACAAATAACCTAAAAATAAAAATAATCCATCAAATAAAAATGATAGCTGCTTCACTGCAAACATTGTCATATAAAACAGTTTTAAAATCAAAATTTCAACACAGAATGGATGTTTCTTAACTCTTCTTTATTTGTACAGTGACAGGTTCAGGTGTAATGGATTCAAGCCCCTTTCTGACGGAGGCAAATGCTGAGAGGATTGTTAACACTTTGTGCAGAGTTAGAGGAGCAGCTCTCAAACTGGGACAGATGATGAGTATTCAAGGTAAGAACCTGGGGTGTCATTGACATTAAGAGAATCATCACAGAAAGCTGATATTAAAAAAAAGATATTTTGCTAATGATATATAAGTAACAATGGCAAGTTAGACATTCCAATTTGACATTGTGGAAAGAATGAGATGGTGAAGAAGCGTTGAAAGACAAACATTGAGCATCCTAATGTGTTAACATTCCAAGACACTATCACACAGCATAGCAGATTCCATATAACATTTCAGTACTTGCTTTAGGACATTCTATTAAAGCGGCTTATTACATAACATACTTTTCATCTTAGAAAATGAAACAAACTGAAAAACAGCTTTTGCTTGGCCTGTTCTGCTCTTAATCTCTATCACATATCTTCCATCTGATATTATGATTGTCCCCAAATATTTTTTATTTATATTTATTGACTTAGGGATAATTACCGCAATCATTTCCAAAGAATCAATTTATGGACAGTCATAATTCTAGATTGATGATGGAATGGCATGCTCAGAAAATTTCATATGAATCTTCAGACAGAAAAACTTGATACATGTAAGACAACAAGAAACAGCATTTGAGAAAGGCTGATTTACAACTCTTCAGTTAATGAATCTATGAAGTTTATGGGGAAATGAAGACTAATGACAGTGACTGTGATACATGGGTAAGAGTCCGAGAATATGATGTGAATGCAAAGCTGATGTTAATTGTAAAGCTAATATGAAATAGTAGGTTAAATAAATTAGAATAGTGAAATATATGACAAAAGTGTGCACTGTATGCTAATCTAAGAGGTGGTGATACAAGACGGTATGAAATTAAGATTTTCAAGTAAAATAGGCCATGGGAATGTGACATTTTGATACTTTAAAAGACATCTTAGTTTGACATTATGTGAAGAGGCAGATGATTAAAAGACCTTGTCTTTCTGACTCAGCTTCCCAAGACTAATGTTTTTTACCTAAGCTCAGTTATTTTCCACATTGCCCTATCCTCAGTCATCATCATCATCTTTCACTTCTGCCGTCAAGCGTCGTGGGGAGGAATACTTTGCGTTCCAGCGCCCGGTGGACGGCGCTGGATAGTGTCATTCCGTGTGGTTGTACAATGTCTCTGGTGTCGTCAATCCATTTTCTTCTTGGACGTCCTCGTGGTCTCGTCGCAGATGACCTTTGATGTAAGGCCAGTGATGGTAGTTGCTGATGTTGCATTCTAACAACATGGCCAAACCACTTGATCTTCTGTCTTTCAATAAATGTGGCACAAGGTGTTGATCCCACAGTCTGTCTGATAGTAACATTTCTTACTCGGTCTCGGATTGTTAAGTTGGTAGCTCTCCTCAGGCATCTCATTTCGCAGGTGTTGATTTTGCGAAGGTGTAATTTGGATAAAGTCCAGGTTTGAGATTTGTAGCATAGGGTTGGTGTGAATATGCTGTTTATTATCTGTCGTTTTGCGGACATGGGTATGTTTGGATGTTTCAGTAAGGGTGATTAGTTGATATGTAAGTGCAGCACTCATACTCAGTAATATTCAATAATCAACATGTTTTGTAAAACCTAGTTTCACATTGTTGCTCCACCTTTTTCATGGATATCCTCTTGGTCTTTCACCTTGGATTTTCTTTGTCTGAATCCATCCATTCAGCACTGAACCGGACCCCAACATGGCGGTTAGGTATTGAACCGTTAAATCCTCTGGTGTGTTTATCTTGTGGCTGTAGTTTGCTATGATATTCTCATTGCGACAGATGCAAGAAAAATGCCGGGAACAAAATCAGCCACTGTTTATTGCCTTCATCGACCTCACAAAGGCATTCGATTTGGTCAGTCGTGAGGGTCTGTTCAAAGCACTAAAGAAGATTGGCTGCCCACCAACTCTTCTGTCCATTGTGGAATCGTTCCACACAGGCATGAAGGGTATAATCAAGTTTGATGGCTCAACTTCAGAAGTTTGAAATCAAGAGTGGAGTTAAGCAAGGCTGTGTGCTAGCCCCCACCCTCTTTGGAATATACTTTTCACTTCTACTGAAATATGCCTTTCGTGATCAGGATGATGGTATATACATTCACTCACGCTCAGATGGTGGCCTCTATAATGCTCAGAGATTGAAGGCCAAGACCAAAATTAGGAGGGTACTAATCAGAGAGTTGCTTTTTGCGGATGATGCTGCGATTACGACCCACTCTGAGGAAGAATTACAACATCTACTATCTGCATTCTCCAATGCTTGTTCTGAATTTGGTTTAACAATTAACAAAAAGAAGACACAGATTATGTCACAAGGTGCACATGATGTACCATCAATCTTTATTGACGACGCTGAACTGGAGATAGTAGACCATTTTACATATCTAGGATCAGAGGTAAATAGCAAATTATCCCTCGATCAGGAAATCAACATCAGGATTGGCAAGGCAGCAACAACAATGAACATGTTAGCAAAAAGAGTCTGGGAGAACAGGAAGCTTACTGCCAAAACAAAAGTCCTCGTCTACCAAGCCTGTGTCCTTAGTACTCTTCTTTATGGCAGTGAAACCTGGACAACTTACTCACGCCAAGAGAAACGTTTAAACAGCTTTCATATGCGGTGTCTGCGAAGAATACTTGGTATTAAGTGGCAAGACAAAATCACAAATACTGAAGTATTGGAAAGATCAGGTTGTGTGACGGTGTATTCCATGCTCAGTCTTCGTAGACTTAGATGGATAGGACACGTTAGGAGGATGGATGATGGTAGAATACCAAAGGACATCTTTTTTGGTGAATTACAGACGGGTAGGAGATCTCAGGGTCGGCCCTCTACTACGATACAAAGATGTGTGTAAGCGGGACATGATTGATACAGGCATTGATAATGCACATTGGGAGCACGTCGCCGCTGAACGTGTTGCATGGAGGGCAACTATCAGAAATGGAATAAAGACAAAGGAGAAAATGATTGCAGATAAAGCACACACAGAGCGTGAGAGACGTAAGATGGTGCAAAATGGTGGAAGTGACCATGTTTTCACATGCACCTACTGTGGGCAAACATTTGCAGCAAGAATTGGCCTTACCAGCCACACTCGCCACCGCCATGGATCGTAGTTATTAAGCCTTTTTGAAGCACAATGTACCAAACTATCGTCTGTCAAGACGGAAAGGTGCCAATGTGTGAATGTAGTTTGCATTTGCATGTTCCTCATGTTGGATTGGTAGTACATGGTTCCGTCGCTCTGCTACTGAGTGTGTGCGTGGCGCGACACTGTGAGCTGTGAAATTCATGTGGAATGCTTTTACATCTTTCAGCTGTTGTTTGTAGTGTGAACTGCATGGTCGGAACAATGGCTGGCTGTCGCCAAATTGACTGGTTTGCCTTTTTGGTTCACGAGTGCATTTTTCAGGAGACTCCTGGAGTCGTCGCTGGAGCTGCGGGGTTCATGCGTTGTGCTGCGCTTTCGGCTGGTCGCCCTGCAGAAAGAGACCGAGCATTGTGGGATACAACCCGAGTCAATGAAGTCTTTCTGGTGACTGCCGATTCCATTGACAATGAACTGTGTTTTCCATCAAGGACTTTAGTGTTGGCATTCTGACAGCAGCATTATGCACAGTGTACCTGCGAGCTATTGGCTATCTGAAACTCCTGTCTGTTCCACTTTTCACATTGGGCAGTGAGGAGCATTTTGTGTGATATTCACTGGCACAGGAACGGAGCATAATGGGGACAACCCGTTGCCATGAAGTTGGAACCGCGACTAACTTACTAACTATTTAACCATTTGTTGGATTGCATAGTGTTGACAATATATGGGCATTTATGTTGTCTCTTCTTGTGTCTTCTATCTCCCATCGGAGCATAGATCCTCAACTAACCTGCATCAGGCCATCCTATCCTTTGCTGTCTTTTGCAGCTCCCTCTGTGTCCTCTCCTTATTATGAATCTGTCTCAGATTATTTTCTTTGTGTGTTCTTAGGCCTCTATTTCGTGGCCCTGTGTGTCATAGACAAGGAGTTTTCTATCTGTTCTATTATCAAGTTTTCTCAGTGTTGTCCAATCCAGTGCTTGCATCTTGTCCTCAACTTTTTATTCACTGGTATTTGTTTAGTTCTCTCCATGAACTTCACATGGTGATTCTGGCATACCACTTTAGTCTTTGTATAATTGTGTGTGTGATCTTGTTCTTATCTTATGTACATTGGTGTTACTATTTTTGGCCAGATATTCTTCTAAGTGCCATGTTTTCACTGCTGTGTTTGAGCAAATCCTGGCTTGGTGCGTGAAGATATGTGCATTTAGAAAACAAACTCCACTGGAGAGTGAGTTTCATAAATCTGCTTGCTTTGTTGCTCCTTCCTCTCAGCAGTGGTCACGTAGCAAGCCATTGCATCTGAAGTTTTCTTTGCAGCTGGTTGTAAGTTTGCTCCTCTTGTTCTGGACTATTAAAGACAGCAGTTAGCACTGGACTGACATGTTATAGTCGGCTCTGTGACATACAATGGTATGAGTGCTGGTCATTCAGAAAGCAACGGCAAACTACTGAGCGTAAACTTGCCCAGGAATCACAAACAGCCAAACATTGCTGGAGTTGACTGCTACATGCTGTAAAGGATAGGCAACTAACTTTTCTTTAGACATGTAAAGGCATGCTGCATGACCATTTGAAAAGGTCATTTTCAACTGAAGTACACTGCAGTTAATTTTAACTCTTTAAATTGTCACAGATCTTTTTATTTCGCTTTGGCATTGTGAATTATATGAAGTGATGATAGAACATTGATACTTCAGAGACTCCCCCGATGTGTCTCCACCTTGCCGTGGTGGGGGAGCTTGAGTGTCCCACTGACCCCAAGCGCTATTCCGATGGATATTAACTACATATTGGACAGCTCTTGGGATAGGGACCAGACTAAGAGAGACACAACCTGCTGCTCTGCAGGTAGACTGAGGATAGCAGTCTAAATCAGGCAAACAATGCCAATAATCCCAGTCCGGACATAACCTCTAAGGCTCCCAGTCGAGGTGTATGGCTGAACGTCTCTAAGCCATAAACCCTCGGAAATGAGAGCCTGGCCGACACAAACCTACATCAAAATTGCGGTGAGGTGCTGAGCACGCTACATGCTTGGCGCAGATACTCGTTCGATGGCTCTTAGCTGGGGGATATGAGGGATCCCCGGATGAGAGGGCCTGGCCGTTACTCGCCCACAGACGCACGGAGGTAAGGTGCTGAGCCGGCAGCACATGTAGCCTACCTCGTGAGCGAGTACTAAAGGTGGAAAAACACCTCGGTCGCACGTCCCGTAGGTAGTCTGTAACCGTACTCATGGAGTGAGTGTAGTCAAAGGTGGAAAATTGTCTCGTTGACACGAAATGGAACGCCTGTCTTGCGAATCCATTACGTGGCAGCCCGAAGCAAAAGCTTGCTGTGTGGAAGTCGAAATAAGAGTCTAACTGTCTCGAAACCCGAGGAAGGCTAACCTCATCAAAAATGCCCGCTGAAGCCGGAAGTGCCAGCCTACGGGCGGCAAAATAAAAATGGCACTACGCAATTACGTCCGAGTGAAATGTCTTTCGTGACCGTAAAAGCTCTAACTAGTCTTCCCTCGTGCTAGGAACAGCTACCTAGTTTCCGAATGCCGCTCTTGTTCGGAACAGCTCTGACTAGGTAGTTTTCCAAATGTCCGACGTGTCTGGAACAGCTCTGACGGACACAACGACAAGCACATGTCCGAAAAACTCGCTGAGTGGATATTGACTGCAGACCAGTCTGGTCTGTGCGGAAACGGCCCGGGGCGAACGAAATGCCCAATATATTGAAGTGAGGAATTAAAGCAGCCATGAGCAGGAGGTGACGATTCCCTCGCTGAGCCCAGCACCAGAGCGTTATGTGTCGGCTCTGCAATTATGGAAGCCACCCAGGATGGCGGAAAATGCTATGGACTGTCCCTGCCTTCATTTGAGGGATGACCGTGCAGTCTTCGACTGTTCCAACTTGACTAGCTGGGAGGTGGACAGTACCACAAAAGTGAGAGTCTGATTCCCTGTTTGTTTAGGACTGCAGTCCATGTAGTGATAGATGGAAGTCTATTTTTGCTTGCTGTATGTAGCAGTATCATTCACTGTGTTGTTTTATATTTTGCTCAATTTGGCTGATAGATTTTGCTTTCTTTTCAAAATCTAGTGAAGTGGAAGTTATATGTATGTGTGGGAAGTCAGACCTATTTAATTACAACCTAATCAAACAAAATGTTAATTAACATAATATAACATTTAAGAAAGGCTTTTTTTTTTTTTTGCATATTCTTTACAGGACATCGCTGTCAACACCAGCATCTTTCAGCTGTATGTTGATTTCTTGGCAAGATTACGCTCAGTAGTTTGCCATTGCTTTCTGAGCGGCCGGCTCACATACCCCGTAAGTTACCGATGCGATTCGAACCACTGCTGGTTCTAACCGTCATCACGTTACCGACGAGATTACGGAGAAAAGTCATAACCTCTAAGCCACGAAGCCGGCTAAGAAAGGCTTACAAGAAACAAATGAAACCCGTAAACTGATTAGAAGTTAAATTTTTTTGTACATGTTATAAGAAGAAACACATTGGAGAACTTGATGATAACTGACAAGATTGAGGGGAAAAGAACAAGGGGAAGGTATAGAAGTAAATACCTGGATGGCTTGGCAACATGGTATGTTCGAGACAAGAACACGGAGCTGATCTATGATTCTGGTACTCATGTAAGATGGCGAAACATGACCATCCACGCTTATCAGCATGGCACTTGATGATGATGATCACCATTTAAGTTAATTTCTTGTTATCTTTGACATTAAGAAATTCATATTATAACATGTTTGTTTATATGCAGAAGAGTCAGTTTTCGACATGTGAATTAAGCTTAAATTTGTATTGATTTTTTTCGGTCAACTATTTCAGATAATTCATTCATCAACCCACAGCTGCAGTCTATTTTCGAACGAGTGCGACAGAGTGCTGATTTCATGCCATCATGGCAAATGAAGGTAAACAATTGTATATAGACGACTGGACTGAGATACTATCTGCTCAACAAAACTAATAATTTGTATGAATGCAGCTAAGCACAACAAAATAATAGGAGTAATAATATAGGAGTACGACCGGCCCTGTGGCAACGGGCTTATGAACACAATTTATAATCCCGCGTTCCGCATTTGAAACATAGCTCCTGGCGATTTGGCAGCAGACCTATGTGTATTAGTTTTCATACAATGGTATGGGTGCCAGTTCAGAAAGCAATGGAAAACTATTGAACTTAAACCTGCCAAGCAGTTGCAAACAGCAAACATGCTGGGGTTGACTGTGACATCCTGTAAAGGATATGCAACTAACAGGAGTATGCAACATGTGAACTGCAAAAGCACTTTTGGCTGGCACAAGTGCTGACAGTTAAGATGTAGCAACTTCAGGCTGCCGTTTCTCTTCAAATATAACCAGATGGGTGTCTGAAGGAATGAAGTACAGCAAGAGTATGTAAGGATCAGTAAGAGCAACAGCTGCAGATTTAAAGAGTAAGAAGCTGGCATAAATATATGGATAATGGAATAGAACATTATTCAGCTTGTAAAGCTTTTGTAGTTTCAGTAACAAGATCTGCATTGAGAAAATACATCAGTGACAAATTTCATTAGCATTCAAATATCTCCACCAAGGAATGGCCAAAGTGCCGGTCTGAATACATTTGTGGGAGTGTTGCAAAAATCCCGCCCAAGGATGTTATACTCTCCCCTTAATCCCGATAAACGTAATCAAATAGGTCCAATTCCATTTGGTGTATGACTTCCACTTTACTCAATTTTGAGGGGAAAACTACCAGCCAAACTTCGCACATCATAAAACAACACACTGTATGAAACTGCTGCATTTGACAAGCAAACATACACTTGCATGTATCACTACACGTCTTCTTACTAAATTAGGCTTGTGTGCATGTTGCACATGTTAAATATCCCTAAGCAGTTGGAAGTTAAGTGTAGGCTGTGATTTGCCACTACTGTGGCAACATTTTTAAAAATTATAAAATGAACCCACAACAGATTATTTCTTATGTGAGTATGAAAATTATCACATTAGTTTCCCAGGAATGAATTTGTAGACAATTTCATACTGAATAAACTCATGAAATTAGAGCGCATACATAACGAAGCGATGCGAGTCATTCTGGGATGCACCAGAGACACCCCAGATGTGTGTATGTGTTACATCCTTGGTTTGCCGTCTGTTGCAGGTAGGCTCAAGGTGATGCAGGCGAAGGCCTACCTCAGAGTAGCTGCAGACACAGATCACCCGTTGCATGAGGCACTGGACGCCGTTAAGGGGCCGCGACTAATAAGAGGAAAATCATGGATGGCTCAGGCGGAGGATACGATCAGGCAGGTGTGCCCCTTGGAGAACATTAGGAGAGGAGAAGAGTGGGTCAGAGTGTCAGCGGAGCAGTCAGACTTGTGCAGAGTTATAATCACATTGAGCAGGGAGTGGCCAGCAGGGGCCATGGAAGTGGAAATCCAGCAACTAATTCAGGATAATGCTCGCTCAGGTGATGTGATTATCTACACAGATGAGTCGGTGTTGAGAGGTAGGAGAAGTTCCTAGGGGTTCTTAGCAAAAGCCAATGGTCGACGTTTGGTGCAGGAGAACCTGGCGTATGATACCACAACATCTAGCTTAAGAATGGAGGTGGAGGCGGTCAGTGCAGCTTTCTGCTGGATGGAGAATACGATACACACACACATTATGATTGTAACTGACTCAGAAAGCATGCTGAGTAGGGTGAAGACAGGCAAGCTTCGTGCAGAGTGGCTTGCTTCACTTTGGAAGTCACAGGTGACAAGCATCGTCTGGATCTTTTCTCCAGGGCATGCTGGTGTGCTGGGGAATGAACAGGCTGACAGACTGGCTGGATCGGCAAAAGTTGGTGGAGTATTAGTGCATGACAAAGCAGACATGGTTGCGACCTTGTGGGAGCATGTGCACACCTCGGAGGAGCAAATGGATCACCATGGTCTGGCATGAATGCGACAGCGAGGGATGACGAGGGGACCTGCCCTACGATCAACGCTCATAGGAAAGGCGAGACGGACATATAATCAGACTGCTACTGGTACTATTAGTGTTGGAACTCTTCGCTGGCTGCTGAGGATGGGTACAGAGCGCTTATGTGAATGCCCCGAATGCTGTGATGTCGGTTCCTAAATCAGTCAATCAATCAATCAATCAATGAAATGTATGGTAGACTTAGCAGTAGCATGTCACTCAACATAGACAGGCAAGAGTCTTTTATCTGTTGGGTATAACATTTAAAAATTTTCGTCAGCACACAATATAATATCAGCAAGAGCAAGTGGCCTTTAACTCTCCATCCTTAAAATATCCTAGAAATTGACCTCATCTCATCTCATTCCTCTTGTACTTTGCTGTGTTGAGGTGAAGTGTATAAACAGCGGGAGAGTGCCCATTTATGGGCTTCATGTATCAAGATTCCTATGGATGCTGCTATTCCCTCTGTCCATTGTTTACATGGCTGGCTTCTTTTTCTGCTTCCATTTGGTCTGTACATTATTACTTTTTGTGGTATACTGTTAGTTCGTAATAAATTACATGGCCAAACCATTTAACTTGCTATTTTCTGATGAAATCTAGCACTGTTATAACCCCCACATTTCTTAATTTCTGATTTTCTCTCTTCCTGATACTTTGAGTATTCTTCTCCAGAATCTTCTTCCTTCTTCTTCTTCTTCTTCTTCTTCTTCTTCTTCTTCTTCTTCTTCTTCTTCTTCTTCTTTTTTTTTTTGCACCTTTCAGCAGACACATCTGATTTCTGCAGGCATTTGCTGACCGGGTTAACCAACCTGGGTGTTTCGTAGGTCGGTCAACTCTCACTATTGGTGTGTCATCGCCATCCCAGCTGGTCCATTCAGATCAGCCAGAGACATAATGGTCAGCTCTCAAGGGAAGGCAGGGGCAGACCATGGGCATTCCCCTCCATCCAAGGGGGCTTCCATAATTGCAGAGCCAACATACAGCGCTCTGATATTGGGCTCACCCAAGGAATCATCATGTCCTGCACATTGGCTGCTTAGCCTCGCTTCCGTATGTTGGGCCTCTCATCGAATAATTATTCATAAATACTTGTTCTCTGAATTAATATGTTATAGGAAGAAGTGTTTTTTCACATGCATAGGTTTTTATCCAATATTTGTGGTGGTGACTCCATAATCAGCACTGCAGCAGTCAAACTCCTTTATTGATACCACCTTGGTAACAGCAGGTTTGTTTATCCTGTATTTCTTCACAGAAAGCACTTAATAAGCACTTGGTGCCCGACTGGAGGGAGAAACTTTCAGAATTCAATGAAAAGCCTTTTGCGGCTGCATCTATAGGACAGGTTCACAAAGCAAGACTTCTGGATGGTAGAGAGGTGGCAATGAAAATTCAGGTCAGTGAAAAACCTACATTTTAACATTTGAAATTGTGCGGATTTTTGCACCTACTTATTGCAACAAACAATGTACTCAGTGAATGAAAATATTCCAGATGTAACGAAAATGCTGTTATTGTTTTCACACAAACACAGTCTGGAAAATGTTGATTCTAACAGAGCAGTCTGTTGAATATGTGGGTATGTTTATGAGAGGGAAAGTTTACTGCATCATTACTGACCACAGCTTACCAAACTTTGTTTTGTTGTGTTCTTGTTATAATTGTAACATATATGTCTAAATATTTTAATCTCGCCATCAAAGAATTTAAAATCCTGATTTAATCTTTTCTGTTATTTTCAGTGTTGTTTTCCCTGTCTTGTTTATGTGGTGTTTTCCTGCTGCACCTATAGGACAGGTTCATAAAGGAAGACCTGTGAGTGATAGAGAGGTGGCAATGAAAATTCAGGTTTTTCATGTTTCCTAGCTTGTGTGTAGGACTATATGGAACCACATCTAAAGGAACTGAAAATAATGAACTGGAGCAGAATTTTCAGGGATAGACAGAACGAATGAACACACTTTATTTTCAAAGGGTTAAGAATTGGGGCATGGAGGCCCATTTAACATGCTACCTTTCTTATTGGTCTCCTTTCGTACATTATTTCATGCATGTCTCTCAAATAGATTGTGTCTATAGCAAAGGGTTAAGAATTGGGGCATGGAGGCCCATTTAACACCTGCCGTTCTTATTGGTCTCCTTTCGTATATTATTTCACGCATGTATCTCAAATAGATTGTGTCTGCAGTAAAGGTTTAAGAATTGGGGCATGGTGGTCCATTTAACCCTTTACCGGGCAGGCTCTTGTCCGTTTTTTTAGCCCTGAACGGGCAAGATTTTTTCAGGTTCGGTAAAATTTCGGGTTGTGTTAGTAAAAACATCACAAATAAGTAAGCAATAAGTCAACCGATTTTAGTTAAATAAACAACACAATGAAGGGAAAAGCATGCAGAATATGTTACTCACGTGATTGTTGTCAGTAATCCGTATATAAACACAAATATTTATGAAATACAGCATATTGTTTGTGATTTTTCAGTCATCTATACGGCAATTTACAAACACATTTTCAAAATCATAATCACTTTCTTTACAGTCCAACTCACGACTGCTAATGCAAAGTAACGCTTTTCACTGATATCTAGCTCCGATTAATAGTCAACTTCGTGCCCTTTAATGTCACTTAAATTGAACTTAGCGAAATCTCGGCTATCACTTGAAGAATCGCCGAAATCCATTTTGAAAAACTAAGAGTAAAAACCCCGAAAACTATCCAAAAAAATCACATAGTAGGCACTTGCAAATGGCGGCCACATTGTCAAGCTATCAGCGAAAGCGAAAATAGCCGTCGGAAGTATCGGAAAGCCTAGAGATCGCGTTTTAACAATGCATAATAGTATCGGGCGTGTTGGGGCGGTCTGCCCATTTAAACGATCGGACGGAGAATGGACGTTCCGCCCTGTAAAGGGTTAACACACTGCCCTTCTTATTGGTCTCCTTTCGTACATTATTTCATGCATGTATCTCATATAGATAGTGTCTGTAGCAAAGAGTTAATAATTGGGGCATGGAGGTCCATCTGCCCTTATTGGTCTCGTGTCGTACATTACTT
The DNA here is from genome assembly GCA_014155875.1 of Cepaea nemoralis. Lineage (NCBI taxonomy): Eukaryota > Metazoa > Mollusca > Gastropoda > Stylommatophora > Helicidae > Cepaea > Cepaea nemoralis. The sequence goes on along the minus strand of JACEFZ010028259.1, from coordinate 109,351 downwards.
CACGCATGTCTCTCAAATACATTGTGTCTGTAGCAAAGGGTTAAGAATTGGGGCATGGAGGCCCATCTGCCCTTCTTGTTGCTCTCCTGTCGTACATTATTTCATGCATATACTCTCAAATACATTGTGTCTGTAGCAAAGGCAAGTTCATACAAATGAAGAAGGAGATCAGTATGGCTGAATGAATAAGAGCGCTTGTTCTTAAACATCCGGTGTGCTGATGCCAGATTGTGGGTTTAACTCTTACACCGGACAGTTGGACTTAAATGTTGACTTCTTATCTTTGACTTGGGGATAACAAAAATCAGTCTGGTGTACTAGAAGGGGCGGACCAAAAGAAAAGAAAAGGCTGAAGGGAAAAAACAAACAAAAGAATGTTTTGGCACTAAATTTATCACATTTATTCTCTTTTTTTTCATTCCAGTACCCTGGAGTGGCAGAGAGTATAGATTCAGATATTAACAACTTAATGGCAGTGTTAAATGTGTGGAATATACTCCCAGAAGGTAAGTTCATAACTCGTTGAACATTTTCAAATACCATTAGACACTTTTATCTGATCTGCCGTTTTTTTATATTCAATACTAATAAACCCATGCCTTCTGCACACAGAGTTGACCATTGTGTCTGCTCTCAGGTCTTGCCTCTCAGATCCAGATTTCAAAGACCAATATGCTAACCACTGGGCCATCCACACCTGCACGGGAACAGTAACCATCCAGGTGATCCAGCAACCAGAATTAGTTTATATCTGGCAAATTGCTGCTTTGTCTCTGATCAGTATAATTATTAACATAATGGTTCTCACTTGTCTTTTGTTACCCATTAAAAAGCTGTTTCCATGCCTTGAGTCGTGTTGGGGATATAGTCTCAGGCTGATATTTTTAGACCAACCAGCACTCTTTGGGGAGCCATGGTAGCATAGTAGCTAGATGCTCACCTGCCAGTCCTGTTGTCATTAGTTCAGATTCACATCAAGGCTGTTTTTAAATTGTACCTGAGCTCCCTGGTTTTTATAAAATGGTATGAGTGCTGGTCATTCAGAAAGCAATGGCAAACTACTGAACGTAAACTTGCCAAGAAATCACAAACAGCTAAAAAAAATGCTGGGGATGACTGTCATGTCCTGTAAAGGATCTGCAACTAACTAACTAACTAACCTGGGCTGCCAGGTCGACCCAGTCTAGAATTGGTATCAAGGTAAATTACCAAGAAAATGTCTTGGGAAGCGACTGCAGCCGGTGTGGTATTGACATCACCCATAGCATGCCGTTTGGTCATGCCAACTGTAGGTCTAGTACTGTATACTTAATGCACCAAGGGCCGTTAAAAGAGACCTTGACTTACTTACTAGCACTCATTGGGTGATGTCTGTGTCACATCAGCTGCTTTTAAATTCTCAAAAATATTTCTGGTGCCCATTTTTATGTGGCTGGGTCAATTCCAGGGGGTGTGTGCGTTAAAAAAGTGTTCACTTTCTTTCTCATTAAGTGATTGCTGTGTGTCATTATGTACTTTATTGAACCTACAGGTCTGTATGTGAAAAGTATGATTGATACTGCCAAAAGGGAATTAGCATGGGAGGTGGACTACATACGGGAGGCCGAGTGTTCCAAGAGGTTCAGGTAAATGGTGTGTCATTTATGAAATATGAGGGGTCTTCAAATGAAAAACTTAAACCTCCCAATGACTCTTTTAGTTGTCCAAACAAGCGGAAATCACTTGGGGCTAGGTCTGGTGAGTATGGGGGATGTGGTACACAGTGAAAGTTGAGGTCTTCGATGGCTTCAACCGTTGCACGGGCAGTATGGGGTCGAGCATTGTCATGTTGCAAAAGGACACCTTTACTCAGAAGTCCACGTCGTATTCCACTCAAACTCTTATTGGACTGACAGGCATGCATCACCATACAGGACCTTCATTCGCCGATGTATTTCTATAGGCGTAACCCCTTCACTGATCAAAATACGGATAACAGAACGCTGCTGCTCTTTGGTGCATGTCAAAAGTGGGGTGGCCATGTTTAGACTGTAATCATGATGTCATCATGTTTGTCTGCACTGTGATGTCATGTGCTGAACACTCTTGACAACTTAACAATAATAGTCAGGTTACAAGACAATGGCACGGTTATTGTAATTTCTATCACACTTTTGAGGTTTTCATTTGAAGCCCTCTCGTATCATTTTTGGTATTGTTTATTTCTCAGCGAGACTTGATGATGTCTTACTCCCACTTAATTTTTGTGTAGTGGGTTAGATACCTTTGTCTTTGGCGCGAACCAGAATTAGAGAACCCTTTGTTTATGTTAAAATACCACAGTTGGAAATCATTATCATTAGTAGTTGGCCACAGTGCTGGTAAAGTTTCAAAATTAGAAAAGCACCCACAATATCTGGTATTTTTCAAGTATTTATAGTGTGTTTAAATTCTTGTGTACATGCGCTGGGATTCCCTCCAGTGTTATGAATTTCAAGCAGGAAGCTGACATCTTCCTAGTGTATTGTGAAAGAAGATCAGAGGGCCTTTCTTGAGTGGGAAATGTGCACTGACCAGGGAGTTTATAGAGAGTGTTCCAGCATCCAACTTTAGCATGGCATTTTTAAGACCATTTACTTTCCTTTCAATCCATACTTTCTCCACTGTGATACAGTCTGTTTCCAGGACCAACAATGAATGTTGATGCTTCCATCACAGTCCCCTACATGAAAATCTATGATGGTTTACCAACAATAAATGTTGATGCTTCCATCACAGTCCCCTACATGAAAATCTATAATGGTTTACCAACAATGAATGTTGATGCTTCCATCACAGTCCCCTACATGAAAATCTATGATGGTTTACCAACAATAAATGTTGATGCTTCCATCACATTCCCCTACATGAAAATCTATGATGGTTTACCAACAATGAATGTTGATGCTTCCATCACAGTCCCCTACATGAAAATCTATGGTGGTTTACCAACAATGAATGTTGATGTTTCCATCATGGAACCTCTACAACTCACGATTTGATAATGGGTTGATTTGATTTTGTTATTTAAATTTGATGTTTGTTTCTTTTGTCTTTTGAATTTCATTGGAAGGACTTTCTAATTACTGTCTGTCTGTTTATGTCAAATGTAAAAACTGCAGAGTCGTGTTTTTCTCCACATCCTGCTATAGATGGAAAATGAAACAGAAAGAAATATGCTAAAGTTTAGCTGAGAGGTTACAGTAACTGCCTAAGTTTCAGAATTACAACTTGATTTCAACATAGGGCTGGGAACTTTTCCTAGAACCATTGGTTTCTAACGAAATCACATATCTCCTTGATTTCTTAGGTAATGTGATCTGGTGCCTAGCCTTCTCAGATAAGGGGGTAAAAAAAAACAGGAAGTTCCCATGCAAGTTGTTCATGTTAAAAATCCCATGGCAATTGGAAATCACAAAGAAAAGGCAGTAAGACCACTGCCCTGGCAAGATTGTTAGTAAAGAAAACCTACACATGGGTAGATAGAGCCTGTTACCCTGAATGAAATGTATCTAGAGGAAGTAAACAGATATAAGTTGATGTATTGTTCATGTCATCAGCATTTGTTTTATAGTGATGTGTATATTTTTGGAATCATCCTCTTTCAGAGAACTTCTGAAGGATGACCCATTTCTGTATGTGCCAGAAGTTATTGATGACTTGAGTGGGAAATGTGTACTGACCACAGAGTTTATAGAGGGTGTTCCAGTGGATCAGTGTATGGCTATGGATCAGGAGACCAGAGATAAGGTAATGCAGTTTATATCACTGCCCTTGTATTACCAGAGTCCATAAGGGAAACGAAGAATTTATGCACTGTAAACTGTCATGGATGTTGTATTTTTATTAAGGATTGGCTTGAGACCATCTACCTCATCCCATAGAAAATTTAGCTGCAAAAATCCAGTACATTGTGAGCAAGTCTACAAGTCTCCTGTGCTCCACTGGGAGGTAAATGTCAGCAGAGGAAGGAGTTCATGTCAGCATGTTAATCTGTGCAGAGATAACACTTCTCTTGATATCGTGGAGTGGCCTCTAGACATAGCAGTTAGCCATGTTTATCCTACTGGCCTGGCCTGGTTATTTTTAATCCCCATTGATTTTGTTAAATTGACCTGAGCTCTCAGAGTGACCCAGCCTAAAATGGGTACGAGGAAATGTTCTAGGAAGTAAAAACAGCCTGTGTGATATTGACCACATCACCCATCGAGTGGGGCTATCACCGTATACCCAATGTGGGCTCTTTAACCCCAATACACCTGTTTGCATGAAACAGGGTCCTTTAGTTTTGTTATGAATATCCAAAAAGCAACTGAAGACCAGCACAAGGGGTGCCCACTGAAAGGAGATGAGTTAGCCGTGTGGGGCAGCTAACTCTATACATTGCTACAAAATTTGGTAATGTGACATTCAGAATGTAAGAGGTACCATAACCTCACTCCCTTCTAATCTGTTGCCGATCTTTAGACAAAAAGTTTGTGGAGTTAAGTATAGACAGCCCAGCAAAAGACATGGGGAAACCACAGTGTACATAATTTGTGCATTTATGATTCAGTAATCCACATGGTTTCATAGAAATGGTGTTATGGATGCTAGTCTGGAGTATCCTTGGCTGGTAGGGTAAGTTAAACAAACAGCAGGATTAAGAAATGGTAAAAGATAAGGTTATTCCCATAGAAAATACTGTCATTTATTCTAAGGTATATTATGTGATAAGTGATTTATTCACATCCTCATCAGTATTTCATTACCAGATGATTCTATGGAAGCCAGTTACTGAGACTGGGTCAAAACCTGCTATGTGTGGTGATATCAGTCCCTCTTCTGGGTAATTTAATTAAGACATAAATGTTAAGATGAAATTAACTTAATGACAATAACAGAATGGAGAAAAAAATGGCAAGAACGCAGTAGAAGCATAAATCAACTTCAGTTCACCTATAAACCAAATTTTTAAAAATGACAAATAAAAGAGAACATAAATATCTCAAACTGTAAAAAATGTGGAAACTATCCATGAAAAGTCACTTTTACAAAGAATCAACCATCCTGTGAAGATTGTCTAGAGTATGTTTCCCAACATTTTTTTCTTCACAGTTTGCCTTTATGTAAGGCAAGTAATCCCTGGCTCTCTTTGATATAGAGTAACATTGTGCCTTCCTTTATAATAGCCGAGCAGCTCACATTCTTCTGTTATAATATTCAAGCAAGAACTCAACATTTACTTAACATGCATTTTTTATTGAGTCAAGATAATCAAGCAAAGCATTACAATGAATTCACCACTTTATGTTGGATTTGTGTAAGACCTTTGACAGCTTTGATAAAGAATCTCTGTGGACATTAATGAGGTACCATGGGACCCCACAGAAGATCATTAACTTAATAAAGGCAATATATAAAGACATGAATTGCAGAATTGTTCATGTGGAAAACTATCAGATATGTTTGAAATATGAACAGGAGTGTGGCAGGGATAGTCTTTTGCAGCCTGTATTATTCTTACTGACTATAGGCTGGATTATAGTTAGTAAGATGCATATCTTTTACAGGATGAAGCTGTCAACCCCAGCATTTTTTGGCTGTTCGTGATTTCTGGTCAAGTTTACGTTCAATAGTTTGCCATTGTTTTCTGAATGACCGGCGCCCATACCATTTCATACAAAAACCAATGCAAGGCGGTCTGCTGCCAAATCGCCTGCAGCTGTGTTTCGAACACGGTATGTGGGAGTACAAACTGTCTGTAACCTCTTTGCCACAGAGCCAGCAGGCTGGATTATACAGACAACAATATACTACCATCACATTTAATGGACTCTGATCCGGTATCACCATTTGGTAACACTGTAACCTACCGTGCATTTCAAAAGAGGCGACAAAGGAGGATTGGTGTGAGATTGGGTACCTCAACTCATAGACAATTTTAGCTGCAAAATCCAACCAATCATGGACAGGTCTAGAAAGGGCTTGACATGGGTTGGTTGAGGGCCTATGATCCATTTTGGAGATGTCAGGCAGAGGAAGAGAAAAAAAACACTTCACTCTGCAATGGCAGTATTTGCCATGGAACCGTCTTTTACCTTCTGATCCAAACCAAACCCACCCAAACCATATCCATCAATTGTTAAATTGTTGTTTATTTATCTAGATTGCCGCAGCCTTGCTTAAGCTGTGCTTGACTGAGCTTTTTGTGTGGAGATTTATGCAGACAGATTCCAACTGGTCAAACTTCTTTTACAACCCAGCAACAGATAAGGTAGGTCTCTCTGAGTCCGAAATTACTGTTTTATTACTGTGAGGTCTGAGTGGATGAAAGGTTAAACACTTTTTTAGTTTTAACTGTTTATTCTTGTGTACCTTTTGGATAGAACATTTATAACATGCAAATCAGTTATGTGAGTGTGGAAGATAAGGGCAATCACTACATTAATTTTGCAAGAATAAATTTATGGATCATCACAAATATAGATTTATGGTGGAATGATATGTTTCATATCTGTCTTTGGACTGAATAACTGGTCATAGCTTGTGTAACAGTGGGAGAATGAGGTTAGGAGTAAAGAGTTAAGGAATGCTGCGCATTCCTTGACTAGGGGGAAAACCATAGTGAACGTGTGTGCATCGAGTGAGAAAGAAGGGTATCTAGGAAGACACACACGTCACTTGGGGCCAGCGGGAAGAGATGTCAACATCAAGAAGAGAGTCTCCATCATGTATGCTGAGATAGCACGATTCAGATAATAAAGTATCTTTATAACAACGCGAAGACTTGTGTGTGCTGTACGATCACGACTATAACCTGTATGTAGCACTGTCACACAGGTTGATTTGGTGCCGTGAATTTATGAAACATGGGAGGTCGCGGAGAGAGAATACCGCCATAGAAGATGGTTATGTCTGGCGTGTCTGGAGAAGTAATTATCGAGAAACGCAACAGATGAAAGCCGACTGTTGGTAGCTGTTCTGGGTTTTCACTGGATTCCTGGTTAAGAAGGAGATCCATTTTCAAAGACAGCGCTAAAAGAAAAGGTTTGATTGATACTTATATTTTTTTGAAAGACTGATGTTTTTACATAATTATGAAATTAACTGGAGAATTGACCAACGCAAAATGGTACATTGAGATCAAGTAATGCCGTTCTGCATCAAAAATCAGTACAAATTATGAGTTTTAACCCGTGGGACTGTTGAAGGTGAAGTCAAGGTTATGGTGCAAATTCCATAATTATGAAATCAAGGTCTGCGATACTCTCTACAGTCAATTCAATTAAAGGAAGGCATAAATGAAACTTGTCTCGGCTCGGGGTTTGAATAAAGTAATTTAAAATGACCATGGCGAGAGTCCCACATGAAAATAAGAGACTGGATAGCGTCAGCTTTAAGTCCAATTGTTGTTGACTGGATTACGTTTGCGCTGAAATATATATATGAAAATCACAGATTGCTGCTGGAAAGTGAGTTTTTTTTTGCTGAAGTCGTGAGCAATTGTCGCTGGCGTGAAGGTGACCTTACTTGAAGGGAATCTACAGTAATCGAGCAAGTAATCAAACAGTCTTGTTGCGAGCCTGATATCGAGCATAATCAACGTCAGGAAATAATTGGAAATAATCTGACTTCGACTTCGATTAAATTATGAAGGAAAGAAACCCAGAGGCTCTTCGTTGTTCTGCTCATTTTAACGAGCTTGATTAGAGTCCTTTTTTATGTGGTGTAGGTAATTCTGAATCAGGAGGTCATTTAAATTCGTTTGTCAGAATTCAGGGTTGAAACAGGAATATTTCTTCGTCAGGATCTTCGATTGGAGGCTTTAGTTAAGATAATTAGATAATATTAGAGTAATTAACATATTATGTATTGTTGCTGGGTTTGAAATTAATATTGTTTGAAATATTTGTATATTGCTTGATAATTATAAATTTTAGGATGGAATCCCAAGATTTTTCACAGGTACTGACTGGCGTTGGCGGGGCAATATCAAGGTTGGATGCAGTGTTAAGACAACAAAATATAAGCACTGATGTTGAAAGATTTAGTGGTCAAGCAAATCAGTTTAAGAAATGGATTATTTCTATTGAAAAACATGCATATTTAGTAAATGCTACAGATGGAGAGAAAAAGAACTTGGCATACAGAACAAGTACAAGTCCAGTTTCTGACCATATAAGAAGAAAGTTAGAGGCAGCAGGAGGTGAAACCTGGGAAGAATTTAAAGATGATCTCGCAAGAAAATATGCTGAAATTACTGATCCACAACACGCATTCTCAGTATTGCGACAGACTAGACAAAACAGCACAGAAAGTGTTCAGTTATACAGTGACAGGTTAATCAATTTAGCTGAAGAGTCATTTTTAGGACAGAATGTACGAGCAGAAGAGGTGGAACGGATGTTAGTAGGGATTTTTGTTGATGGGATTAGGTCAGATGGATTGAAATTTAAATTATAAAGAGAGAATCCTGCAAGATTGTCACAAGCGGTAGATATCGCTATACAAGAGGAAAGCTTGAGGAGGAGGTTTAGGTTAAGGGTAGGACGAGAGTTAGGTAGTAGTTCGGAAGATAGAATTGAAGAACCTATGGAAATAGGACAGTATAGACATGGATGGAGAGGAAGACGAGGAGAAATACAGATGGTGCAAAGAAACGAGAATGTATATAATCAAGATAGAAGAGGACAAGTGAGAAATACTGTAAGAAACATGGAAGGTAACACAAATAACTCGAATCTGGTTTGTTGGGGATGTCACCAACGTGGGCACATTTTTCGCTCCTGTGGTAACAGACGTGTCCCATCGAATACACAAAATAATAGAGGTGTTCAGACGAGTACACAGAATAGAAGTGTGAATAGTAGAACAAATGGGAGTTTTCGAGAAATGCAAAGAAGACGTGGAGTTAATCAAACTAGCGCAGAAATTATGACACTGGTAAGAAATTATAGAAAACAACCGCTTTATAACAACGACAGAAACTGTCACAGATGGAATGTAAACGACGTGACGAGAACACGAAGGTATGAAGAGAGACAACATGGCAAGCCAGAGGACAATAGTTGGCAGAGACAGAATTTTTATAAGAAAAAATGGAACTGGCCATCTAATAGTGAGGAGCAGAAAACATTACGAAATCAATGGTTTGAAATCAGAAGATTGAGATATGCACTCGCAAAGTCAAACAAAGGAGAAAATCAGCATCAGACTAATAGAACCTTAGCTGATGATCGACAGGTATTTTCAATTTTTAGGGGTAGACAGGAAAGAGAGACACAGACGCAGGCAGGTAATACGATAGAAAATAGTACGCAGACTCAGGTAGATATTGTAGAGAAAAATACCCAAGTAAGGGGAACGCAGACTATTAAGACTCTAGAAGTTGCAGCACCACCTCAAGTGAAATTTGATAAGGTTGCGCCAGTCAAAATTAAAGAGGATGTTCCGGCAGAACGTAAGCCGCCGTTTAAAACCAAGAAACCCCAGGAGGAAAATTAGAAAAAGTGCTGGGACTAGGACTGCTGCGACCAGTCTATTAGTAAATGTAGGAGATGACACGACAGAGGCATCAGACTTGTCAGAGTGGGACGTTAAATGTATTCCCGACCGGAGGGGTGGTACTAGAAGTAAGAAAATTGGCAGGGGTGATAGTTCCAACTATAAGGATGTTGCTTCCTCCTCTACAGCATATAGTAAACAAGCTGGGAGAACAACTATAGTTAGTGATGACTCAGAAGATGAAATAGCATGGTATAACCGATATAAGACCTATGTAAGACATTACCAAAAACAGTCATGACAGAGGAAAATAACGTGTATGACGATTATATTAGTGAAGAGTCAGTTAAGGAAAATATTGAACCTCCATTTATGAATACAAGACAGGCAGTAAAAAGAAAGTTGGATAGACAGAAAGAAAAAGAAATTAAGAGGCAAAGGAAACTTAGAGCGAATTCTTCGAGTGAGGAAGAGATGCCACTATTTGAAAATTACAAGACAGGCAGTAAAAAGAAAGTTGGATAGACAGAAAGAAAAAGAAATTAAGAGGCAAAGGAAACTTAGAGCGAATTCTTCGAGTGAGGAAGAGATGCCACTATTTGAAAATTTGTTGAGACGGCAAGACAGAAAAATTAGATTGGATGTAGAAAGGAAGAGATTAGCGGTTGCTAGTAATGGATATACAGATGGGGAACAAGAGATGGATGAAAAGTCAGAAACTGATGAAGAAGCGGATATGAAAGAAGATAGCTCTCCTCGAGAGGATAGCGACATTGATATAGATATTGCAATTATAGAAAAAAATTTGAGGTTATTAAAGAAATGGAGAAGTGATAGATGAATAGAGTGATACAAGGTTCTGCAGATGGCAGATAGAAGAAGAAGTTGGACACGATATTTTTGTGTTTACAAAGGTACTTGATGGAGTTTGGGGATAAATATGATGAGGGGATTGAAATGCTTTGCTCAATTGTTGGGACTTCAATTGTGTTTTATGAAATGTGAAAAATAAGTTAACTTAGATGGTTATTTTTACGATGTTTTGGGTTGATTGAGTTACCTTAAGGGTGTTTAAAATGATTATTACTTTGAAGTTCAGTTAGAAGATGAATTAAAGTAGTGGTTAGTGAAGTGACTCTATATGTAGTAATGGAGGGGTATGTTGTTATTACATGTGGGGTATGCAATGTATATACAAGGTTTATAATAGGAGCTGGGTTGAACAGCGTTTATTGGGAGAATATGGGGGGAATGCCAGGTTGAAATTTGGCATTTAAATAACTGCATATTGGAAGAAGAAGACTGTACTTAACAGTATAATAATAGTTAGGAAGTTTTTTGTGGTTGAAGGAATGGTAAACGGGAAATTGATGATCTGAATAATACAAAGGCTAGCAGTTTTGGATTAACATATTTTTTGGATAATAACAATTATTATTGACGGAAACTGAAGATAAATTTTGAAACTTTATTTTTTGATAAAGTTTTGAGAATGTATGGGAAGAGAAAGGTGATTACTTCTTACTTCTTACTTTTTCCTTACTTTTATTAATTTCAGGTGCGCACCTACACAAATCTAAACTAGCTATTTTTTTTCTGTCTATCCTAGAATACTGAGAGTGTGAGAATGTGAATAAGGGGGGAAATAAAGGATAAGGAGAATATCTTCAGTTTTGTCAATCATAATTTAGATGGACGTTTTAAAGTTAAAAGCGGTTCGCTTATGGAGACTTTTGTATTGTGGGGAATTTTATGGAGAGTTTTGTAGAAAGTTTTCTAGAGAACTTTATAACGAGTTTTGTAGAGAGTTTCGATATTATTGTCTCTGGTTAGCAATTGGCTATGAGGAGATAGGAGAATTGACTTAGGAAATATATGGAATTGTTGTTATTGTAGAATAGAGATGTAAAGTTAACTAATTAAAAGTTGGGGTTGAGATTTTTTCAAGGAAAAATTCTCTTTGAAGAAGGGGAGGCATTGTAACAGTGGGAGAATGAGGTTAGGAGTAAAGAGTTAAGGAATGCTGCGCATTCCTTGACTAGGGGGAAAACCATAGTGAACGTGTGTGCACGAAGAAAGAAGGGTATCTAGGAAGACACACACGTCACTTGGGGCCAGCGGGAAGAGATGTCAACATCAAGAAGAGAGTCTCCATCATGTATGCTGAGATAGCACGATTCAGATAATAAAGTATCTTTATAACAACGCGAAGACTTGTGTGTGCTGTACGATCACGACTATAACCTGTATGTAGCACTGTCACACTTGGAGCATATACAGCTACAACCCCAAGAAACAAGATGGAGATAGATGCAACCACTACTGCTTTGAGTAAGCTGGCCAGCTGGTACTCAAATTACCAGAGTAACCATTATGTCTGATTTTCAGGATGGAAACCTGGCCCACATGTAAAGCCTAAGACACATTGTGAGGCACCAGTAATTATCTCAGGCATGCCGTCCTGTTTATGACCCATGCCGAAATACATGCACAGTGAATGACACTGATGCATTTGTTACCTGGCCTATATGGGAATGAATGATAGTTACGCTGTATCCTTTCATTCATGTTGTAAGCGGCAACTAAGAAAGGTTGAGTTGGGGGATGGCTACCCCATCACATAGAAAACCTTAGCTGCATAATGTATCCAACCATGATCAATACAGAAGACAGAAAAACTCTGCCAATTAAAGGGAAGAAGCTCTTGTCTAAGAAGTATACACTTGGAGAATTAGAGACAGATGAGTAATGTGGGGACTGGTGGGAGCTGGAGATAGCTACAGATAGAGTGGGTTGGCTGAGGGCCTGTGTTCCATTGGGAAATCAAGGGCAGCAGAAGAAGAAAGAAAAGAAACATTGCTGAAGAGGACAATTAGGGATAGGGTGGGAGAATGGAGCACATTTGGGTTTATCTAGCGTGCGTTAGATTCTGTATTTTTTTTTTTTTCATATCCCTTACTGGACATTGCTGTCAACATCAGCATTTTCCAGCTGATTAGGCAAGATTACGCTCAGTTGTTTGCCATTGCTTTCTGAGCGACCGGCTCACATACCCCGTAAGTTACCAACGCGGCGAGAACACTACCAATTCTTGAGCAGGTTACGTTACTCACGAGAATATACGGGATTACAGAGAAAGACATTAACCCCTAGGCCAGGGAGACCAGCATTCTGTATTTACCACTTCTTAAATACGAGAAGGGAGTTGCAGTAGCTAGCCTGCCTGCCTGGTGGTCATGTATTTGAATCCCCTCAACTCATGGATTTTCATCATCATCAAGTGCCATGCTGGCTGGCGTAGGCGTTCATAGCTCTCCACAGATCTCGGTCTTTGGTTTTCTGGATCAACTCTGCTGCTGATATTCCTCCGTGCCACCGTCTCAATCCATCCAGCATCATTTCTCTTGGTCTGCCTCTCTTCCCCTCGATCTTTCCAGTTGTCGCGATGTTCTCCAATGCCTCTCTTCTTATTACATGACCAAAGAAGGTTGTTTGTCTCTTTCTTATTGTTGTAAAGAAAAAAAAAGTTATATCTGGGACCTGTGGTCGTCCCAGTGTAAAAGTGGAACCAGGAAATGTTCTGTTGGAAGGTAGCCACGGCAAGCTTGATATTGACCATATCACCCATCGGCTGCAAATTGGCCTATAGAGATGTGGGGCCAGCAGCATAAACCAAATACATTTCAACGTATAGAAAAAGGTCCTTTACTTGCTTTTGTTAAGCCTTGGGAATAATGTAGTGTTGTTTAGCATTGACAGTTTGTAAGTTATGTGCTGTATCTGAGGTATCTTTGTTAACAGAATGCTCACTAGCACAGTTCAACCTCCAGCTGTAAAGGTGTTTCTATTCTACTGCATATATAGCTCTATATACATTTCTTTACACTTGTGATTTCATTAACCCTGAATCCAGCAAGTCTTCATGGCAAGTGTGGAGAGAAACAATTCTTTTGTAGTCTTAATAGGGCACGTGTGCTATGATGAAAGAAAGAGAAATTCTAAATCTTCTTCTTCTGCGTTCATCCGGAGTTTTTTTTTCGGACGTAATTGTGTTGTGCCTGTTTACAGCAGAGCTGCGTTCTTGCGCAGTTAGGACGACACATCTGACTTCTGCGGGCATTTGTTGACCGGGTTAACCTTCCCGGGGGAATTCTAAATCTATAACCAAAAATTGTCTTGGAGTGATTGTATAATGGCAAGGACATATCATCATACATAAAGGTGGTGACATTATTCTTAGGGGGTCATTCTGTAAAGACTCCATATTTCACATAGCTGCTTATAACCTGTGGTCAGTATCAACCCTAATACTTGTCTCTTGCAGCTGATTCTGCTAGATTTTGGTGCCAGCAGAGAGTTCAGCAAGACATTTGTGCAGAAGTACATCCGTGTTATCAAAGCAGCAGCTGATCATGACAGACAGCAGGTATTGCTGGGGTCACGAGAGCTTGGCTTTCTGACTGGATATGAGACAAAGGTTTGTTTATTCATGACCTTCGTCATATAGCAGGTCCTTTGCAGAACACCACTTTCATTGCGGCCCATCAAAAGGTCTCCCAATCCGTTGTCTGTTAATGTTATCCTGCCTCATAACGTTGTAGGTCAGCATGGCTGAATGAATAAGAACGCGTGTTCTTAAACATCCAGTGTGCTGATGCTGAGTCAAGGGATTCAACCCCTACCCGGACAGTTGGACTAAAATGGTGACCTATCGTCCTTGAATTGGGGACATAAATTACCTATGAAGTCGAAGTGGGTTCACCTGGTGGTGAGGGACACCATTAATAAGTAACAGCTAATCCACATGCAAAATTAAGTTCAGCACTACTAGAAGTAGCGTACATAGACTACGTTTGAGTTCAAAGCGGGTGAGCGCCAAAAAAACAAAACAAACAAACAAACATGCAAGGTGACTGTAATGTCCTATGTCCATCTTCCTGTTGGTGGACCACTGCCCCTTCTTCCAGGAACCATGTTTACCATCGCTGTTTGTTTTATCCCCCAAGCCACTGTGACGTTTAATATGTCCAAAGTAGTTCAGTTTCCAAGATTTTGTTTGTGAGCCAGTTTTTTTTTTTAACATTCAGATCTTGTAGAATGCCAACATTTTTCTTCGTGGTTGCCAGGAGTGAATTGATGGTTGTTGGCTCAACAAACCTCTGTCATTATTTTACTGTGTTGGTCAGTCAGTGGCAACCTTTGCAATATGTCTTTACAGGGTTTCTGTGCCATATCAACTTCAACTAAAAGAACAACTTTGCATGCCCTGGACGGCAATGTCATCTTGACGCGCCAGCCCTGCATTATTTCAGTGGCCTTTCGTTGATATCTTTAGAGATGCTTAATCTTGATCTTGTTGACATCACTCCTTCTGCTTCAGATGGCCATTAAGCTTTTCTATCTTGGACAGTCTGTACTTGTTAACCATTTAGACTGAACTCGACATAGCTGGTATAACACAACACTGGTGGAGTTTTTCACACTCTAATTTTACTAATACTACACTTGACACTGTCGAAAACACCATCATTCATTCTACAAAATATTCACAAATAAACACAGCAGTGCCTAACAAACTGTTCTAAAACGCCCATGTGTTGCCAGGGTCCATACGGGGGAGCAAAGAATAGTAACACTGTTGCCTACCATGCACGTCGTAAGAGGTGACTAAGGAGGCTATGGTTCCGTTGCCCTGCTACTAAGTGCATGGCACGACACTGTGAGCTGTGAATTTCGCGTGGAATGCTTTTGCATCTGTCCGCGGTTGTTTTTCACGTGAACTGCATGTTCGGAACGATGACGGCCGGCTGTTGCTGGATTGACTGGTTTGCCTTTTCAGTTCACGAGTGCATTTTTCAGGAGACTCTTGGGAGTCGTCGCTTTAGCTACGGAGTTTGTGCTTTGTGCGGCGCTTTCAGTGGGTCGCCCTGCAGAAAGAGACCGAGCCATATCGGATAAAACCCCGGTCATTAAGTCTATCTGGTGACTGCTGTTTTCACGACGATGAACTGTATTTTTCGTGGAGGACTTTTGTGTTGGCATTCTGGCGGCAGCATTATGCACAGTGTACCTGTGCGGGCTGTTGGCTTGCCGAAACTCCTGTCTATTCCATTGTTCACATAGGGCAGTGAGGAGCATTTTGTGATATTCACTGGCACAGGAACGGAGCAATATGGGGACGACCCATTGCCGTGAAGTTAGAACCGTGACTGACTGACTAAACTGTTCTAAAATAGCGGCATAATATTAGCCATGCTCTATTAACAAGAACTAGGTCCGACGCTGATGCTAGCTCGAGTCCAACTGATTCTAAGGTGACGTTTTGCCCTCATGCAATACGTCCAGCATACTTTTCATGCCTTTGTGACCAGTGCCATGGTAAGTCACTTCGCACTGTCTCTTCATGCAGACCGCACTTGTTACAACCTCATGCCATGTTCCAGACCTGTATCAACTGGACCATGGCAGTCGTCCATGGTTTTCCGTGAACTTTTCTGTAATATTTAAGTTCAGTGTATTAAAGTGGGATGTGACTGATACAGGCATTGATATTGCACCTTGGGAGCAAGTCGTTGCTGATTGCATTGCATTGCATGGAGGGAAAAGATCAGTCATGGAATAAAGACAAAGGATAACATTTGTTGTTGTTGTTCACTTGCTTTGAACTGAAGCACAGTCCATACTTGTGCTACTACTTCTAGCAGTTTCCACTACTTCTAGCAGTTTCCACTACTTCTAGCAGTTTCCACTACTTCTAGCAGTTTCCACTACTTCTAGCAGTTTCCACTACTTCTAGCAGTTTCCACTACTTCTAGCAGTTTCCACTACTTCTAGCAGTTTCCACTACTTCTAGCAGTTTCCACTACTTCTAGCAGTTTCCACTACTTCTAGCAGTTTCCACTACTTCTAGCAGTTTCCACTACTTCTAGCAGTTTCCACTACTTCTAGCAGTTTCCACTACTTCTAGCAGTTTCCACTACTTCTAGCAGTTTCCACTACTTCTAGCAGTTTCCACTACTTCTAGCAGTTTCCACTACTTCTAGCAGTTTCCACTACTTCTAGCAGTTTCCACTACTTCTAGCAGTTTCCACTACTACTAGCAGTTTCCACTACTGAGGAGAGCAATGGACTGATGTTTGCATGTGGATTAGCTTTCCCTATAACCAGCGTCCCTCGCCATCAGGCAAACTCACTCTGACTTCTGAGGTATTTGTAATTTACATCCACAAGTCGAAGATGAGAAGACAGTGCAGGGGTTGAACCCGCTACATCAGTGCACTGGAAGTTAAAGGGCAAGTGCTATTAACAATGTGGCCGTGCTTACCTCAAGGTACAAAATGAGTCAGACAGGTCACACACTTAATGAATGAGACGTCAGATGATTGTGATGGTGGAAATGATCATGTGAACCCATGGTGGACAAACATTTACCACGTAAATTAGTCTATCCAGTCACATTTATGAGAAGAAATAAATTGGAGAATTTTGTGACAACTGGCAAGATCGAGGGGAGTAGAACACGGGGAAGCCATAGAAGTAAATACCTGGATGGCTTGACCACGTGGCATGGTTGAGACAGGAACACTGAGCTGATCCACGACTCTAGTCATCGAGTGAAATGGCGAGTCATGACCACCCACGCTTACCGGCATGGCACATGATGGATGGAGTCACATTTACTGCCGCCATAAGTTGTAGTTATTATGCCTCTTTAAAGCACACTGTAACAAACTATTGTCTGTCAAGATGACAATGTGCAGTTCAGCCAGTCAGTGTGTAATAGTGACCAAGAGGTTTATCATGCTCGCGCTTAAACTTCCTGTGCCCTGATGGTGGCGAAGTGGGTTCATTCCACACACTGGTCAGTGAGACTGAAACAGTGAGTTCTCATTTAGAAAGTAGCAGCAAACTACTGAGTGTAAAATTGCTTAGAAAGCCAACCTGAAGTTGATCATAACATCCTGCAAAGGACATGCAACATTTTCAATGTGTATAGTAACTACTTTACATGTTACATATTTACTGCAACAGGTTATGTATAATAATTACTTTACATATTTCCTGTGGCAGTGTGTGTAAGAGTTACTTGACGTATTTACTGTGACAGTGTGTATAAGAGTTTCCTTATATATTCATGCCACATTTACTTGGATTCTCCAGCAATTTGGCCTCATTTTTTTCTTTTCAAATTGCCTGTAGCTATGTTGTGAATGCGGTATGCGGGATTACGAATTGCATTCATAACCTCTTCGTCACAGAGCCAGCTAAGTTGATGAGGCATTATGGGATATAACTGAAAATTATCAACTGAACAAAGGCAACATAGAGACATGAGGTGCAGAGTCCTCACAGAGGGGAAACCAACAGATATAACTCTGCAGTATGTAGCTGATGAAATGCAGTGAAACATGCCAGGCAATAAATCATGCAACGTATTGTTTGTGGCTTCTGTGTTTAAGTCTACTATTCTTGCTGACCATAGAATACATAATGAAGAAAACAAGCTCTGCCAGAAATTCAAGTCAATGAACTGTTACAAGCAGCTAGGTGATCTGGACTCCCTGAGGACATTGCCCTTCTGTCTCACACATGAAATCAGATGCAGGATAAACTAACAACATTGGATGGGAGGCCACAACAATTTGATTTAAAAGTTCATAGGGAAAAAAACAAAGAAAATTAGAAAGATCAAGCAAATGATAACATGATCTGCTTGGTGAGACCATACATTTATTTAAGTAGCAATGTAGACAAACATGGTGGAACAAATAAAGATATAAGACTACAGAAGGCTAGAGGAGCTTTTACAGCACTAAACAATTTGTGGAAGTCAACAGAAATTAAACTTAGCAGCAAACTCAGAATATTCAGTTCTAAAGTTAAATCAGTACTGCTGTATGGATCGGAAACATGGAGAACAACGAAAGAAATTGCAATTAAACTACATACTTTTACTAATTGGTGCCTGCACAAAATAAAGGAACAAAATCATATGACAGAATCATCAATGTTGAGCTCATGGAGAGAACTAGACAAATTCCAAAGAATCAAATTGTGAAGAAAAGATACTGACGATGGATGGACATACATTGAGAAAACCCGAGAAAAGTATAACTGGAAAGGCCTTTTTTATAGAATCCACAGGGCAGAAGACACAAAGGAAGACTTAAAAATACAAGGAGAAGAGAAGTAGAAACAGAAATGAATAATATGGGGAGGACATGGACAGAGATTCATGGGATAGCTAACGATAGGAGAGCTTGGAGTTGATTGTTGCATACAATGGGGGATCAAGAGTGAAAGAAGAAATACCAAAGTACTGTCTCCATGGGGACTGGTGTAGAGCTCTCCCTCCCTCTCCAAGCTCAGCAACCAGCAGAGTGTGCAGCAGCACCAGTACTGGAACTTGGCAATAACGTGGGACAGAGTAGAATGTCACCTGGTCATGGTTCAGCACAGCACATACAAACTGGCTGGGATTAGGCTCAAGGCCATTCATGTTTCTCTGCAGGTTTTAGATACTCAGTTGTCAACAGACTCTAGCCCATTGCCTTAGAGGGCACACAATCTTCGTTCAGAACTGACATGGAGACTTCAGTCAGATACCATTAGAAGATATCTGTCAGTGGTGTCTAACAGTGCCAGTCTTATCATTATTTGTAATTAGAATATTACTAAACTACTTGTTGCATATGAAAGCAAGGAATTAGTTGTTATAGCTCTGTTGCTGTTGTACAACTGAACAAGTCAAATATTTCTTTCAGGTCATGGAGGAAGCTCACTGTGATGCTGTTGAAATTTTAGGCGAAGCATTTTCTGATGAAGTGTTTGACTTTAGCAAGCAGAGTACCACGGCACGTATTCAGAACCTCATTCCTGTCATGATGAAGCATCGCCTTACTGCACCACCAGAAGAGACCTACTCTCTGCACAGAAAAATGTCAGGTTCCTTTCTTCTTTGTACTAAACTGCGAGCTAAGGTGGACTGCAAGACAATGTTTGACACTATCTGGAACAATTTTGAATTTGATGATAATGATGGTGTGAAGTTATAACATGTTGCACCACTGGTTATAATGTGTTATATATTGAACGAAGTTTATAAGTAAATATATTAATATAAACTGTTTGTTCATAATTATTAGCCATCAGAGCCAAATAGATAGTGCATGGCTTACCAACACAATGGTCCAGGATTGAAAACCCAGTAGTATTAGGATGTTTTGTATCTAGCATTATGGATCTGATGTTGCCCTTGCCTCAAATACTGGATGTTTGAGTGAAAGGAAAGGCATCAAGAAAGCATGATTGTCATGCCACCACACTATGAAAGCAAAGTATCGGGGCCTTCTCCATGTCTTTAGGCATGTTTAGTATATGGTGCTAGCCCCACATTTCTATAGACCAATCAGCACTTGATGGGTGATATGGTCAGTAACACGCCAGCCATCTTCACTTCTAAAAACATTTCCAGGTTCCCATTCTGAGCTGCGTTGACCTGGGAGTCTAGTGCTGTGTTTTTGTATGTTCTTTATTTTCATCTCATGGGGATTTCAAACAGTAGGCAAGCATGATATGAATTTCATAAAATGAATGCCATGTATAAATACCCACTGTCTGAAGTCATGGACCATTTCACAATCACTAAAGAAGAAAATCATGGCTTCTATAGTAAAATACTACAGGAAAGTTCTTACAATACTGTGGACCTAGAAGCAGAAAAATACTGATAGTCTACAAGGCCTTTAACATGGAAGAAAACTGTCTCAGAAACTGAAATACTTTAGCCACATTAAATGTCACCAGCACAAAGACAGGACACAGGACATGTGGACACCTTGAGCATGAAGTTACCAGTGGCAGGAGAACTAGCAAGGAATTTAGAAAATTTGGGCAGACCGTGGCGAAGAAAACCCTAACCTGCACAGTTTGCAGCGACTGCACTTGCCAGACGGCCTGGATTCCTCAGGCTCAAAATATACCCCGTCCAACACCACAAAGTACTATAGGCAGTAGGTGACTGTGACAAGAGTGTAGTTCTGCAAGGCACCTGCTACATGATGATGATGATGATGATGATGATGATGATGATGATGATGATGATGATGATGATGATGATGATGATGATGATGATGATGATGATGATGATGATCGGAGGTTATATCAGTTATATAGTGGCTAGTGCACAAGTCTGGCTGTCCAGGATTCAATCCCCCTGGAGGTGGAATTTTCTCATGACCGTGTGGCTAATAGGATCAACCCAGCCTCAAAAAATGGGTAACAAAATAAGTTGGTGGTTGTAACGGAGATGATGTGGTGATGCTAACCTCATCACCCATAGCAAGGGCTATTTTCTCATCTGGGCCTCCGACCACCATGTTCACAATATACCATGATGGTATGAGGCTGGTGCTCTTTACCTTTGTTTTACCTTACTTTAATTCACAAGAGTTGCACAAGATGTGATCTTGTATAACATTTGTGCAAGCTAATTTAAATTCAAGCACAGTTAAAATAATTGGCTCACAAAGTGAGATGAAAAGTCTATTAAAGAAGCTGTCATATCCTGGTGGATCTTGCATGTAGCATTCCATTTCTTTTGTTTGAAAGATCTGGTGCTCTTACCATTTACGTTTCTTCTTCTGCGTTCATCCGGAGTTTTTTTCCGGACGTGATTGCGCTGTGCTGTTTACAGCAAAGCTGCGTTCTTGCGCCATTAGGCCGACACATCCGACTTCTGCGGGCATTTGTTGACCGGGTTAACCTTCCCGGCCATTTATGTTTGAATACTGTGTGGATTGGCAGGCACAGTGGCTGGCACGCTTGCCTGCCAGCCCAATGGCCATGTGTTCATATGCCCATCAAGACAGACATTTTTTCTTTAAAAGATGACCTAGACTTCCAGGCTGACGTGGCCTTCAATGGGTATCAGGAAATATTCTGAAGAGAAAAGGTAGCCGACATGATATTGAAATAATTAACCTATTGAATGTCAATTGGTCTATAAAAATATAGTACCAACACCATATACCCAATACACCTCAAAAGGTGGGGAGGGGGGAGAAATATATCATAATTAAGTCAGATCTTGGCTGCAGCAGGATGTGACAATATGAAATGAAACAGAAAGGTATTTTGGAGAAAATACAAGCACAAACACATGTACATAACTTAAGCAGATAATCAAGGTGAGAAAATGAATAACAATAATATAAAAACGATTACAAAAAGTAATAATAAACAAGTAAAAACAAGCCACACAGGTGTGATGTTTCAGTTATAACCTTTCTCAAGAATAACACAAACATGACAAATATTATAAATATTAACACACAATATGTGAACAATTAAACAAAACTGGATTTTTTAAAGGGGGAATGGTGAAGTATGGGTGCATGACTTACACATTTGTTAATATTGCGTAGCAGTTTCAGTGTAATGTTGCCAAACTGGAGAAGATGGAATGAAATGTTGGCACTGTCAGGCTGAGAGAGAGAGAGATAGAGCTATATGTTGACTTGTCCATGGACATGACAAGAGAAGGGAGGGTGGCCAAAAGTAAAATAACTTGGAACAAAATAAACATTGTTAAACCATAGTACCCACAACAGTGTTGATTTCCTTTGGATAGAAACTTCCAATCGTGGTAATTAAATGACTCTATTCTCAGTGTGAGTGAACCATCCAAATAACAGGGTTTTATGACAGTGACACACACATCTTTGATTCCTTTAAGAAAAGGGCCCTTTATATTTTACTCTGCAAATGTTTTTAAAATTTTAATTTTTAATCTGTATTAAATTATAATAATGCAGAGTGGTATCACAAAAATGTTAAAAATAGAAAGGTAACAGTTTAAACTGTTATCTAATACCAAGACTACTAAACAATAAAATTAAAAAGTTTATGTTGATTACTTTTTAGTATTTGTTTCATTTGCTGTTGTTTATCTGCATTTCTGATTGATCATCTGAAAGTGTGTGTAAGATGAAACAGCCATCGCATGTACACTTTTAAGGTTGTTACACAGACTAAGAGATATTTGTATGGGTGAGGTCATTAAGCCAACTTCCTAGCTGCTTTTGTCATCTTCAAGAATGACACTTACTTTCATGGCATATTTAATCAGGAGGTTCTGACCTTGGTGACCTTGGTGATTGATTGATTGATTTAGGAATCAACATCACAGCATTCGGGGCATTCCCATAAGCGCTCCTGTCCCCATCCTCAGCAGCCAGCGATGAATGATTCCAACACCAATAGTACCAGTAGCAATCTGATTATATGTCCGTCTCGCCTTTCCTCTGAGCGTTGAGCGTCGGCCAGATCCCCTCGTCACTCCTCGCTGTCTCATTCTTGCCAGACCATGGTAATCCATTTGCTCCTCCGAGGTGTACACAGTGCTCCCACAAGGCCTGCAACCACGTCTGCCTTGTCATGTATCAATACTCCACCAAGTTCTGCAGAACCAGCCAATCTGTCAGCCTGTTCATTTCCCAGCACCCCGGCATGCCCCGGAGAAAAGATCCAGGTGATGCTTGTCACCTGTGACCTCCGAAGCGAAGCAAGCCACTCCGCACGAAGCCTGCCCGTCCTCACCCTAGTCAGCATGCTTTCTGAGTCAGTTACAATCACGATGTGTGTATGTGTCGTATTCTCCATCCAGCGGAGAATCGCAGTGACTGCCTCCACCTCCATTCTTAAGCTGGATGTTGTGGTATCATATGCCAGGCTCTTCTGCACCAAACGTCGACCATTAGCTTTGGCTATGAACTCCCAGCCACTTCTCTCACCTCTTGACACCGAACCATCTGTGTAGATAGTCACATCACCCGAGTGAGCATTGTCCTGAATTAGTTGCTGGATTTCCACTTCCGTGGCCCCTGCTGCCACTCCCTGCACTCCCGGCTTAATGTGGTTATAACTCTGCACAATGACATCTGAGTAATGTATGTCATAAATGAGACTGATGAAAAGAATCTTAGTAAGCCACAGTAGTGCAGTGGCTAGCGTGCTTGCCTGCTGCCCGTTGATCATGTGTTTAAATCGCCATCGAAGCAGAATTTGTTAATTGACCTGGGATCTCAGAAAAAGAACACTGAAGTATTATACAGAACCTATTTTGAAGTATGGCTGTGAATCATGGAATGTGAGTGAAAAAACTAGAAGGAGCTTGGAAGTAGCAGAGATGTAGTTCCTAAAACAAATGTTGCCAGAATAATTAACAACGATTGCCTGAAAGAGACTAATTAAAGTTGAACATTATATACAAATATAAGAGAAGTCAGCATGGCTGATTGGATAAGAGTGCACACACTTAAAACTTCCAGTTTGCTGATGCTGAGTTATTGGATTCAACCCCTGCAGCTGCCAGTTGGACTAAAATGCTGACTTCTCGTCCTTGATTTGGGGACGAAAATTGCAAGTACCTCTGAAGTCTAAGTGGTTCGCCTGCTGGTGAGGGACACTGGTAATAGGGAAAGCTAATCCACATGCAAAAATCAGTCTAGTACACTAGAAGTAGTTGCATATGTATGGGCTACGCTTGAGTTTAAAGTGAACGAATGCCCAAATAAAATGTACCTACAGAACCAGGTAATCAGCGTCCATTGCCACTTTTAATTCCATGAGGTGGTTCGGCAACAATATCATCTATAAAGCTTAGTTAGCTTTTGGATAAACTGCAAAAGAAGAAGAAAGTCATACACTAGAAGTTTACCATCTAGAGCAAACAGCGGCTTCTGTAGTAATAACGTCTCCTTGGATGTAAGAGACTATGCATCAACATCCAGTTGTAAAGAAGAAACATTGGGGCCCAGGTCATACATGCATCACTACCTCAAGTTAAGTATTGTGAAAAAGAATACGAAGCAGGGATCAACCAAAATCACGATGAACACAGGACACTAAAGGCACACTAGGCATGGACATGCATAAGACAGGGGCCTGGTCAAAGATTTAGAAGTAAAAAAATTCGTTTAGGGAACCTGTGATCTGGCATGCGAGTTAAGTGACCAGCCCAGCGAATCTGATTTTTCATTAGTAGAGTGTGGATACTGGGCATGGACGCTCTTTCTGGGACTTCAGTGTCTGGGATCTTGTCTTGCCATTAATCCTTCAGTAGCTTCCTAAGGCAGACTGTGTGGAAGTGGTTTAATTTCCTAGCGTGTCGCTGATAAACAGTCCAGGTTTCACAAGCATATAAGCAGTGTGGATAATACAACTGCTTTGTAGACTTTCAGCTTTGTTTGACGGCTTATTCCATTTCTGTCCCATACATTCTTGTACAGTCTGCCAAAGGCCGCGCTGGCCATGGGGATTCTTGCATTCACTTCGTCATTGATTGTGGCAGCTTGTGGCACAGTGCTGCCAAGATAGGTGAATTTGTCCACAACACTTAGTCTATGGCCATTCACTTTGATATTCGGCACAGTGTGATTATTCCCTGGAGCTGGCTGGTACATAACTACAGTCTTCTCCAAGTTGATATTGAGCCCAAAGTTGGCACAGGCATGTGAAAAAGCTGAAACATTATGTTTCATGTCGGCCTCTGAGTTGGCGTATAGAGCGCAATCATCAGCAAACAGGAGCTCTCTGACGGTGTCGCTGTTAATTTTTGTTTTAGCTTTCAGCCTTCTGAGATTGAATAACTTTCCATCCATGCGGTAGTTGATATCTATTTAAATGTCGTTGTTCTCGAAGTTCATTCGTCAACATAGCTGAAAACATGAGGCTGAAATGTGTTGGTGCCAGGGCACATCCTTGCTTCACCCCATTGGTGACAGGAAAGCGCTCAGACAGTTCACCATTTTCCTGTACTCTTGCCTGCATATCATCATGAAATAGTCGCACTATTTTGACAAACTTTCGTGGACAGCCATATTTTGCCATAATCTTCCACAATCCAGAATATATATTAATAGACAAAAATACGTCACATGTGCAAAGTTTCCAAAGAAGAGTGGTTGCAGAAAAAAATGCAAATAAATCTAGAAATAAAACAAAATTCGAATGAATTGCGTGAAAATATTGTTTTTTAAAAGATTTACAAAGAAGAAAAATAATACTTCTTCCTCTGCTGCGTTCATCCAGAGAGTTTTTTTCAGACGTGATTGAGTTGTGCCTATTTACAGCAGAGCTGCGTTCTTGCGCCGTTAGGCCGACACATCCGACTTCTGCGGGCATTTGTTGACTGGGTTAACCTTCCCGGGGTTAAATAATACAAGAAATTGTTGTATCAGAGAAAATTATTGAGAAATTATAATTGATAATCCCGATATAATAAAAAGATGGACAAAATACACGGGAGATTTATTCTGGGTCAAGGTCAATAAACCAACATTGTATAATACTCAGGATAGACCAAACATAGTAAAGGCTGAAACAGAGAAGGCTATTAAAAAGGTGAAAGAAGGAAAGGCAGGTCGTCCCGACAAGATAACACAGAGATGATAAAACCCTTATCTAGCTTTAGTATTGACACAATCACAGAACTGTGAAATGATATATATATAATACTGGGTACATCCCCAAGGATTTGAAAACATCCATTTTCATCACACTACCCAACAAGCCAAAAGCTGGTGATTGTGAGGATTACAGAACTATTAGCTTAAAGAGCCATGTAACTAAGATACTCCTCAAGGTCATACAAGAAAGAATTCAAAATAAAATAGATGAGGAAGTAATTGAGGAACAAGTTGGATTCCGCAATAACAGCGGCACCAAACTACAGAAAAGCAAAAATCTGTTTGAAGGTGTTAACTGAAAAATATATAGTTGTACAGAAAAAAAAAATGTGTGTGTGCGTGCGTGTGATAGACTACAAGAAAGCTTCTGATAGAGCACAAAATGAACGATGAACATGCCTTCAAGATATATGAGTAGACGGAAAAGACATTAGACTTATTAGTAACTTGTACTGGGAATTAGATACGGAAATAATTCTTCGTCGCCCATAGAGATATAAAGAGGAGTACGGCAGGGATACATGTTGTCTCCAAGCTTCTTCAACCTATTCACAGAAAGAATTGTTAAACAAGTCGAACTGCCTGGACTTAACATCAAAGAAAGAATCATAAACAATCTTAGGTATGCTGACGATACAGTGTTACTAGCAGAAAGCAAGCAAGAGTTCCAAAACCTAGTGAAACAAGTAAACAAGCATAGTGCAGAATGTGACTTAGATATTAACACCACCCCCCACCCCCAAAAAAACGAAAACTACGATAATTAGCAGTGAAAAAGAAAGGTCATCATTTAACATCACAGTAAACGGGGTGGGCCGGTCTCTCTGGTCGAGGGGTTACACCACTTTCTCCGTAATCCCGTTTATCACGTAGTCTCGTAGCGGGCGAGAAATGGGAGCGGTTCGTCCCCCGCTGGTGACTTGCGGGATAACTGAGCCGGCCGCTCAGAAAGCAATGGCAAACTACTGAGCGTAATCTTGCCAAGAAATCAACAGACAGCTGAAAGATCCTACTGTTGACAGCGATGTCCTGTAAAAGGATATGCGAATTTTTAAAAAAACGGGGTGGGGGGGGGGGGGGGGGTATATTAGAACAAATAGCAAGTTTCTCTTATCTTGGACGTGTAATAACAGATGGCAGAAGTGAAAGAGAAATACAAACAAACAAAAAGAATAAGAATGGCCAAAACTGCTTTCAACAGCATGAAATCAATATTAACATCTAGAGAGCTTAACACCTAATTAAAAATGGGAACTGTCAAATGTTATGTTTATTCAACACTACTGTATGGCGCGGAAGCCTGGATATTGAACAAGCAATTAGAAAGTCGAATAGAGGCCCTGGAGATGTGGATGTACAGAAGAATATGTCTATTTCATGGTAAAGAAAACAATCAAATACAGCGGTTTTAGAAGGAAAAAAAACAACTGGGAGTGAAAAGAGAGTTGATGAAATAAATAAAAAAAGAGACGGGTGAAATATTTCGGCCACTTTAACTGATTCGCTGCTAAACAAAAAGCGGGTTTGAACCAAACAGAAATTGTTGGCAGAAAATGGGAAGTATGGGTGTTGTGACAAATTTGATAGTTGACAGAGGACCTAG
The DNA here is from genome assembly GCA_014155875.1 of Cepaea nemoralis. Classification (NCBI taxonomy): domain Eukaryota; kingdom Metazoa; phylum Mollusca; class Gastropoda; order Stylommatophora; family Helicidae; genus Cepaea; species Cepaea nemoralis. Next base: position 81,775 of record JACEFZ010028259.1, on the reverse strand, counting down.
TTAGTAGTGTTCTCTGGAGATATATCTTGGACAATAAATATACAAGATAAAGGATATGATTTAGCACGTTTTGTCTAGAGGTCACTCAAATGAGCTAATCATTCCCGCAATAGCCTTTTTGGCTCAAACCCCCACTGTGAGACCACTATGTATCTACACAGAAATTTATAAAAGAAGTAAAAGTTCCCTCAAGACCAAAAGGAGATCTGGACTATTCGCCCCTGTACAACTGAGGATCCATCTCTCTCATTATAATGTTGCCAGTGTGCTATTCGTCCGTCACATTAGATCTACCTTTCTTTATTTTGTCAGTGTGACCTATATCAGGTTGTCCCATTTCTTTGGGATTGTAGGACTCAATCATTTGTAGACAAACTCAACAATAACTGTACATTACATCTGTTGGACAAGACATCTACATGACAGTTTCTTGACAAAAGTGGGACATACATTCACAAGGAATTGTGTACACCAGCCATTGTACAAGACTTACATCATAAGAGATACTTGACACCATCTATACAAGACTTTTCACAATATGTATAATCAACCACAGCACTTAAGACAGTCACCAGAGACAACACTTGACCGCAACTGTACAAGACATTCTCTTGAGACATGTACTTAAAACACTGACTCATTAAGTACACAATTTATTGAGTTGATGGTGGGTCGAGTGATGACCATTGTCTCATCTCCTGTCATGTCAACACTTCAATTATCGCATAGAAATGCAAAAAAAATATGTCACACATGCATGTAGAGAAACAAGATACACCACCTCCCCTTTACTCCACCAACTAATAACTAAACTCCCCTCCACCTCTCCTCTCTAATCACCACTACACCATTGACTTGTATCCTTTCCTCTACTGTTAATGAGGGAAAACCAAGATAAGCCATAACCTGGGGCAAGCATAGGGACCTTCTGCTCCACTGGTCTGTTTAATCCTTTTAGCACCTATGATGGGTGTTGGACAGCTCAGGTTGCAGTTCTCCCCATGATGATTTTCCAAGTCAGACTATTCCCTGCTGTCACAGTCTGAAGAAAAGTTCCAGCCTTGTCTTTCACTGGTGAGTTGACTGTTTATGAAGTTGAGACTTAGGGTGTTGTTCTACTTTTCCTGTAGAGGAAGATCTAAGATACAAATATGTCCCAGTCTTCTTCCTTCTCCTCAGTCTATCTCACGTACTTTACAAGTCTTCATTCTGAAAACACTGTGTGAGCACCAGGCTGGAGATTGACTAAGATAAGTCCTAGCTAAACAATCCATTGTCCCAGTCATTTCACCAGACGTCTTGAATGAGGTTCACCACCATAGACTTGTTGTTTAGTTCTCAGATGACATTTGATTGACTCAAAGATCACTGTCCAGTTCACCACATTTGTAGTGCTTCAGATTGTGTTATGCTCCCATTTGTGCATTCAGCTGTTGAGAGCTGAGAGAAAATTCTTCTTTGATTTTCCTGCATTTTGATAGGGAGTCACTTCTGGATCTAGGACTTCTGTTTAGTTGTCCCAGATGATATATGAAAGGCTCTCCTCCATCCTCCTGTTCTCTGTCAATATACAAAATGGCACAACATCTCTTTACATTTGTTAAAAGATGATGTTATCATACATTAGCATACACAGATGGAGATGGGGAGGTTAGGGTGGGTGTTGTCCAAGCACACCTCTCCCAGTTGATGATGTAGTGAATTTCACTGTGATGTACTGTGGTAATCACAAGACTATATGCTGAGACAGGGTAGCTTAACACAATTACAAGCATTTATGTGGTCTAAGTTCCACCATGTTTGAACCACAGTAGACCTGGGCACAAGGAGGACCAGACACAGTACAGCAATCATTGTGACATAGCAACATGGGACAGGCATTGTGAAGGGAAATGGAAAATAGGACATTTACAACTGCAATCTGCAATTATGTATTAACTAATGGCATTTACCCAATTAGCAGACCAGACATCCATTCCTATGGCTGTGATGTTGGTGCATGAATGTCCTATTCCATATACACTCACTCAGCAATGCCAGACCTCACCCCTCTTCTCAGACAGACCTGACTCACAGGTACATCATCTTTATCATCATCATGTGCTCTTTCCCCACTGAGTAATTTTCATGTCTACTACAGTAGGTAACAGAAGCTCCATTGCATCGCAATTGTTCTCATATGCACCAAAGCACATATGTGGAAAACATGTTTAGTCCTTGTAAGTTTGCATGAGCCATACATTATATTCAGCCAACTGAGACACAGGTTCACACAACTATGGTTCTCTTAGGAACTAGTTTATATGAACCATCCAACAGTAGAGGTAATAGTGTAATACTTCAGGGAGAAATTGTATTAATTCTCCTGAGCTTAATGTAGCCACCAGGCATCACATGGACCTAGCAATTCTGGCGTGCCACACACAACCTGTTTACATATGGATATTGAAGCATCTTTCCTTCCACTAGATGTGAGAGGCTATTTATTAAATCACCAACTCACTCACTCCAACATTCTCAGCGTTTTACCAAGGAACTTGTACATGTTTACATCACTCATTCCAATTCAGACTGCCATATGTTAACTCGCAAGAGCAAAGGTACAGTTGATTTAAGAATGAGTCATCCTAGGCATGAAGAATGCACAAGGGGTTTGGGTTTGCGAATTTGCATGAGTGTACTATACATTCATCAAGCATACGCACCCATTCACAACAAGGGATTGATATGCACTTGGAGTATACAGCGTAGAAAGACCTGTCAAGGGTTGAAGAAGCAATATTCAGAATACTGGCGCACAGAAGTTCTGTTTTCACTTTTCACATTTTATTCATAAAATACTCTTATATTCTTCTCATTCGTTCACCAGGCACAACTACAACATTAAAGTATGTTTTAAAGTGGTACCTGTTGTCCAGAGAACAATATATTATTGAATCTTTTAGGGCATTTTTGTCAACACATCACAAAATAGCTACCGCTCCGGTTGGAATCTTGGCTCGAACTGCCAAATTTTCAAAGGTGGCCTAGCAAACAGCGTGGGCTCATTACTTATTAGCCAATGAAAAAGCAAGCGCATACCGCTGCCCTCCCCTATCTCGTTCTGGAACATTCGATCTAATAATAGCCCTTCTATCTGGGATGGTCCCCGTTCAGACTTAAAGTATCCTTATGAATGTGTCGGGCTGGGAATGGGGTTTTTCTGATCCATCATGTTACATGGCCCCTCTCTTAAATCTTTCATAGGCATGACAGATAATCTCAGAAATCCACAGTTCCCAGATCCCTCAGGTGGTTTTGTCAATTACTCCCTGTCTCCCTTTACTCTACTAGAGTAGTACATTTGGAACTAAGTGATTTTTCTCCTTAAAAAAAAATCTACCCCAACATTGCATCTGTTGATGAATTTGGTGGCAAACGCAAAGACCATGAAGTTAGCCCTGCATTAAGTTCCTTTAAGTCACTGGGAGCATCAGGAGTCCTGACTCCACTCATCTGTGAACTGCCCTTCTATTTACCTCTGACAGTGTTCCATCGCCGACATCCTTGCTATATTTCCTGTTGTGATAAATGATCTCTCTGAGTCACACCATTTCGTAATGTATGAATGGACCATAGAGATTCATTATGTGAAGTAATAGGCCTTTGCAATTAAGCCAACTTCTAGATGACGTTTAGAGAGAATGGTTGCATTCCATGTATCTCTCAACCTTTCACCTTATCAGAACTTCATTCTTCCCTTCGCCACTGGAGAATGATAATCCTGTGAGAGTGTATTTAACTGAACACTTTCTCCAACAGTAATCTTGGCATTTGGAACTTGGGTTAAAATTTTTGATCATCACCGGAGCAAAGACAATCACTTCCGGGTGAACTGTATAGCAGCCGCTGCAGAACTTGTCAAGGCTAAAATCTACTATTGTAAATTTGGTTAGCGTTGGACACATGGGTCTACCTTTCCCAATAAGCCTCTTGTGTTTGCAGATGGTAGCAATTTCCCATTATATTTCCTTGACTTATTTCCGTAGTCTTACCATAGATTTAGAGGTGCACTTATTGGCTGAGATTTCCTCATTCCGTTAGGCCTCTATTTTGATTTGTTGTGAGAAGTGACAGCATTTTCTCTCCTTAGTTGCTCTATTTTCCAACGTAGCAACTGAATTTGTAGATGCAGCCAGACTGTGACATCTACTACTACTAATATAGAATTCCAGGTGGAGTTTCCAACTAGTTGTCCTTCAGCCATGTTTTAGCGAAGTGCTTTTGAGTGGCTGGAGTATCCGTTCTTTCTCTCCCACATGAGCAAAACGTTTACTATTGGCGATTGAGGCGTTCCCTCTCAGCACAGAGAGGTTCGTCATTATCACAGCTACCTTTTAAGGTGTGTGATTATGTGGGTTAGCTTCTTAGTTACCAATATTGACTGGAATTTTGGAAGCCAATTTTTACTGACTTTGAGGATAGGCCTGGCCAGGTCTTGAGAATATACCTCGCATCTCAGTAATAATATAAGATTCCACTGCTCAAAGCATGGTTCTTATTATATAAAGGGTCGACTGCTGGAGTGCAGGGATCTTTATCTTGAAAGGAGTCAGCTGTTTGAAATTGATCTTTCGTTAGTCACTTTCGCAGACATTGTGTATAGAGTGTCACTGCTGGAGTTGCAGTGATCTCTACCATATAAGAGTTAACTGTTTGGAGACAGTAATCCTTATTTACATTCCCACCTCCTTCCGGTAGAAAGGTCTTCCCAATTGAGGATGAAAAAGGGGAATGACAGCAGTTGTACTCAACTTTGTCCGTCCTTTAATTCTCCACCTTTTCAGGCAGAAATGCTTTCTCAACTGAGGATGAATTGACGTCCGACGTCGGAGACGGATCCTGTTTTATCTCTTCATGAAATTTTCAGGTTTTCCACGTTATGCTCCTAGTCGTATGATACGCCAATGACATCAGGTTGGTTATCCATCGTTTCCTAGACACATACTTTGCGTACGCTCTCCACTTCCATATAAATGGCTAGGGGTCCAGTTATTTTGATGGCCTTCCTGGAGATTCAATGAGTTAACTCCTGGTGACGTGGATCCTAGTACACCAGAGATTACACCATCGAACAATAGACTAATGCCTTATAGACACCAGACTGTGGTCGGTTTTGTATGACCGCCCATAACATCAGGTAGAATTTTCCCTTCATCTCGTCCATCACGTATCAAGTACGCTTAATAATACCACTACTTCAGGAATGGCGAGTGACTGAGTTGATAAGGATGTTTCTCCTGGAGATTTCAATTGTGCTCACTTTCTCAGCAGCTTGATCAGGGCTACCGACAAGATTACACAACTGAAGAATAAATCCAACGTCGAATCGACCCTGGACATTAGCCGGTACGAATACTGACTATCACCGAGAGAGATTGTTAGTGAGGTGTCTTAATGGTTGCCCAAGTTTTCCATCAGGGTTCACACTCTCTACTCTCAGTGTTGCAAGCATGTTATGGGGAGAAGAGAACATAGGGAGTTGTTATTTTATGTGATGTGGTGACATTAAAAATGTTGTATTTACAACAATATTCCCCCTCTCTCTCTCCCATGCAAGCAATTAAATTTGGAGATGGAGTAGGCCTCATATTTATTTACTTAAGTGTCTTAATTTCAGGGACAAAAATGAATTTCCCCCTGTAATAGCTGTCTCAGTTATATTAAATAATTTGTGTTCTCTGGTGTTTCAGGTACCTTAATTTTTGGATACATATATTGAATAACCAGCATGCACAAAATTATACAACATTATTGACAAGCTAATAATCATTTCATACTGAGAACATAAATATCATGGATACAAGCAATTATGTTGACCCATAAGATATTTATACATCATCTTCAGTCTGCTACATTGAATTCCTAACTGATATATTAAAACAGTGATACATGCAATATTATCACTATTAATGAAATCAAACCTTCTAGAGATTTATTGTGGGTTTACATGTCTGGACAGTTGCCCTCATATAAGAGACAGGGTCCATTAAACAACATCATAAAAACTCCAAGAATTGGGTCGATTTGCGAGAGGTCACCCCGGATTTTAATACCAACATAGAGATCCCAAAAGTGAGTCCTATGCAAGGTATACCCAAAGTTTGTATCCTGACATCAGGGCACAGGTATGTGAGCCCCTAGCAGGTTATTACCAGGGTTTAAATCCGAGACGAGTGTTCTTTTTCACAGGGTTTATATCCCGGAAAGAGCAACCCAGTTATGTGACAAATTTGATAGTTGACAGAGGACCTAGTTAGTAGTGTTCTCTGGAGATATATCGTTGAATAATAAATAACAAGATAAAGGATATGATTTAGCACGTTTTGTCTAGAGGTCACTCAAATGAGCTAATCATTCCCGCAATAGCCTTTTTGGAGAACCACTTTTCTTTGGCTCAAACCCCCACTGTGAGACCACTATGTATCTACACAGAAATTTATAAAAGAAGTAAAAGTTCCCTCAAGACCAAAAGGAGATCTGGACTATTCGCCCCTGTACAACTGAGGATCCATCTCTCTCATTATAATGTTGCCAGTGTGCTATTCGTCCGTCACATTAGATCTACCTTTCTTTATTTTGTCAGTGTGACCTATATCAGGTTGTCCCATTTCTTTGGGATTGTAGGACTCAATTATTTGTAGACAAACTCAACAATAACTGTACATTACATCTGTTGGACAAGACATCTACATGACAGTTTCTTGACAAAAGTGGGACATACATTCACAAGGAATTGTGTACACCAGCCATTGTACAAGACTTACATCATAAGAGATACTTGACAACATCTATACAAGACTTTTCACAATATGTATAATCAACCACAGCACTTAAGACAGTCACCAGAGACAAAACTTGACAGCAACTGTACAAGACATTCTCTTGAGACATGTACTTAAAACACTGATTCATTAAATACACAATTTATTGAGTTGATGGTGGGTCGAGTGATGACCATTGTCTCATCTCCTGTCATGTCAACACTTCAATTATCGCATAGAAATGCAAAAAAAAATATGTCACACATGCATGTAGAGAAACAAGATACACCACCCCCCCTTTACTCCACCAACTAATAACTAAACTCTCCTCCACCTCTCCTCTCTAATCTACCACTACACCATTGACTTTTATCCTTTCCTCTACTGTTAATGAGGGAAAACCAAGATAAGCCATAACCTGGGGCAAGCATAGGGACCTTCTGCTCCACTGGTCTGTTTAATCCTTTTAGCACCTATGATGGTGTTGGACAGCTCAGGTTGCAGTTCTCCCCATGATGATTTTCCAGGTCAGACTAATTATCCCCTACTGTCACAGTTTGAAGAAAAGCTACAGCCTTGTCTTTCACTGGTGAGTTGACTGTTTATGAAGTTGAGACTTAGGGTGTTGTTCTACTTTTCCTGTAGAGGAAGATCTAAGATACAAATATGTCCCAGTCTTCTTCCTTCTCCTCAGTCTATCTCACGTACTTTACAAGTCTTCATTCTGAAACACTGTGTGAGCACCAGGCTGGAGATTAACTAAGATAAGTCCTAGCTAAACAATCCATTGTCCCAGTCATTTCACCAGACGTCTTGAGAGGTTCACCACCATAGACTTGTTGTTTAGTTCTCAGATGACATTTGATTGACTCAAAGATCACTGTCCAGTTCACCACATTTGTAGTGCTTCAGATTGTGTTATGCTCCCATTTGTGCATTCAGCTGTTGAGAGCTGAGAGAAAATTCTTCTTTGATTTTCCTGCATTTTGATAGGGAGTCACTTCTGGATCTAGGACTTCTGTTTAGTTGTCCCAGATGATATATGAAAGGCTCTCCTCCATCCTCCTGTTCTCTGTCAATATACAAAATGGCACAACATCTCTTTACATTTGTTAAAAGATGATGTTATCATACATTAGCATACACAGATGGAGATGGGGAGGTTAGGGTGGGTGTTGTCCAAGCACACCTCTCCCAGTTGATGATGTAGTGAATTCCACTGTGATGTACTGTGGTAATCACAAGACTATATGCTGAGACAGAGTAGCTTAACACAATTACAAGCATTTATGTGGTCTAAGTTCCACCATGTTTGAACCACAGTAGACCTGGGCACAAGGAGGACCAGACACAGTACAGCAATCATTGTGACATAGCAACATGGGACAGGCATTGTGAAGGGAAATGGAAAATAGGCATTTACAACTGCAATATGCAATATGTATTAACTAATGGCATTTACCAAATTAGCAGACCAGACATCCATTCCTATGGCTGTGATGTTGGTGCATGAATGTCCTATTCCATATACACTCACTCAGCAATGCCAGACCTCACCCCTTTTCTCAGACAGACCTGACTCACAGGTACATCATCTTTATCATCATCATGTGCTCTTTCCCCACTGAGTAATTTTCATGTCTACTACAGTAGGTAACAGAAGCTCGATTGCATCGCAATTGTTCTCATATGCACCAAAGCACATATGTGGAAAACATGTTTAGTCCTTGTAAGTTTGCATGAGCCATACATTATATTCAGCCAACTGAGACACAGGTTCACACACCTATGGTTCTCTTAGGAACTAGTTTATATGAACCATCCAACAGTAGAGGTAATAGTGTAATACTTCAGGGAGAAATTGTATTAATTCTCCTGAGCATAATGTAGCCACCAGGCATCACATGGACTTAGCAATTCTGGCGTGCCACACACAACCTGTTTACATATGGATATTGAAGCATCTTTCCTTCCACTAGATGTGAGAGGCTATTTATTAAATCACCAACTCACTCACTCCAACATTCTCAGCGTTTTACCAAGGAACTTGTACATGTTTACATCACTCATTCCAATTCAGACTGCCATATGTTAACTCGCGAGAGCAAAGGTACAGTTGATTTAAGAATGAGTCATCCTAGGCATGAAGAATGCACAAGGGGTTTGGGTTTGCGAATTTGCATGAGTGTACTATACATTCATCAAGCATACGCACCCATTCACAACAAGGGATTGATATGCACTTGGAGTATACAGCGTAGAAAGACCTGTCAAGGTTGAAGAAGCAATATTCAGAATACTGGCGCACAGAAGTTCTGTTTTCACTTTTCACATTTTATTCATAAAATACTCTTATATTCTTCTCATTCGTTCACTAGGCACAACTACAACATTAAAGTATGTTTTAAAGTGGTACCTGTTGTCCAGAGAACAATATATTATTGAATCTTTTAGGGCATTTTTGTCAACACATCACAAAATAGCTACCGCTCCGGTTGGAATCTTGGCTCGAACTGCCAAATTTTCAAAGGTGGCCTAGCAAACAGCGTGGGCTCATTACTCATTAGCCAATGAAAAAGCAAGCGCATACCGCTGCCCTCCCCTATCTCGCTCTGGAACATTCGATCTAATAATAGCCCTTCTATCTGGGAGGGTCCCCGTTCAGACTTAAAGTATCCTTATGAATGTGTCGGGCTGGGAATGGGGTTTTTCTGATCCATCATGTTACAGGTGTGTCAGATTAATGATCTAAAAATGATTAAAATGGTAGCAGATATATTGTATTATATATTAAATTAAAGGAGATTGCACAAGGAACACGTCAGTATTGTTACTATTGCTGGAGGTTATATATATATCATAATAATAATATTAGATTTTGTAAAACAAACAAAAAATATTTTGAAGACAGGGGTGCGGCACTCAACGATACTGTGGATACAAGTGGGAAGATACCATCAAGAGATGGACGAATATCAATCTCACGGAATATACAGTCAGGGCCAGAGGCATACAGTGTTGGATATTCTTTGCAGCCAGTCTTCACTGTAGAGACGGCCCTTGATTGATTGAATGAAAGGGGACACTTCCTGAAGAGTCAGGACGCGTTGCGGAGAAAGCTACAAGTAATCTGGATCGACAACTTAACTCCTTTCACCTAGAAAAATTTCCAGAATTGGCAGTTGGAATGCCAGAACTATGTACGAACGGGGAAAGGCAGCGCAGGTAGTAGAGAAAAAAGATAAAGCATCAGAATTAAAGAAAGAGATGATGGATGATATGGGGAGTACACCGTACACGGAAAGATCTGCCGGAAATAGCAAAAGCCAGGACGACTTGTTGAGGGCTAATGCTTTTATTAGGGATATATGGAAGAAGGAGGAGGAGGAGGAGGAAGGAGAAAAGAAGCAGGAAAAGTAGAAGAACAATCGGGGCACGGACACAGACCTAATTTAAGTAAGACTAGTGATTGTGTGAGATGATGTACTACGACTGACTACCCACGCCTTACGGTATAGCACATGATGATTATTGTTAATTCATAGCATGGGCGTTTTTTTTTTTTTTCTAACTTATATTTTTGCTATTTGTGTTGAATATGCAATCATGTTTTTCAAACAGTTGTGATATTCATTTTGTGTTATTCATCTTCACACCTGTCATTATTAGTATTTTCACGGATTTTCAATATCATCATCTCTCATCATTATGTGCCCTGCCAACTGTAGTAGGTGTTCATTTCTCTCCACAGATTTCGGTCCTTCGTTTTTTCTTCATTCGCCGTCTCAGTCCATCCAGCTTTTCTTCTTCTTCTTCTTCTTCTTCTTCTTCTTCTTCTTCTTCTTCTTCTTCTTCTTCTTCTTCTTCTTCTTCTTCTTCTTCTTCTTCTTCTTCTTCTTCTTCTTCTTCTTCTTCTTCTTCTTCTTCTTCTTCTTCTTCTGCGTTCATCCGGAGTTTTTTTTTTCGGATGTGATTGCGTTGTGCCTGTTTACAGCAGAGCTGCGTTCTTGCGCCGTTAGGCCGACACATCCGACTTCTGCGGGCATTTGTTGACCGGGTTAACATTCCCGGGGTTCCAGCTTTTCAATAAGTTCAATGTCGTATGTCCCTTCCATGACGCGATCAACCCCAGGCTGATTTTCTAGGCAATTGTACGTTAAGTTTTACAAGAGAAGAACAATATGATCATCGAAATAATAATGAAGGACCATCAATTTTGAAGATGGAAGTTCAGAATGCTCTTAACCATATGAAAACTGTCAAGACCCCGGGTACAGATAACATCACAACAGAAATGATCAATGCCTTAGAAGAATATGGAATAGACCAAGTCACCAGACTGCTGAACGCAATATAGGATACTGGAGATATACCTCCTGAATTATGTAATTCTATATTTATTGCAATCCCGAAGAAATCAGGAGCCTTGGAATGTGATCAACATCGAACAATTAGTATAATGAGCCACATCACGAAGATTTTGCTGAGAATTATCATGCAAAGAGTTAGGAAGAAAATACAACCCGAAATAGGGGAAGAACAATGTGGGTTTGTAGAAGGCAAGGGCACAGTAAATGCTGTGTATATACTGAGAACAGTAATTGAACGTTCTATAGAAGTAAACAAAGATCTATATCTTTGCTTTATTGACTACACAAAGGCTTTCGATAAAGTGAGACATGTCGACATGATAAGGATGCTTGAAGATCTACAAATTGATGGAAAAGACCTTAGACTTGTAAAAAACATATATTGGAAACAACAAGCTGCCATCAGAATTGATAACGATGTAGGTCAATATCAGCCTATTAAAGAGGTGTGAGACAGGGATGTGTAATGTCTCCAGATCTTTTTTCCCTGTACAGTGAAAATATTTTCAGAAATATAGAAGATATGGAAGGAATCAACATTGGGGGACGATACATCAATAACATTAGATATGCAGATGATACAGTCTTGATTGCAGACAATGAACAGGACCTGCAAAATTTAGTAGATGCGGTTGTTGCACACAGTAAACAACAAGGGTTAGAACTGAATATTAAGAAGACACAGATTATGGTCGTCACTGGGAAGAAGGAAATACCACAATGTGATATACGAGTAGATGGCATATTCTTAAACAAGTGAATCGATACTGTTATCTCGGCACAGTCATAACATCTGATGGGAGATGCCTTGAAGAGATTAAACAAGAATTACCATTGCGGAGGTAGCCTTTTTCAAGATGAAAAACATACTGACCAATAAAAAGATATCAATTGAAACAAGAAAAAGAGTGTTGAAGTGCTACATAGAACCTGTACTTTTGTATGGATGTGAAGCGTGGACAATGAGCAGTCAAGCTGAAACACATCTGATGGCTGTGAAAATGTGGTTTCTGAGGAAAATGCAAAGAATACCACGGACAGACAGAAAAAACAAATGAACAAGTCCTTCAAGAAACAAATGAAGATCGTAAACTGATTAGAGTATTAGACGTAGACAGTCAAAATTTGGGCATATTACGAGAAGTGACTTGGAGAACTTGGTGATGACTGGTAAGATCGAAGGGAAGAGACCACAGGGAAGACCGCGAAGTAAGTACCTGGATGGCTTGGCCACGTGACATGGTCGAGAAGGAACGCGGAGCTGATCCACGACTCTGGTGATCGAGCGAGATGGCAAAACATGACCGCCCACGCTTATCGGCATGACACATGATGGATGGATGGTACGTTAAGCTTCCCCTTTCTTTCTGAAAGTGACTTAATTATTATTATTATTATTTTACATTGCGGTATTGATCAAAGGAGATGTGAGACGCCTCCTTTCCTCCGTTTTTCTACGCGACACCCTTGGGTAAGGTGGAATAATATATATTTAGGCCCACCCCCCCCCCCCCCCTCCTTTTCCATCAAGGTTACGTGAAGCCACGAAAGCAGGTCGTGGATGGAGTGTGAGAGCAGCCTATAGATTGTTGTTGGTTATGATCTGCACTCTGCGGCGATAGGCAGATAATCTCATCAGTAGAGACAATAGTTATGGACACCGACTATTTCAGTCACTGCCCAGAAGAGAAAGCCATAGCAAACTACCTTCTGCAAAACCTGCCAAGAAACCCTAACAACCATAAAATAAACCATAATAATAGAAATTTTCCGGAAGGCTGTTTATGTCATGGGAGAGAGGTTCTATAAAGTACATGCTACTGAATGAATGAGTGGTATTACTATTAATCCTCTATATATGAATTTAAAAATAAGAGTTGAATCTTTCATTGCAGTACTAGTACTCCAAGGCTATTTATTTTTAACGTGGGAGAAGTAAAGAAGTTTGGTTTTGCTTGTTTTGTTGGGTTTTCCCGATAATTTATATTTAGTCGGTTGTGGTATCGTGCGATGACGAATGTTGACGACGAAGACAAATAATCGAATATCCGAGGCTGACGACGCAAGGGACGAGCGTATGACACAAACACATTATCATGAGTTACAACAAACCCTCTAATTTGTCTGTCACCACATCCCGGGACGGTGCCCGATCGTTTAGGGGTAAGTAAAACCAAGGATTATATAAATTGAATAGTTAATAGGTTGTTTGAGTTATGAATTATCTGGACATTGACTCCGAAATAGTGAACTATTATGGGCAACCAGTTATCGATATGTACCAAAACAAACAGAAAATGAGACCATTCGACATATGCGATTTGCTATGCAATATTACCTACTTTAACTTTAATGAATTGTTCTGTATTATTGTTTAAGCAATTAAACCAGCACTGTAGCATTGTCTATAATATTACAATGTAATCCACCAATATCTCATTCATACTTCAAGCCAGTTGTGTTGTAATATATTAATAAATCCAACATTGAAAATTGAAGCTTGAAAATGAAATAAACTAAATAAACTACTAAAGTATTCAAAGATCCGATTTCAGTGTCACACACATAGTTTTATGTGTTTAGTTTATTCCAGTTTGAGCTTGCCAGTGTTTTCAACACGTAATTCTAAGTCTTCTAAAATGATCATGTGCCCCCAATTGTAGCGTGTTCCATCGTGCCGCAACCGGAAATGAAGACTGAAGTCATGTACGGAGCCATCCCGCCATGATTCATTCGTGTTCCCCAAATCGCTAGTTAAGACCATTCATTCTTTCGACGTCATTCATTCATTCAAATATCACGTGACAAGAACACATGTCATCCTGGGTTAGTTAGTCGACAGATCATCCTCATTGCACATCGAACCATTCAGTCCATAAGTGCTCGGATCCCCTCCTTAGCAAATCTCGCAGCGTGTAGCGGCTAACGACGCCAGTTCTGTGTTGGTTTATCAATCTTCTTTGGCTTCCTGCGTAGTGTTCTTGTTTGGCCACCCCTCTTTTAATTTGCTGCTCTAGCAGTCTGGCCATTGTTGTAGATTCACAGTCATCACTTGGTTCTCGCAAAAGTCTTACTTCTCGTAGAGCATTCAGAATGTCAGCCTGGTCCATGGCGCGTCCGCCCTCCACAGTAGCCTCACCTGCGAGCTTGTCAGCCCGCTCATTTCCTTGTACTCCCGCATGCCCTAGCACGAAGATGAAACTAATCTTTGCCAGCCAAGACCGCTCCAGAGGCAGCAACCATTCTCTTCGGATCGACCCCTCCTCTATCCTCTTGATCATGTTCATTGAGTCGCTAAGGAAACAAGCCCTAGTGAATGTCTGTGTCTCGAGCCATGTTATTGCTTTACTTACTGCCATGACTTCCATGGTCAGGCTACTTGTGGTTTCAGTGAAAGCACCAGAGTCCTCCTTCACAATTCTCCCTCCGGCCCGAGCTGTAAAGGCCCATGAGCTTCTCACATGTCGGACGACCGACCCATCTGTGTAGATGACCGCGTCACTGTCTAGCGAATTCTCGAAAATCAACGCTTGTACTTCAGCCTCCACAGCAGCCGGATTTTCTTGTCTGCATTTCCTATCTAGTTGGATGCAAACTGAAAAGGATGTGCAGAAGTCTGTTGGCACTTGCACCCACTCCTCGCCAGGTTCTAAGTCCTCAAGTGAACACACCTGTTGAAGAATGTCTTCGGCTTGACCCATCCACGACCGTCCTCTTTTTAACCTGCTGCCCTTCACCTTCCTAATTTCACTATGCAGTGGATGTTGTGTGTTTGCGTTAACTCTGAGGTAGGCGCGTGCCCTGCAAACTTGTATTCTCTCTTCAATGGTTGGAAAATCAAGAAGGTAGCGCATCGCCCTGCATGCTGTATCTCTTGTACATCCAAGAATAATGCGCATAGCTTCATTCTGTATCCTTTCCAACCTTTCTATCTGCTTATGGCTGAGAGTCAGGATTGCCATTTCATACTCCAAAACAGACATGACCAGCCCCTCGTACAGAAGACATAGATGGCGCTGCTCACAGTTTGCTGCCGCCATCACCCGCATCGCAGCCAAACCCCGCTTGGCCTTTGTTATCACCTGGTCTATGTGCACATTATAAGCAAGGCTTCGATCAAACCGTATCCCTAGGTAATTCATTGCCTGCGTTCTTTCCACCGTCTCTGAACACAGCATTACAGTTGGTGTTGGAGTGTTGACAATATGATTATTCAACGAGAACCAAGTCACTGTTGCCTTTGTTGGGTTGACCATTGCCCCAGCTTCATCACACCAAGTACTTATGCGATTGAGTTCGGTTTGTAGTTCCACAGCAACCTGCTCTCTATCCTTACCCTGACGATACACTAAAACATCATCGGCATACTGACAATGTCCTGCCAGGTCCAGTGATCTGCTCACTGGTGATTCTCACTGTGTAGGCGTTGAACAGTACCGGAGATAATGGTGATCCCTGTGGTAGGCCAGGATATATTGTTGTTGGTTCCGAAGTCCAACTGCCACATCTAAAAACTACTTTCCGTTGGAAGAGGGCTGCAGCGATCCAACTAAGGAGGAATGGACTTACTTTTAGTTCAAGAAGCTGAAACATTAAAAAATCCAATGGTACTCTGTTGTATGCGTCCTCAAGATCAATCGCTGCAGCAAAGGTTTCAATGCCTGAGTGGAAACCTTCATAGACATCATGGGCAAAGACTGCTGCATTGGTCCAGGTTTCTCTTTTTGGACGGTACCCACCCAGGGTAGGTGGGAAAACACCTTGCCTCTCTAGCTGGCTTGATATCTTCCTGGCAATTACCTTCTCCAGCAGCTTGCCTATTGTATTCTGCATGGTTATAATTCGATATCCCTGAATTTTTTTGTGGTCTTTGTCAGGCTTCGGCAAGGGAATCAGATAGCTGTGTAACCATTCCTCCTTGATGCTAGCACTCACTATACTGTTGTTGTACATGTCTGCTAGTTTCTCTAGCTCATTGTCGGTACACTTATTGATGTCGTCGTATCTTATGCCATCAGGACCTGGAGCGCTGTTTTTTGATCGTCGAAGTACAGCCTTGATTTCTTTCACTGTCACTGTGTCTTCATCCGAAGTGTTCTGGGCCTTGCATCTGTCTGAGGTGACCTCCTTGGCCAGATTTCGGCCTCCCATGTCTGTCTGGTTGCTCTGCTCAAGATAGCGTTCAAAGAGGGCTTTGCCCTTGTCCTCGTCAGTCCTCTGCCAGATGAGGTCAGCACCTTGGAAGTCAGAAATGCTCTTATTCTTGACTACACCACTCATGCTTTTATGTAGTCGCCAGAACAATTTCAGTGACTTGTCTGTGCTTACTCTTTGACACACCTCTGCCCATTTTTCGCTTTTAACCACCTTGACCAGTTTCTTGAAATAGCTTACTTTTGTGTGCATCTCTCTTTCTAAGTGCATGCAGGGACTAGGATGACCAGCTCTGTTCTTCTTGGCATTTTGCCATCTCCTTACAGCACTACGCTTATCCACCCAAGCCTTCTCCACCTCGAAATTCCACCACGGTGGCTGCTCCCAGCTTTTTTTCCTGCCCTGAAACTTTCTGCGCTTGTCACGTCTTATTTTACTCACCACATCTTGCCCTGTACTGTCATACTGGAAAGTCTTTACCTTTAGCTTGTGCTGCCTGGTTCTGCCTTTCTCCACCAATATGATGCAAGGGTGGTGGTCGCTGCCGTGGTGTCCTAGGACACCCCATCTACACACTGTAGTGAGTGAAGGTGAAACTAGCGCCAGATCAATAGCACTGTCCTCATCGCCTGGACGGCTTGCTGTCCTGGTGACACAGCCACTGTTGATACAAACCAGGTCAATGGTTTCAAGTGCAGTCTCGAGCTCCTCCCCCTGTGTATTGCAGGAAATGTTTCCCCATGATCTGCCTTTAGCGTTGAAGTCACCACAGAAAATAACATTTCTCTCGTGGCCTAATATGCCACTTAAGCACTGCCACTTCTGGGCGTCCATACTCCCATTGCGGGCATAAACATTAACCAACACGAATGGTATACTGGAATGAACTCTCAACGCCTGTATTTGTATATCGTCACTGTCCCAACTGGACATGTCTAGCTCTGACGCCACCATGCTGTCGCGAACGAGAATCGCCATTCCCAGATGTCGTCTGTTGTAGAAACATTTGAAGCCGGCAATTCGGAGTAGCTGATCGCCCAGTCTCGTCTCCTGGAGTGCTACAATGTCGTTCCTGTAAACTAGGGTTTCTAAAATAGAGCCCCATTGTTTTACACTGGCACAGTTCCAATATAGAATACGGATATTCCTGAGTCCTAGACGGTGACACTTGAGTCTAAAACGTCTCAAACCACCACGCTTACCTTGCTTCTTTCTCCCTGCGCGGCTTCTACGCCGCTTCGTTATGTTGACTGCTGACTGCTCGAAGAACACATGTTGTTCTGCCATGTTGAAAAAACGAAACACAGAACCCACACACGCTGCTAAAGATTCACTCAAGGATGGCTTCGCTCGACGCACGAACTCCGTAGCACCCGCGCAGATCTTGAGTAGAAATTCCTGGTTTTACATCCTGGCACACCAATTACACGCAAGAGATGAATAAATCCATCCCCTACGCGAAAAAGTTAACGAACACAAAACAACCCGACCGTCCGTCGCCATCTTGAAACCCTATATCCTAAAAATCTTAAATGTACGTGCCGACGTACTAACTGACTGTGCTAAGGAAGATCCTGGGTTTTCCAGGAAAGGTTTGCCTAATGTTCCGTGCACAGCGATTGGTTGAAATCATCGTGACCTTTTATATAAATAAAATTATAATTCATACTTACCGTAATTAATTTTTTTCAGGCGCTGGTAATAGAAAGGCATAACTTTTAGGTGAATTTTCAAGTTCTGCATGCAAATTTACATATATTTGGAAAGCTTCATCGCTAGAATAGGTTTACTTGTAGATGAAATCAACATTTTCTGCGAAGGCGTGTTTTTCTTCTTTGCGCATTATTGATCGGACTGGCATGTACACTTTGTAACACTATTCTGGCACTGGTAATAGATAGGCATAACTTTTAGATGAATTTTCAAGTTCTGCATGCAAATTTACATATATTTGGAAAGTTTCATTGCTAGAATATCTTTACTTGTCGATGAAATCAACATTTTCCTTGAAGATGTGCTTTTCATGAATGGGGAAACGCATGGCCATGGGCCATGGCGGCTGCGCAGGCGCATATCGATCAGACTGGCATGTACACTTTCACTTTGTAACACTCAAAACACACAAAATGTGCAATTTGAACTACTAAAGTTAAATAAAATACAAGTTTAAAGATTAATAATAATTTATTTGTATACTTGTACTATTTTTTAATCATTTAATGTGTCGGAACATATTTTGAAGTCAGTTTTAATAATTTGTCTATGACCCGTTGGTTGAGACCAACCTCGCACGCAGAGAAAAATTAAAATGGCACACTGAACCGTAATTAATTTTTTTCTGGCGCTTTCAATAGAAAACCATCAATTGTTGATGTATCCTCGAATTCTGCATCAAATTTTACAGAAGTTGGAAAGTTTCATCGCTAAACTTGCTTCAATTGTGGTTGAAAAACAGGCGAAGATGTTACGACCATGATGAGTGCCTGTGTGAATGAGAAACCCAAAATGGTGGCTTGACTATATTATTAATCTATGTGGAACAATCATTGTATCCTTGCTAGCATAGTCATAAGTATTCCGCCTGTCACACGGGAGACCGGGGTTCTATTCCCCGCTGGTTATTTTATTTTTCTTAATTTAAAAAGAAATTTATTAGGTAATATAATAGAACATATTAAACATTTTAATTAAATTAAATGTTTGCATATCCTTTACAGGACATCGCTATCAACATCAGCATCTTTCAGCTGATTGTTGATGTCTTTGGCAAGATTACGCTCAGTAGTTACTCTAGGCCAGGATGCCGGCATATTAAAAATTACGAACTAAAATATTGTATAGAACTGAGAAACTGGAAGTTGGTGAATAAAGTGTGCTCTATGGATCTGTGTAAGCTGCGACTGCCGCATATCGGAATCGAGATATCAAATAGATTGTCTTTGTTTAACCCTTTACAGGGCAGACGCTTGTCCGTTTTTCTAGCTCTGAACGGGCAAGATTTTTTCAGGTTCGGTAAAATTTCGGGTCGCGTTAGTAAAAACATCACAAATAAGGTGTTAGTCAACCGATTTTAGTTAAATAAACAACACAATGAAGGGAAAAGCATGCAGAATATGTTACTCACGTGATTGTTGTCGGTAATCCATATATGAACACAAATATTTACGAAATACGGCATGTTGTTTGTGATTTTCCCGTCATCTATACTGCAATTTACAAACACATTTTCAGAATCATAATCACTTTCTTTAAAGTCCGACTCAGACTGCTAATGCAAAGTAACGCTTTGCACTGATATCTAGCGCCGATTAATAGTCAACTTCGTGCCCTTTAATGTCATTTAAATTGAACCTAGCGAAATCTCGGCTATCACTTGAAGAATCGCCAAAATCCATTTTGAAAAGTCCGAAAAAAAACTCCGGATGAACGAAGAAGGAGAAGAAGAAAAACAGCGTAAAAATCCCGAAAACTATCAAAAATTGTCTGTAAAAGTCCGTTCAAATTCATACTATCACGTTTACAAATGGCGGCCACGTTGTCAAGCTGTCGGCGAAAGCGAAAGTAGCCGTCGGAAGTGTCGGAAAGCTGAGAGAGATCGCGTTTTTACAATGCATAATAGTATCGGCCGGAATTGGACGCTACAATCGTTTTATGGCATCGGCCGGAATTGGCCGCTGTGACCTGTAAAAGGTTAATGTGAATTTTAATTGCTGTATAAAATATCGCTTCTGAATCAGCATAGTTTCATCGCTAAACTTGCTCGAATTGTGGTTGAAAAACAGATTTTGTGCGCCGCACAGGAGTTTGTGAATTGGAAACCCACGGGTCATGACGGCTGCGCATATCGATCGAACTACTCAAAACGTGCAATTTGAACTACTAAAGTTAAAGTGAATACAATTTTAAAGATTAATAATACTTTATTTGTATACTTGTACTATTTTTCAATCATTTAACATGACGGAATATATTTTTTAAGTCAGTTGTCATATTTTGAGAACAAAGTATTAAGACGCACCTTTGGACCCATTAGGGGATACACAAAGTGGAGAGTGGAAAAGAAGAAGTAACAAAGACATTTATGATCTGTTTAAGTCCCCGCTAATCACTGGTATCATGAAGGCTAATAGACTACAATGGCTGGGGCATATAGAAAGAATGGAAGATAACAGGGAAACAAAACTCACTTACACTCAGGAAATAAATTACCTTAGACCCTGAGGTAGACCAAGAAGATGGTGGAGAGATAATATATATATATACATACAGACCTACAAGCACTTGGAATCAACGACTGGCAAGAGAAGGTCAACCAGAGAGACGAATGGAGACGGATTGTATCTGCAGCAAAGAACCTCAATGGCTCGGAACGCTGAAGAAGAAGAAGAAGAAGTTGTCATATCCGTTTGAGACAATCTTGCATGCACAGACACGCACAGCTGATGGTGGAGGCAATGGACACACTGGAGAGCTCTAAATCCGTATGAGGAGCATGAGAAATCGCAACTCGTCTCACCTTCACAAAAATGTGAATATCTTCACTTAGAATTGACCTACAGGCATCATTGAGGTACCATTAGATTTTGATTTTCAAGGCCTATCTACTGTCGTGGTCTCATTAGTAAATACTCAAATTTAAAATCATGATAGGATCTGCTAGACTTTTTGGATCAATTGAAGCTAATTGACAGGACATTTTAACTACCTGTCTCATAGTCCATGGTGGTTGTTCCCCTGAAATTTAAGTCTCAGTATTAAAATTAAACTGAAATTTACTAAGAAGTGGTTACAATGATCGCCTCATGTTTATCATGACCAGCTGATTCCCATTCTTATCTTTTACACCCCCCCCCCCCCAAAAAAAAAATCGCTTGTGAATTGTACTATTGTGTGAAATGGAGTAATTGAAATCTATGTATTGTATTTCTTTGGAAGACATTTGATTTTGATAAAGAAAAACATAAACTTTGAGAAACAGACAACTTTACTTTACAAAGAGAGAATGGGCATTTGCAGCTGAATCCCATCATTACCAGGCAACACATCATGCATTCAATTAGCCTCTCTTCATCATATCATTTAACTCTTTATCTGTTTTATGAGTGTATTAAATACTGGGTCAGAGTTAATGATAACTGTCATGGATAGATGGTGTTTGTCTAACCGTGTTGTGAGTCAGGTGTTAACATTAATAGCTTGAAAGATTGATTGATTGATTGATTTAGGAATCGACATCACAGCATTCGGGGCATTCCCATAAGTGCTCCGTCCCCATCCTCAGCAGCCAGCGAAGAGTTCCAACACTAATAGTACCAGTAGCAATCTGATTATAAGTCCGTCTCGCCTTTCCTCTGAGCGTTGAGCGTCGGCCAGATCCCCTCATCACTCCTTGCTGTCTCATTCTTGCCAGACCATGGTAATCCATTTGCTCCTCTGAGGTGTGCATGTGCTCCCACAAGGCCGCAACCACGTCTGCCTTGTCATGTATCAGTACTCCAACAAGTTCTGCAGAGCCAGCCAATCTGTCCGCCTGTTCATTTCCCAGCACACCGGCATGCCCCGGAGAAAAGATAGCTTGAAAGAGTGGGTTAATAAAACAGCTGTCTGTGTTGGAAAGGATTAACTGATTCGGCACGACATTATTTTACGCTGTCATTCAAAAATGAATAAAAAATGTTCCAATGGCAGGAGCCTGCTGTGGGTATGTGAAGTGTTAGAACCATCATATTTGTAGCCCTGAGTCTGTCTTTCACTCCCGCAGCAATTGGTGAGTGCAGATATTGAACCCATGTCCGATAGTGCCGTTGCATTGTCAGTGTCCCCAAAAAAGTTAGTTGCATGTCCTTTACAGGACATCACAGTAAACCTAGCATTTTCTGGCTGTTTGTGATTATTGTTTAGCTGTTTGTGATTTTCTTTGGGAAGTTAATGTTCAGTAGTTTGCCATTGCTTTCTGAACGATTTGCAGTCATCCCATTGAGTGAAAACCAGCACAGGGTGGTATGCTTCAAAATCGCACACACCTGTGTTTCAAATGCAGTACTCCGGGTTACAAAGTGCATTCGTAATCCCCATTGCCACAGTGTAACCTCCCTAGGATGTTTATGAAACCTGAAAAATAAGACCCACATCATTTAAATTTTCTATAATAATAATAATACATGACGATATGTAAAGAATAACATGTTATATACTAAATTAAAGGGAAATGAATGGGCTTTGCAGATCTGCTAATTGTTTAGGATTTGATTTCATTTGTGTTTTTTAAAGAAATATGTGCAAGTTTGAAAAACTAACTTTATATATATATATATATATATATATATATATATATATATATATATATATATATATATATATATATATATATATATACACACACACACACACACACACACACACACACGCACATACAGATATATACATCTCTATGTCATGCTGCGATGTCAGACCATGCGCGTGACTGCACGCACTGTTGTCAACGCGAGGCCGTGAGGCGGAAATCATTTTTGACCAGAGAATTTGGCTTACAAAGTTTCCCAAAAATAATCGATCCCGACCGTGTAGAGTGATAAAAACTTACACATAAATACAAGAATGGATATTGAATGCAAACACGCATTTATTATCATTGCCGTTGCTCTGAATAGTCCATAAGAATATGAAATGATCATCGATATATGACACGGAAAACTGCTATTTTCCCACCATTGAAATATCCCATTAGCATGTGATCTTCATCATTTCAGTTTGGGATGTTACCAATGACTTAAATATTCAAAAATTAATGGATGCTCAATTTAATTATTAATAGTAGATCAATGCCCAAAGTCTATATAAAATGGAATTTACGAGTCAACTTACGTCTTAAAAAGACCGTCCCTTTATCTCCGTAAGAAGAAAAATTTTAGAAATCAAGATGTATAGATTCGTAGACAATTGAGGGAACTACAGTACTCAGTAATCGGTTTCTGTTTTAATGTGATCTTCAAATAATTGGGGAATTTAACGTCATGCGTACACGTAACGTCCCCATATTGAAGACACTAAAACAAGTAACCAAAGGTCACCGCAAAAAAATCTGTAAAATACTGTGAACGTGAAACGTAGTGGCTATCAATAGCACCATGTATACCATGGCTGGTATTTGGTAATTTCTCTGTTGCTATCTTGATTGCCTGGATTTCTGCATCACAGCTATGGCAGTACTTTCCTGGTCTCTGGCCATATACCTAGTATTATTTGGGTATTCTATGTACAATCCCACTGAACACCACACAGTTGACACGTATTCCAGGTGTGGTCATATGCTCTGTTGGTAAACTTTGCTAAGTATTTTCCCACTGGCTCCCCATGTGGTTCCACTTAATTTTCTCAGGATGGCAATTTTCCTTCTGGTATTTGCTACTGCTTTGTTGATGTGCTTTCTCTATGTCAGCATGTTATCAAATGTTACTTCAAGGTATGTTGGAATAGCAGAACAGGTTCTAGGTTACATTTCTTATAATTGAAAATAAGATAAAATCCATCCATCCATCATGTGCCATGCCGGTAAGCGTGGGCGGTCATGTTCTGCCATCTCACTCGATCACCAGAGTCGTGGATCAGCTCCGTGTTTCTGTCTCGACCATGCCACAAGGCCAAGCCATCCAGGTACTTGCTTCTAGGTCTTCCCCTTGGTCTGTTCCCCTCGATCTTTCCAGTTGTCACCAAATTCTCCATTCCATTTCTTCTCATAACATGCCCAAAAAATGGGCCAGCTAAAAAAATTTGAAGCGAACAAAAGAAGAAAACATATTGAAATAGGCCATATCTGGAACGAAACCAAATATTATGTCAAGAGTCAGTAGAAGTATTTAGTAGAAATAATATAGCATGATTTCAGCTGGATTAAGTGTGAACAATGATATATTATTGTTTGCGTTTGTATATATAAACCTTAATAAGAGGATTATCTTTTCATTGTAATGCAGGTCCACATGGCCAAATGGATAAGAATGGTGTTCTTACACATCTGGTGTGCTGATGTGAGGTTAGCAGTTTGTCCCCAACACCGGACTAAAATGCTGACCTGTCATCCTTGACTTGGGGACGTAAATTACAAGTACCTCTGAATTCTCCGTAATTCCGTTTATCCACGTAGGGTAACACAGCGCGTGAGAATTGAAAGCGGTTCTCGCCGCGTTGGTAACTTATGAGATAAGTGAGCCGATTGCTCAGAAAGCAATGGCAAACTACTGAGCGTAATCTTGCCAAGAAAATGCTGGTGTTGACAGCGATGTCCTGTAAAGGATATACGAGAAGAAAAAATAATTAACTAACATTTAGTTCATTTCATTATGATAGAAGAAGGTTGCATTGTCCCTGTCCATATATAATGAAACATTCACATTGCTTTTTTCATAGCAAACAAACATTGATAAACATGTCTATTTTATTTTAAGGAGAACATGATGACCGCTGGAGTGGAAATTCAAACAGGGGACAACGTGGAAGAGGGTACCCTCGAGGCAACAGGCGAGGTGGCAGATTTCGCTATGTCAATCCAGACTTTTTACGATATCGTAAACCATATGCAGGAAATGAAGATGCAGATGGAGATATTTCTATGGCTGGAGATTCAGGGAGCAGAAACTCAAGAGATAAATTGTACTTCCTGAACTTTTCTTATCTTACATGATTTATTTATCACCCTTTTTGTGTATTTCATCATTATTTCTTTTCAGATAATGTATATAATCAGTTCACATTTTGTATATGGAATTTTTTGTTGCGTATCCCTTACGGGACGTTGCAGTCAACACCAGCATTTTCAGCTGCTGTTGATGTACTAGGCAAGTGTTACGTTCAGTAGTTTGCCATTGCTTTCTGAACGACCGGCCCCTATACCTTTTTCGAAAAAACCAGCACCGCTGTGTTTCGAACCCGGGTATACGGGCTCACAAACCGCGTTCGCAAGCCCTTAGCCACAGAAACAGGTGTATATGGAATACAAAATGTGTGGGGCCATGGTGGCTTAGTGATAAGTGTGCTGCTCACGAACAAGGTGTCTAGCAGTCAGTACCCAATAATGGCGGGATTCCAGCCAGGCTCTGGGCCAAACCTCATTCCCTCTCGACATTGTTGACAATGGAATACCTAAAACATGTGAAGGAAACATGACCAACCTAGGTCTAATCTTAGCCCGCCTGTATGTGCTGCGTTGTTTTATAACCTGGTTACATGCCTGCTGGCAGATGTAAGCTCGGATAATTTTCTGGAACGGAATTGTGGAGAGAAAGAGCAGAAGAATCTTGATGATTGTTTTCATTTTCCTTAGAGAGATAAAGGATGAAAGAAGAAGAATCTTGATGGTTGTTTTAATTTTCCTTAGAGAGAAAAAACACCTCGCTGCTGGCACAAAAATGATGGAGGAAATGATATTTCAACTGTTATTTTCTTCTTTTTCTGTTTATTTCTTGTCATAATATGGCAAGCAGACTTGTATGGAACAAACTGATCTTAGTCTCTACTCTGTCTCAAATTACACATTGACCAATCTTATGAACAAGGAAGGGCCCACAGTTACGTAATTTATATTACACTTGAATCATTGATTTCTATATATTTCATGAAATGCCATATAATTTCAGTTAATAATTTTGATTCCTCTTTTATATTTCACTGTGGTTAAGGATCCCATCTTTGGTTCTTTCTGATCTTTCCTGTATTTATTTTATGATCAGCAAACTTGTCACTTTCTTCTATTATACTTCTTTCTTACATTCAGATTGAATTAGACTCTTGTTAGTTTCTATGGTTCTGAGTTCTTTTCACATGGCTTGCCACAATGGGTGGCCCCGTGACTTCTCATTTGCATACCAATCTCCAAAGTCAGTGTTGTAGCCATACATTATTTGTTTCCTTGTGATGCTTGAGACACCTTGAGAAAAGTGTTACACCAGAAAGAATTAAGATTATGATTTGTGCACTGTGTTCAGTTTTGTCATCTTGTTTTCTGTAGGTAATACTTTCATCATATCTTTCAGCTATGTGCTATTTTTAAGTTTTGTTTGCCCATTTTATGAACTGCATGTGCCTCACACATTATCAGGCAACAAGAAATACAATTTATTTTCATCATCTTCTCTTTGGGAGACACAGAATCTAAATTAAAAAGTAAACCATCAGTGTTCATTTACCTTAGATCCAGTTATCTGTTGTCTTTCAATTCTTCTGTTGATTACCCATGGCACATATCTATGTTACCTCTGAAGTCAGAGTGAGTTCGCCTGATGGTGAGGGACATTGGTAATAGGAAAGCTAATCCACACACTAGGAAATTAAACCACTTCCACACAGTCTGCCTAAGGAAGCTACTGAAGATTAAATGGCAAGACAAGATTCCAGACACTGAAGTCCTAGAAAGAGCATCCATGCCCAGTATCCACACTCTACTGATGAAGAATCAGATTCGCTGGGCTGGTCACCTGACTCGCATGCCAGATCACAGGCTCCCTAAACGAATTTTTTACAGCGAACTGCGTTGTGGTAAACGCTCCCAAGGTGGCCAGGGGAAACGTTTTAAAGACACTCTGAAAATTTAACTGAATGCTTTTGGAATTCATCATGACACCTGGGAGGCTGCAGCCAGAGACTGAAATTCGTGGCGTGCATCATTGCGCAAAGGTGCAGTCATATGTGAGGCAACCAGGACTGCAAGAGCTGTGAAGAAAAGGCAGGACAGAAAAACCACTGCAGGAAATCCTCCTCCAGAGACGTCAAGCATTCTTTGTCCACATTGTCAAAGAACATTTCGAGCCAAAATAGGCCTTATCAGCCATCTTAGAACCCACGGCTCCACACCTTCAACCCCCTTGGATGAAATGAATGGTCATCATCATTCTTGATGGACAAACAACACAACACAATCCACACACAAAAATCAGTCCAGTGCACTAGTAGCAGTAGCTCATGTATGGACTCGTGTTCAGAGCAAGAAAGAAAAAAAGTATCTGTTGTCAGTTATTAGAATTGGTTATGTATTTGTTTACATATATTGAATTCCTTACTTTATTCCTCTTTTGCCTCTTCCATATTTAATATCTGTGTGCTGCCTGTTCCTGTTCTCAAAGCCCCGGACACAGTAATGCATATAGTTTTGTTTTGTTACTGTACTTGGCACCGAGGTTGGTCCAGTCTTACAATGTAGATGCTTCACAGTTCACTGGTAAAGATAGATGAAGTAAGCTGGACACCATACCTTATAGTGCAGTTAACCGGTACTGTGAAGTTGTATCACTTCACAGCCCCTAAAATTATGTCTGTTTAACTGGTACTGTGAAGTTTTATCAGTTCACAGCCCCTACAATGATGTCTGTTTAAAAATAATGTATTTTAATAGTTTAATCATTTTCTGCAATTCATTTTCAACAGCAACAATCAGTCGAGGGGTTCTCGCTATGGACGAGGCGCCAATAGATCACACCGAGGGAACGTTAATTCATCGTCTAACAGTTACAAAAAACCAGAAACTTGGTACAGAGTTATGGTTCCGTTTGGCTCAACAGTAGACCGAGATGAACTCTATTCACTGATAAAAGCAGAAATTGAAGGTCCATTTGAGCCTTTCAGCGTGAGTGTTTGTTTGTGCTTTAT
Organism: Cepaea nemoralis; assembly: GCA_014155875.1. Lineage (NCBI taxonomy): Eukaryota > Metazoa > Mollusca > Gastropoda > Stylommatophora > Helicidae > Cepaea > Cepaea nemoralis. The sequence continues at coordinate 53,811 of JACEFZ010028259.1, read as the reverse complement.
TGCAGTGTATTGCTTTTTATGTGTGAGTCCGTACATTTTGTTTTGCTTTACCAGTAAGAAGACAGGCCCCTTTAAAGAGAATCATCCATGAATTATGGAGTATTTCTTGTTGGTTTCCATTACAGAAGTATCCAGTCGTGACCATATTTTGGGTAACATTGTAATTACACTGACTTTTAGAGCAGTGGTGCCCAACTATCTTATTATGTATGGTGGGATTTAGAGATACAACTTGTTGAATCTGTATATTCATTAAATGAATCAAGGTTTTTTGTAGTTGCATTGTTTTATGCCCACTGAACGTCGCTGAACGTTTCATGATTACATTATAGCCAGACGACTCACATTTATAACCATTGGAACTTAATGAGTGACGTGGTTAGTATTACTACTGTATTATTACTGGGCTGGCAGGCTTGTGCGCTGGTTACGGTACAGCCACAGCTCATATATTATATGCTTAAAACGTTAGTTGCATTTCCTTTACGGGACGCAGTTGTTAACAGCCCAAGGGGAAGACCTAGAAGCAAGTACCTGGATGGCTTGGCATTGTGCCATGGTCGAGACAGAAACACGGAGCTGATCCACAACTCTGGTGATGCTTACCGGCATGGCACATGATGGATGGATGGATGGAGTTGTTACTCCAGCATTTCTTGGCTGTTTGAGATTCTTGGGCAAGTTTAAGCTCAGTACTTTGCCATTACTTTCTGAATGACCGACATTCATACCACTATATGGAAACCAACACATGACGGTCTGCTTCCATATTGCCCGCAGCTATGATTCGAACGCTGTATGCGGGATTATGAATTTCATTCTAACTCCGCCACAGAACCGGACATATTATATATATCAATTGAGTGCAGGTCCGCATGGCCGAATGGATCAAACGTGTGTTCTTAAACATCCGGTGTGTCGATGCTGTGGTAAGCGGTTCAACCCCTACACCGGACAGCTGGACTAAAATGTTTATCTGTCATCCTTGACTTGGGGACGTTAATTACAAGTACCTCTGAAGTCGGAGTGGGTTCGCCTGATGGCGAGGGACACTGTTAATAGGGAAAGCTAACCCACACGCAAAATTCAGTCCATCACTACTATAAATAGTATGTATGGACTGCTTGTTCAAAGCGAGCGAGCGCCAAATAAAAATATCGAGTGTAATCGGGGCTGGTTCAGTATATAAGTAGTGGATTGAGAAATGCAGAGAGTACAGTGTAGGTCTTCATACTTGTTTCATCGACTACAGTCAGACCTTTGTCTGCTCAAAAGGAAATTATGAAACATCAAGAGAGACATAGGGGATCCAGCTTGATTGATCTGCTTAATTGATACATAACGAACTACAAGCAACTGTCAGAGTACCCGGTGAAACACATAACTTGTTTAAGTTGCTGGGGGAGTAAGACAGGGTTACTATTTCTCTCCATATTTGTTTAACATTTACACAGAAAATACAATGAAATGTGTCACTTGTGTCAAATTTTATTCATTCATACAAGGACATTTGAAATAGGAATAGAAACAGTTTTGTGTGTGCTTTACTTATGTTTAAGTCAGACTTGTCACCTTCAAACGTCTACCCCGACCTCAATTATTGATACATTGCTTTCAGTGAATTTTCCAGTTTTTTAATGCACCCTGGAAATTATCTTGGATAGCATGTCTCTTTTAACAAATTTTCAGTGATTTCTTCTGTGGTCTGAAATCAGCAACTAAATTAAGAGAGTAGGGTGGCTGTGAAACAAGTAATCTCATGCTTTTCCCAAAAGCCACAAATAAGTAGTGATGTGTGCAGGTGTGTTGTTGTGGTGCAGCACCCAGGGTTTGCTTGTCCAAGCTTCAGGCCTTTATTTTTTCCCAGTTCTTTAAAACACTTCAAAATATTCAAATGAAATTTTTCATTAACTTTATTGATATTGCGAAACAAACTCTTAATAAATGGTGAATTTTCAATATAAAAAAAAAGGAGATCAACAAAACCTTAACATTTGAGTGGCTAATACTGTGCTGATCTTCTACTCCCCCTTTGATAATTGCCTTATTGTTTGGAAATCGTGACCATTTGATCGCAACTTCTATGGAAGTCTGAGATCATCCAGATTTGTGATTATCTGCTGTGGAAGCTCTTCCTGATTTGATATTACTGGTACCACTTGTGATATTGTGTACAAACAACTCAATCAGTTGAAAACAATATTCAAGTATCAATGTGTTGGTTGATTATATATGGGGTTGTTATAGTGTTTGTTGGTTGTTTTTGTTAGTCCTACCCAGAAAGTGACATTGTGAGGTTTCTCTGAAGAATTGCCTTTGATGTTTGATAAATAGCAGCTCTTTGCCATTCTAAGGTGAAGAAACTAGGTCTTCAAATCAGTAAAACCAGTAAAAGAGTAACTCAACTACACACTAATCAAAATCATAGCCAATGTTTTATTTATCTGCACTTTAGAATAAGATATGCATGGATTCATTAAATGACTTTTGTATGACCATAACAGTTATCAAAATCTGTATTAATTATATTTGCTAATATTAGTCCCACCTGTATTTTTAAAACCCTTTTTCTTCTCTTCAGTTCTCCACAGATGAGAGACGGGCATATTTTTACATCAAGGGAAGCGATGCAGCTGCAAATATGCGCAGCATTAGCAGACGTGTCTCAAGATCAAATGGGCATAAACTTGTTTTCCACGTGGCACCTTCTGACGCCCCAGCCGAGCATGCGATAGATGAGGGCACAATGGAAAAACTTAAGGTATTTGATTATATGAAAAATTGTCATGTGTTTCTTCTTCTTCTTCTTCTTCTTCTTCTTCTTCTTCTTCTTCTTCTTCTTCTTCTTCTTCTTCTTCTTCTTCTTCTTCTTCTTCTTCTTCTTCTTCTTCTTCTTCTTCTTCTGCGTTCATACAGAGTTTTTTTCGGACGTGATTGCGTTGTGCCTGTTTACAGCAGAGCTGCGTTCTTGCGCCGTTAGGCCGACACATCCGACTTCTGCGGGCATTTGTTGACCGGGTTAACCTTCCCATGGTGGATTCAGAAGTAGTCTGCATAAATGATGGGAGGCCAATGAGAATGGGAATGAGACCTGGTGATGCAGACACGGCTATTAACCTGGTTTTTGTTACCCAGTCGGCATTTTTGGATGTAATGTGGACTGTCCTGGGTGATCATGGGAATGACCGTATACACTGTTCAGTATTGATTGCTAAGTCTTAATAAGGCCAAGGCTGTGAGAGCACGTAAGCCCTTTAAATATGAGAGGGAAAACACCCTTCTGGGATGTCTCAGATAGAGGGCATGCAGTGTAACTAGCAAACCTGTTTATGTGCAGCCTCCATGGTGGACCTCTGAGGTGGAACGGAAATGGAGAACAAAGAGAGCGCAGTTAAACATTTACAGAAAGAGCGGACACCCCAAAGCTCACAAGAGGAAATGGAAAAAGCTTCGCAAAAAAAAGAAAGGTATGGCTGAGGAATTCAAGCTTTGTGCAGCAAAGGCCACAAGAACAAAATGGGAACACTTTATGAAAATTGCACAGACTGATGCAAAGGAAAGATAGTCATGCCACAGGAGGTACAGTAGACAGAGATAGCGGTTTGCCTTTGACAACAGGAAAAAGAGAAAGGGGAAGCTTTCCTGCAGTGATTCATAGCACAGAATGAAGGGGGTCATCAGAGACTCAGTTAGAGACGATCTATCAGATACCATTAAAGATACCTGCTGGGAAGATATACAAAATGTATTGAAGAAAAGCAAAAGACACAGCACCAGGGCTTATATATGCCCACATGAGGGATATGAGTGATGGAGAACTTATGGAGACGGCTGCTTGCTTTAATCTGAGCAGCAGGATGTCGTCAGTGCCCCAGGATTGGGGGCACAGCTATTTAACACCACTCCCTAAATCAGGCAAAGATCGTTCAAAGCTAAATGTGTTCAGGATCATCACCCTACAGAGTACTATTGGCCTCCCATCGCTGGAGAAGATGGTTGTTGTTAAGCTTCAGGAATATTTAGAAAGGAAAAAGCTCCTCCCGAAAGGTTTGAGAAGTTACTGGCCAGTGAAAGATACTTGGACAAATGCAGCCACTTTTGCCTATGTTTATGAAGGGTTCCAAAACAGGAGATGGCAGTGGCAGCACTCGATCTTGAGGACGTGTACAACAGTCATATGATAATTTGAAGTACCCTTTCATGGAGATGAAAGCCTGTCCTTGGTTAGTGAACTGGATTGTGACTGTTTTGTCTTCTCGTAGAGTGGCTCTCTGATGGGTACATGGACTTCTGTGCCATGTATCATAGTCCCCGGACTGTCACAAGGGTCAGTGATTTCACCTGTGCTTTTCAGTGGGTATACGAGCAAAATTCCAAGCCTCAAAGCACAGGGCCTGGAAAGATACTAACATTTGCAGATGATGTTCTCACTTACAGGCAGGAGAGGGACAGAAATCAAGCAGCTCAGGAACTGCAGGCGGCACTGGACAAAGTGATGGATCGGTGCACGGAGATGAATGCTGTCATTAACCCAGACAAGGCATCTGTCTTGTAGTGCTCTCAAGACAGTAAGATTGTTAAAGCTGACCTCTCATGCCTCACAATAAATGGTAGAAATGTGGATAGAAAAAGCAGACTGAAGCACCTGGGAATCACGTTTGAAAGAAACCTGTCCTTTATGGATCATGTTGAAGTGGTGGTTAAAAATGTCAGAAGGGGGTCAATGTACTGAAGAGTATGGCAGCAAGGGACATGGAGCAGAAAATGCTATTCACACTTTTTCAGCACTTATCATTTCAGTGGTAGAGTATAGACTTGGAATGCTCATGTCTCAAGCTAGTGAAACTAGAGCGCATACAGAATTCAGCCATGAGGCTGATTCTGGAGTGTACAAAGGACAATAGTGTGTATGCAATGCATCCTAGCGCTACCGACCATTGCAGACAGACTCAAGGTGTTACAGGCAAGGTCATATCTCAAGGTAGCTGCTGACAGCTCATGTATGTTTCCCTGGATGCAGTCAAGGATCACAGGCTGTTAAGAGGAAGATCATGGATGGCTCAGGTAGAAGATACCATCAAAGAAGTGTGCACACTTGAGAAGATTGGCAGAGGCAAGGAGTGGGTCAGAGTGCCGAATAGAAATTCAGACTTGTGTGGGGTTATAATCACATTGGGCTGTGAGTGTAGGGAGTGGCCAGCATGCTCCATGGAAGTAACAATTCAGCAATTAATTATGGCTATGTGATTATCTATACTGATGGCTCCGTGTTAAGAGGCAAAATGCCTGGGGATTCAAAGCAAAAGCAAATGGCCAATGCTTAGTAAAGGAAAGCTTAGCATATGACACGACAACTTCAAGCCTGAAAATGGAGGTGGAGGCTGTTTTTGCAGCTTTCCGCTGGTTGGAGAACAAACTGTATACACATATTATGATTGTAACTGATTCACGAAGCATGCTGACAAAGGTGAAGGCTGGCATGCTTCGTGCAGAATTGCATGCATCAATTCAGAGGTCACGGGTTGTGAGCATTCGCTGGATCTTTTCTCCAGGACACTCTGGTATGGTTGGCAGTGAACAGGCAGGTTGGCTGGATAAGAAGAATCAGCCAGGCATCACTTGCACTCCCAGTGTTTACATGTGACTGCTATTAAGACTCACAAGTAAAATATGAGATGTGTCTGTGCCATTACTTGGCACAAGGTAGATAAGGGAGCTCAGTGTCTCCATGGTTAAATGGTTAAGCTTGTGTTCCTAAAGGTTGTAGCTGTGTACTTTTTCCTTTGACTCTTCTTCCAACACACACAAACTGACCTCTTTTAACAATTTCTTTTCTTTCCAATTTCCAGTCATGGAATTTAGAGCATGTGCAACTTGCACATGAGATCTGTTTTTTTTTTTTTAAATTTTGGTCTTTATCTATGAAGGTTTAGTTATCTAATCTCACTGCAGACACTATTACGAAGACAAAATATCTTTTGAGACCATTGGTTTTCCTTTTTTCCTATGCCAGGTTCAAACCAGGTAATTTCTGATGTTGAGCCCAAAGTTCACACCTAAAACACTAAGCCACATCTCTTCCATGCTGAATATAATACATAGGAAATGTACATGAAATTGCTTAAATGTGTGTTACACATGATGTTGAAGTCTTACAACAATCATATTGTACTTTGAAACTAAAGCTTACCACCATTTTCTGTTTGACAAACATGATAGACATTTCATTTGTTGGTGTGTTTAAGAATATGCCATGCATACGTTAGTTTATGAATGATCTGCTTTGCACATGTTCATGAGTTCTATTCATTTTCAGCTCAGAATGAGTGACCGCTATGACCCCTCAACGCAACTGCTGAATCTGAGCGCCTTATACTTGGATGAGGGTTTTCAGGCTGCAAATATATTCCTGCCGTTAAATCGTGCTGCCACGATGGCTGCAGTAACAAAAATTGTTGGTGAATACATTCCAGAAGTAAGCTTACTCCATTGTATTGTTTGTGTGTGTGTCATAATCCAGGGCATACATTGTGTTTGTGTCTTTTATTTGAACATGTACTTGTGTTTTCATGTTGGTAGTATAAGGAGTATACTATTTATAGGCAAGCCTTTTTGTTACCTAATTTATTGCTCAATATTTCATTTCAAATCTGCACATGCAAAAATATAGTTTCATGTCAGTTGGTTTAAATATACATCCCCTGCGTTGTGAGAGTGATGACTTACTAGGAGATATTGCGGCAATAGAGCTTTGTATGACAATATGCAAGCTGGCAATAGAGATTTTTGGTGAGTCGATATAACTATCTTGGAACAGTCATAACATCTGATGAAAGATGCCTAGTTGAGATTAGAACATGAATCACTATGGCAAGGTATTCTTTTTTTACAATGGGAAACACACCGTGAAAAAAAAAAGTATCAGTTGCAATGAGAAAAAGAGGGTTAATATGGTTTATAGAACCCATACTGTTGTATGTGTGTGAAGCATGGACAATAAGCAGATAATTTGAGGAACATCTAATAGCAGTGGAAATGAGAGAGTCCTACAACTGATACATTAAAATGAAATTGATTAGATGCATCAGGGATAGTCTAGCATTTTGTTGCATGTTATGAGAAAATATAAACTTGAAAACTTAGCGACAACTTGCAAATTGATGCGAAAAGATGGCTTGTTCACAAGGCATAATCAGGACAAGAACACAGACTTGATCCAAGACTGGTGGCCGTGTGAGATAGCGAGCCATGGCAAGCATATCGGCCTGGCATGTGATGATGCTGAATAGAGCTTTCACAGAAGGGAACAAGGATTATTACGGACAGTACCGAAACAACACCAGTTATTTGCCTCTGGCAGAGAGTGGTGCGGTGCAGTTAAAGATCTAAACATTATGCAAACTGTCATCTGTTATCTACTGCCTATAGTATCTTGCGGTGGGGGGGATGGGGTCTTGAGCTTGAAGAATAAAGGACTGCCTGGCTAGTGCAGTCGCTGCAAACTGCAGGTTAGGTTTTTCTTTTTCCCCCATGAGAAAAAAATCCACACCTTACCGAGGATTCAAACCTGGGTCTTCCAAAGAAGAACCCAGAATTTTAACCATTCAGCCAGCAGACTGATAGATGGTAATTCTGGGTACAATGATGCAGCAGTGTACACTGATAAGTGATTGCAGTGTGGTCAGAAGTTAGGTTGACATTTTTCTTTTGCCTTTTCCTGCGCTCTTTTACCCTATATCATTCATTGGGACATAGGCCCAACAACAAACTCACTCCATTCTGTCCTGACTTTTACTATCTCATGCAGCTCCATCTGTGTCCTCTCCACTTTATTAAAGTGTCTCTAATTCTAATCTTCATGTGCTTAGTCTTCCTCTGTTTCTTCTACATTTCGTGTATTTCTAATTAGACATCCACATATACTTACAGTTGAATGCTTGTATTAGGGGATTTGCATGTAGTGCAGTGATGCTTCTTTTCTATTGACAAATGAATATACATTTCTTCTTTGTTATATTATTCTTCTTCTACCCCTCGTAATTTTTTGTCGCACAGTGTATCAAAATGAGGATAGTTCTGGATCATACTCTTGTATGTACCTCATACACTGTGGTGTTCATTGCATCTGCTGTGCCACTTATCCATCATTTGAAGTGATGTTCCCCTATTTCCTCCCATCCCATTGTTTGTGATCAATATTGATTTTGTAGAGTGGCTAGCAAACCTGTTGGCTCAATGGTCATTTCTGTGAATCCAGCTTGAATCAGGAGTTTAAATAAAAAAATTGACCTGGAATCCCTGTCGACCAAATGTAAAATGGGTACCTGAAAATGTTTTGCAAATTAAATTACGGTATTTTTGGTGTGTGCCATAAAACTAATTAGGTGTGTGTGTGTTTTTTTTTTTTTTTGGCCTTATAACCAATTAGGGTCCTTTACTTTTTTTTTTTTTTTTTGGTTGCCATTCTAGGTAAGTAAGGGCCCTTTGCTTTTGTTCTTGCCATATAGCCAATTGGTGTCCTTTACTTTTGTTTGACTGTCTGGTTATAGTCATGATGCTTGGTCAATCCAACACTGGTGTTATGCTAACTCATTTAATATTATCTGTTCTTATATTGATTATTAGTAAGTGACTATAGGTAAAGGACCCCTTACATGCCTTAACATGCATTGGGCGTACGATGCTAGTCCCATATTTGTATAGATCTACTGGCACAGTACGATGCTAGTCCCATATTTGTATAGACCTACTGGCACAGTACGATGCTAGTCCCATATTTGTATAGATCTACTGGCACAGTACAATGCTAGTCCCATATTTGTATAGACCTACTGGCACAGTATGATGCTAGTCCCATATTTGTATAGATCTACTGGCACAGTACGATGCTAGTCCCATATTTGTATAGACCTACTGGCACAGTACGATGCTAGTCCCATATTTGTATAGACCTACTGGCACAGTACGATGCTAGTCCCATATTTGTATAGACCTACTGGCACAGTACGATGCTAGTCCCATATTTGTATAGACCTACTGGCACAGTATGATGCTAGTCCCATATTTGTATAGACCTACTGGCACAGTATGATGCTAGTCCCATATTTGTATAGACCTACTGGCACAGTATGATGCTAGTCCCATATTTGTATAGATCTACTGGCACAGTACAATGCTAGTCCCATATTTGTATAGACCTACTGGCACAGTACGATGCTAGTCCCATATTTGTATAGACCTACTGGCACAGTACGATGCTAGTCCCATATTTGTATAGACCTACTGGCACAGTACGATGCTAGTCCCATATTTGTATAGATCTACTGGCACAGTACAATGCTAGTCCCATATTTGTATAGACCTACTGGCACAGTACGATGCTAGTCCCATATTTGTATAGACCTACTGGCACAGTACGATGCTAGTCCCATATTTGTATAGACCTACTGGCACAGTACGATGCTAGTCCCATATTTGTATAGACCTACTGGCACAGTACGATGCTAGTCCCATATTTGTATAGACCTACTGGCACAGTACGATGCTAGTCCCATATTTGTATAGGCCTACTGGCACAGTACGATGCTAGTCCCATATTTGTATAGACCTACTGGCACAGTACGATGCTAGTCCCATATTTGTATAGACCTACTGGCACAGTACGATGCTAGTCCCCATATTTGTATAGACCTACTGGCACAGTGCGATGCTAGTCCCATATTTGTATAGGCCTACTGGCACAGTGCGATGCTAGTCCCATATTTGTATAGGACCTACTGGCACAGTACGATGCTAGTCCCATATTTGTATAGACCTACTGGCACAGTACAATGCTAGTCCCATATTTGTATAGGACCTACTGGCACAGTAGCGATGCTAGTCCCATATTTGTATAGGCCTACTGGCACAGTACGATGCTAGTCCCATATTTGTATAGGACCTACTGGCACAGTACGATGCTAGTCCCATATTTGTATAGACCTACTGGCACAGTACGATGCTAGTCCCATATTTGTATAGACCTACTGGCACAGTACGATGCTAGTCCCATATTTGTATAGACCTACTGGCACAGTACGATGCTAGTCCCATATTTGTGTAGACCTACTGGCACAGTACGATGCTAGTCCCATATTTGTGTAGACCTACTGGCACAGTACGTTGCTAGTCCCATATTTGTATAGGCCTACTGGCACAGTACAATGCTAGTCCCATATTTGTATAGACCTACTGGCACAGTACGTTGCTAGTCCCATATTTGTGTAGACCTACTGGCACAGTACGATGCTAGTCCCATATTTGTGTATACCTACTGGCACAGTACGATGCTAGTCCCATATTTGTGTAGACCTACTGGCACAGTACGATGCTAGTCCCATATTTGTGTATACCTACTGGCACAGTACGATGCTAGCCCCATATTTGTATAGACCTACTGGCACAGTACGATGCTAGTCCCATATTTGTATAGACCTACTGGCACAGTACGATGCTAGTCCCATATTTGTATAGACCTACTGGCACAGTACGATGCTAGTCCCATATTTGTGTAGACCTACTGGCACAGTACGATGCTAGTCCCATATTTGTGTAGACCTACTGGCACAGTACGATGCTAGTCCCATATTTGTGTAGACCTACTGGCACAGTACGATGCTAGTCCCATATTTGTGTAGACCTACTGGCACAGTACGATGCTAGTCCCATATTGTATAGACCTACTGGCACAGTACGATGCTAGTCCCATATTTGTATAGACCTACTGGCACAGTACGATGCTAGTCCCATATTTGTATAGACCTACTGGCACAGTATGATGCTAGTCCCATATTTGTGTAGACCTACTGGCACAGTACGATGCTAGTCCCATATTTGTGTAGACCTACTGCCACAGTACGTTGCTAGTCCCATATTTGTGTAGACCTACTGGCACAGTACGATGCTAGTCCCATATTTGTGTAGACCTACTGGCACAGTACGATGCTAGTCCCATATTTGTGTAGACCTACTGGCACAGTACGATGCTAGCCCCATATTTGTGTAGACCTACTGGCACAGTACGATGCTAGTCCCATATTTGTATAGACCTACTGGCACAGTACGATGCTAGTCCCATATTTGTATAGACCTACTGGCACAGTACGATGCTAGTCCCATATTTGTATAGACCTACTGGCACAGTACGATGCTAGTCCCATATTTGTATAGACCTACTGGCACAGTACGATGCTAGTCACATATTTGTATAGACCTACTGGCACAGTACGTTGCTAGTCCCATATTTGTGTAGACCTACTGGCACAGTATGATGCTAGCCCCATATTTGTATAGATCTACTGGCACAGTACGATGCTAGTCCCATATTTGTGTAGACCTACTGGCACAGTACGATGCTAGTCCCATATTTGTGTAGACCTACTGGCACAGTACGATGCTAGTCCCATATTTGTGTAGACCTACTGGCACAGTACGATGCTAGTCCCATATTTGTGTAGACCTACTGGCACAGTACGATGCTAGCCCCATATTTGTATAGATCTACTGGCACAGTACGATGCTAGTCCCATATTTGTGTAGACCTACTGGCACAGTACGATGCTAGTCCCATATTTGTATAGACCTACTGGCACAGTACGATGCTAGTCCCATATTTGTGTAGACCTACTGGCACAGTACGATGCTAGCCCCATATTTGTATAGATCTACTGGCACAGTACGATGCTAGTCCCATATTTGTATAGACCTACTGGCACAGTACGATGCTAGTCCCATATTTGTATAGACCTACTGGCACAGTACGATGCTAGTTCCATATTTGTATAGATCTACTGGCACAGTACGATGCTAGTCCCTTATTTGTATAGACCTACTGGCACAGGTCGATGCTAGTCCCTTATTTGTATAGACCTACTGGCACATTACAATGCTAGTCCCATATTTGTATAGACCTCCTGGCACAGTACGATGCTAGTCCCATATTTGTGTAGACCTACTGGTACAGTACGATGCTAGTCCCATATTTGTATAGACCTACTGGCACAGTACGATGCTAGTCCCATATTTGTGTAGACCTACTGGCACAGTACGATGCTAGCCCCATATTTGTGTAGACCTACTGGCACAGTACGATGCTAGTCCCATATTTGTATAGATCTACTGGCACAGTACGATGCTAGTCCCATATTTGTGTAGACCTACTGGCACAGTACGATGCTAGTCCCATATTTGTATAGACCTACTGGCACAGTATGATGCTAGTCCCATATTTGTATAGACCTACTGGCACAGTACGATGCTAGTCCCATATTTGTATAGACCTGGCACAGTACGATGCTAGTCCCATATTTGTATAGACCTACTGGCACAGTACGATGCTAGTCCCATATTTGTATAGACCTACTGGCACAGTACGATGCTAGCCCCATATTTGTATAGATCTACTGGCACAGTACGATGCTAGTCCCATATTTGTGTAGACCTACTGGCACAGTACGATGCTAGTCCCATATTTGTATAGACCTACTGGCACAGTACGATGCTAGTCCCATATTTGTATAGACCTACTGGCACAGTACAATGCTAGTCCCATATTTGTATAGATCTACTGGCACAGTACAATGCTAGTCCCATATTTGTATAGACCTACTGGCAAAAAAAATAAGTATGCCCTGGTGCGGATCAAACCCTATGACCACTGGGGCAGCTGGCGAGTGCCTAGCCACTGCGCTACCTTGGCCCCCGCTGTACTAGTTAGCTAAGCATTATTCACATGCATTTCCTTTCTGTTGTTATAATTGTTCTGTTTTCCTTGGTCATCAGTGGCCAGGCACTGGCAAAATGGAGCTAGTAAAAAAATTGTCCTGAACTGTGCTCATTTTTGTATTGAGTGACACATTTGGTTGGTGATATAGCAAAATGGCTTACTCTGTTTTATTTGTGTTCAGTTGCAGCACTTGACCTTTGCAACAGATGAGATTATGATGTGGGAAATCTCTTGTATGTTTTGAATGATGATTTTTAACTACTGATCTTGTATTTTATGCTCAACACATGTTTGAATACATATCCCTGTGGGGAAGGTTAACCCGGTCAACAAATGCCTGCAGAAGTCGGATATGTCGGCCTAACGGCGCAAGAACGCAGCTCTGCTGTAAACAGGCACAACGCAATCACGTCTGAAAAAAAAACTCCGGATGAACGCAGAAGAAGAAGAAGAAGAAGAATACATGCAGATTGGAAACCTTATATTAATTGGTGAATTGGGAGATTAGTATATTATTATATTATTTGCGCTAAAAGAGAAGGAGAGGGCAAGAGAAGACACATTATTATTATTAGAAGAAGAAACACTAGCCTAAGAGTTATGTCATTTTTCTTTTTTAACACGAGGTATCTCTTTAATAATGTCTGCATAATCTGATTTACTTCTTATATTAATCAAAGCTGTCAGGATTGGATGTCAGCAAGAACAGGATCCTGTCTTTAGGCCACATGTGCGATTTAGTGAAGGCAGCACCAAATGTTGTGTCTCTTAATCTGGGCCACAACCAGATCCGCTCCCTGGATGAGCTGGATAAGCTGAAAGGGTGGACAAATATTACAGAGCTCGTTCTTGATGGCAATGACTTGTGCAATAATTTCTCCAGTGAAAATGCTTACATTAGGTAAGGTGATTAGTGGTGAAAGCAGAATGCAGTAAGTATCCTAGTCTTTACGATACAACAGACCATAATGATATTTGTCTAAGAATGTTATTGTCTGGAGACAGGTACTTTTCTGTTACTTTTGCCAGTAAATCTTGTAACTGATTCTGATGAACAGATACTATAACGTATGTTAAATCAGTACCTTAGACACAGCTATAGGAAATGCTAGGCTGCATTTGTTTTAGGTGGGGTGACCTGCTACCTTGTCTGATGTCTTTATCAAAAGTATCATCAATCTGTATAGGTTGACACACGCACCTAATAGAGAAAGAGGGAGACAGGTAGGAGAGAGTGAGAGAGACTGACTGACTGATTTTATGGACCAATTGTGAGCAAATAAAGAAGCCTGTCATTCATGGATCACATGATAGGAGTTGAGATCTAAGAAGGAACTTGTGCACTGACGACTGGCAGCAAATGGACATGGAGCAAAGAATGTTATTCATACTCTGTCAACACCTGATTATCTTAGTAATTGAGTATGAATTGGGACTGCTCACAGTGTCAAGGTGTCAGCTAGTGAAACTATAGTGCATACAGAATGAAGCTATATAGGTGATCCTGGGATACACAAGGCACACACCGGCAGTGTGCATAAGATACATCATAGCTTTGCCAACTATTCTGGACAGGCTCAAAGTATATATCTCTGAATGGCCATGCACAAGGAACATCTCTGGCATGAATCCCTACAGTTAATGGGCCAAAGGCTGATAAGAGGAAAGTCATGGGTGGCTCAGACAGAGAAGTGTGTATGCTTGAAATCATTGAGAGAGGAGAGGATGGGGTCAGCTCCAGACCTGTGCAGGGTCATAATCACATTGGACCGGGAGTCCTTTGGATCTTTTTCCCAGGACATGCTGGTGTGTTGGGAGATGAACTGGCAGACAAATTGACTGGGTCTGCGACCACATGGTGGGGTATTGGTGCAGATATGGTCAAGGCCCATGGGGATCCTGTTTATAATGTGGAAGAACAGGTAAATCATCATAACCTAGAGAGAATGGTGCAGCACAAAGTGATCACATGATCTAGCTGACATTCAGTACTCTGACGAAAGACTTGACAGACACACAGACTGCGGCTGGTACCATTAGTATTGGGACTCTGTGCTGGTTGTTGGGGACCGAGTGCGTGTGGAAATGTCCAGTGTGCTTTTTATGTAAGTTCTTAATTTAGCTCTGAATACATTTTACATGTATAATTTTAGAAAAACTAGTGACAGAATTAAATCAATTTCTATATTTTAGATGTAAGTTTCCTTTAAGCCTGTATTAATTTATTTGTACAAATTTTAATTCTTATTTATGCTTTGTGCATTTCATCAGTTAGGATCATGGTTTAATCAAATTAAGGTTAAATAGACATTCCTTCTGACCTCATGTTCAGGTAACAAAATATCAAGTCTTTTTGTGTGTGTGCATGTTTTTGTGCATTTAATTAGTACTTTGTACTTAATGGATGAAATGGTTAGTACAGTAGTAGAGAACAGGATAAGTGATATGTAACAGGTTTAAGTATTTTCAAATAAATTATCTAATGATTGCATACATCTGTTATAATGAAACAGTTGAAACTTGTGTGGTTTCTTGTTGTATTAAAGTGGTTTCAAACATGTGTTTCTCAGATGCATCTGTATGTTGAACATTATTAATATAGAATCATAATGCAAAAAGATCATTTAAATTCAAAAGTCCTGATTGTCTTCTTTTCTGTTTGTGAAATTGTGATTGTCATCCATATGTTGCCACAGAAAGATTCTTTCATGTGTTTACTGGTGTTGTGATATAGGCGCCTTCTGACTTCATTTGATCAGTCCCCCTTGTTGGCAGACCGTGTCACATTGTGTTATAACAGTGCTGGTATGGGAGCCGGTCGTTCAGAAAGCAATGGCAAACTACTGAACGTAAAAACTTGCCTAGTACATCAACAGCAGCTGAAAAATGCTGGTGTTGACTGCAACATCCTGCAAGGGATATGCAACATTTAAAATTAAAAAAAAAAAGTCACAGTTTGTAACATTCTCAATTTCTTTGTTGTTCATTGTCAATACTAGCTGACATGTAGTTTTGTCTCTGGACATTATATTTTTCAGTATAGTTTTTTTTTCCCCCAAGTTAAAAAAAGACCTTGATCTTGACTGTGTGTTAATTTTTTATGAGGATAGTTGACATATAAATGATAATTTTGCAGCCAGTTATTGCATAAATTACCCTAACCATATTGGATTTTTTAAGCAGGCCATTCCTATTTTTCTTATAGCACAGAATATAACTCTTGAAAGTACTAAAGAAAAAAAACAATAATGACAGAAAACGGGAATGAAAAAGTATATTTGTATGATCTGCCACATGTGTTGGGAGTTTTCAAATTATTTACAAATTTGCAGCAGATAATGTCTGTGACAGTTTTGACGTGTGATTTGATCAGAAGCATGTTGATGAAGGCATGGCTGTATGAAATTACAGTTAATGTATGTTGTACATACTGTTCCATTATGTCAAAACATTGTTTATCGTATGTGCACAATATACCCTCAACCTGATTGTCCTCACCTTGGTGATGGTCGTCAGAGTGAAGTTGTGCACTTTCCATCTGTCATCACACAATATATTACTGTCCGGACAGCTGCACTGAGCCTTGGTTCTTGCAGATGTCTAGAGATAAGTTGTGTGATTCAGCTCAATGCCTTGTGGCACCACCAGGGGCTTATGTAAACACAAGACTGCAATGATAATGGCACATACTGTCCTGTGAAAACACAATTCTGAATAAAATATGAATAATATGAACTTTCATACTCAACTTCTTTAAATCTTCACTTGCACAAATGTCGCTTATTCAGATTTATACATTGCTGTTTCAGAAGAGCTCAGCAAACGTATTCTTCAGCAGATTAACCTTCCTTATTACTACAAGATATCCTGCAGTAATTTCTTGGACAATTGTTTGTCCTGCTTTGTAATTCAGTTCCTTTTGTTCATTGTGTTCCAGTGAACTATGCTCAATCCAGTAATTGCATCTTTTCTTCCACTAAAGCTGTAACTTCATGAAAAAGTACAGCAGACTTCCATTGCATTTTGAATATTGCTAGGACACTTTCCCAGTGCAGTTTTTGGAATTGCAAATGTCTGTTTTTATGTGCCCAGAGCTGAAATGAATTTTGATTTAAAAAAAAAAAAAAACAGATGGAAAATACTGAAATATTTGAATAAGACATATGGAACAGAAAATATAAAAAAAATGCCTACAGCTGAGATTCAAATAATCTTGTAGTCACATGTAAAAAAAAATTCTGTCAAAAAAGAATGCTGCATAATTTGTTTTTGCACTGCGGATGTGTACCATTTTGTTTCTAATAATACATACAGTATATTTTAAATTACATACTCTAAGTCACTGTGACCCTTATTCCCAACATTAAACAAATATCAATTTGTTGTTGTTGCTTCATAATAAATTTAGGGTCTGGACACCCAAATGTGGCACTCCATATAAATAAGTAGGAAATAAATATGACAAATTAGTTCTTTAAGTCTAGTTAACACAGTTGGTCATGTGTGGAACTTCATTGACAGTGTAATTGTGTTGTTGTAAGCACTTCATACAGTCTTTCATCTGTTCAGAAACAGTTTATTTTCCCCCACATTGTTTGTATACTGTGTTAGAAAAATGTTGACTTCAGTTGTTTTTAACGTACTGAATTGATTAGAATGTGTGTTGATAATTTCTCTTTGTCCTTGTCAGTGTACACAAATGCAAAACTGAGAAACATTTTTTCAACCTGTCCAGTGTCTGAGATTTTTAAATATTTTTTTCTCAAACTGAATTTAAAATCTGGCCTATGAGCATTCACTTTTCCATTGTTTTGGTTAATCTGTTCTTGAACATGGGGGCAACATATGTTTTTAAAGAAAAATATCTTTTTAAACTGCAAATGCAAAAAGCATAAATTGTAGTTAAGCTTGTCTGTCCAATTTTAACCATTTTGTGAGTAGATTTCAAATATCTATACCAGTGGTTCCCAAAATAGGTAGTGTTGCCGACATGGAGAAAGTAGAAATATCCTGTGAGTTATAAAGTTTAGAAGCTATAGCTGATTTAATATCAAGAAGAGTGTGATTGTATGGTGGTGCTAATGGTGTGACTAAAGGGGACAGCCATTGAAAACAATTTGAGAATCACTGATCTAGACATCTTGTTAGTTAATTTTTCAAATGTGGCATTTACTTGAAAGTTCTGAATATATGTCTGATTGTTTCTTTTTTAAACGATGACACTAGCGCTGTCCGCAAGAAGTTTCCAAAGGTTGTCAAACTGGTGAGCATTGACTGATTTATTCTATACCTGTATGAAGTGTCCTAAACTATATTTGTCCTAAACCTGCGACTGGCCTAGCAAGCCAGCAGGGGATCTTCATACTGCTCGTAGAAAAACTAAGAAGTGTAAATGGATTTACCCAAATGGACAGACAACACAGTCTTCTTACCAACTCTGTGTTACCAATGCCAAACCTGGACAATGACAGAAAAAGAGAAAAGAAAAATCACAACAATAAAAATGAGATTCCTGAGAAGAATACTCAGTGTATCAAGAAGAGGTAAGATCAGAAATGAAGAAATCAGGACTAATTTGGGGGTTATAGCTGCGCCGGATTTTATTAGAAGGCAGTAAGTCAAATAGTTTGGCCATGCAAGTAGGTTACCAACAGTATACCACAAAAAGCAATGATGTACAGACCAGAGGGAAGCAGAGGAAGAGGCCGAACGTAAACGATGGACGCAGGGAATAACATAATCCATTGTTGTCAGCTTGCCTGTGATTAGACAATATGTTAAAATGTGAATGTCCTTTCAGTAGCTTTGTCTGCTGGCAACCAATATTTTTAAACTTGTCCGCCATTGCCTGTATGATAAGAGCCATTGTCTGTTTGCATTTGGGTAGCATGAACACACAGGAATGTTTGGCTTTTAAAGGACCACTGGAGTACTCCAGATCCCTTCCATAAATCACACAGAAAGAATCATAGTACAGTACATTAACTACGCAATATTTATTATAATAAACATTCATGTATGTAGGATCTTTTGTAGGTTGAGTGTCTATGAAATTTTAAGCTTTTGAAATTCTCTATTTGATAAAATCTGGGAATCACATTTGACAGGAGCCTGTCCTTCAAGGATAATGTGGAGACGGTTGTGATAAGATCTTAAAAGGGACTCAACGCACTTAAAACTATGGCTGCAATGGACATAGAGCAGAGAATGCTTTTCAGACTATACCAGCACTTGATCCTCTCAGCGATTGATTATGGACTAGGACTGCTCACTGTCTCAAAGAGTCAGCTGGTGAAATTGGAGCGCATACAGAACGAGGCTATGCGGGTCATTCTGGGATGCACCAGAGACACCCCAGTGGTGTGTATGCGGTACATCCTTGGTTTGCTGACTGTTGCTGGTAGGCTCAAGGTGATGCAGGCGAAGGCATACCTCAGAGTAGCTGCTGACACTGATCACCCGTTGCATGAGGTGCTGGACGCAGTTAATGGCTAGAGATTGATAAGAGGGAAATCATGGATCGCTCAGGCGGAGGATACGATCAGGCAGGTGTGCCCCTTGGAGAACATTAGGAGAGGAGAAGAGTGGGTCAGAGTGCCAGCGGAGCAGTCAGACTTGTGCAGAGTTATAATCACATTGAGCTGGGAGTGCAGAGAGTGGCCAGCAGAGGCCACAGAAGTGGAAATCCAGCAACTAATTCAGGATAATGCTCGCTTGGGTGATGTGATTATCTACACAAATGGTTTGGTGTTGAGAGGTAGTAGAAGTGCCTGGGGTTTCTTGGCAAAGGCTAATGGTCGACGTTTGGTGCAGGAGAGCTTGGCATATGATACCACAACATCTAGCTTAAGAATGGAGGTGGAGGCAGTCAGTGCAGCTTTCTGCTGGATGGAGAATACGATACACACACACATCGTGATTGTAACTGACTCAGAAAGCATGCTGAGTAGGGTGAGGACAGGCAAGCTTCGTGCTGAGTGGCTTGCTTTGCTTCGGAAGTCAAGGGTGGCAAGCATCGTCTGGATCTTTTCTCCAGGGCATGCTGGTGTGCTGGGGAATGAACAGGCAGACAGATTGGCTGGCTCTACAAAACTTGGTGGAGTATTGATGCATGATAAGGCAGACGTGGTTGCGGCCTTGTGGGAGCACGTGTACACCACAGAGGAGCAAATGGATCACCATGGTCTGGCAAGAATGCGACAGCGTGGAGTGACGAGGGGATCTGGCCAATGCTCGACGCTTAGAGGAAAGGCGAGACGCACATATCAGATTGCTACTGGTACTTTTGGGGTTGGAACTCTTCGCTGGCTTCTGATGATGGGGACAGAGCGCTTATGGGAATGCCCCGAATGCTATGATGTTGGTTCTAAATCAATCAATCAATCTATTCGATAAAAGGAATGTGCAAGAACTCAATAGTTCAATAATACTCATCAAATATAAGATTAAATGTTTGAAAAAATCTGTCAGCTAAACTTGAAGAGGCAGAATATTAAATTAGAAATACCATAAGTACAACCCCATGTATTGAATTTGCGGAAAGACAATTATAGTTGTTTGAATATCTTCTGAGACGAGTACCTGGAAACTGCTGCTTTTGTCTACGATTGTAACTCGAGAAATATGAGTATAGAATTAGGGGAAAACCAAGAAATAGAGATTCTGTACAGACCACACACACTCTCTCTCTCTTTTCTGTCTCTCGCCTCCCTCTCTCTTTTAAAACACACACACCCTCTTTCTTTCTTTTCTTCTCCCTCCTGTTTCATGGTAAATGATGTTTCGTAGCAAATGATATGTAAACCAAAAGTCATTGTCCTTATGGGATTTACTGTAGCTCATAAATCCATTTCATTGGTAGATTGCTCATCACAGTCTACAGTCTACACTAGTTAGAATTCTTTACAATTACTTTAAAATTTGAACATATCATCAGTGGGGAGATATTTATTATCCACATTTGCCAGCGTATATTTTTCGAAGAAAACAAATGAGTGAAACCTAAGCCTGCTCCTAGACCCACTAGTTGAATACAATATAGGCCTTGTGTCTTAGTATTTCAAGAACTCCAGATTATAGTTCTACTTTTATATAATCATTTTAAATTGTGTAACAAATTTACTACCATTTGTGCCATTATGTTTATTTACTGGTTTCATCTGTTTTGCCAGGATGGAAAAGACCTGCCACCACCAATAACTTTTGACCTGGAACCTATTGTGACTCTTCCTGATACAAAGGTAAATTCGAAACTGTAAACAGTGGTTGTTGTACATCGAAAAAGTGTCTTTAAATATCCATCTTGTATCAAGGGCCAGTGATGGACAGATAGAAAAAGTAACACAGAGATGGCAAGAAGAATAATCCAAAGTCTGCATTCCATCATATGAAGAACATTTTGTGTAGCTTAGCCCTGTTCATGGAAGTCGAGAAATGGGGTTTAGGAGATTAAATACTGCCCATCTGCTTCGTATTGCTAAATCACGAACACTGAATAGAGTAGAAAGAAACAGGGTACTGAGATGTGGTTTTTACCTAGAATGCTAAAAATCTCATCGTCAGCTAAGAAGATCATTATCTGAGTATTGCAAGAGGCCAAATCACAAAGACATTTTATTACCCACATCAAGATAAGACAGTTATCATATTTGGGTCATGGCATCTGTGGCTTAGGGGTTAATGAAATGCAGTTTGGGAACAGGTAAATTGGAAGCAGACTGCTTGGCATTGATTTTGATCGTATGAAACGTCAATGTTCAGAAAGCAATGGCAAACTAGTAAACATAAAATTGCCTAGGAAATTACAAACAGCCAACAATTGCTGGGGTTGATTGCAGCATCCTATTAAGGACATACAACTAACTTTCATGAGGCAGAAGGGTCTGTAGAAGGTTGTGACAAACAGAAGGTTCAAGGGTGTTATAAATAATGGAGAAAAGGCTGGATGTTTTGACGGTAGCATGAAAAATCAGTCAGCAGGTTAACTTATTAAGAACACAGTGGACATGTTTATGGAGGAGCATGATCTCCTGCATGGCTAGGCATGGTGCATGCTGATGACTAGATGCAATGCACTTCTCTGGACCATGGAAGATTCAGTGTTAATTCCCCTAATCTTTGATGAGATACTTTGTGATAGCTGTGTGGGGACATTCTACAATATAGTTACTTTATGATAGCTGTGTGGTGACACTTGACAGGTTAGTTACTTTATGATAGTTGTGTGGTGACACTTGACAAGTTAGTTACTTTATGATAGCTGTGTGGGGACACTTGACAAGTTAGCTACTTTATGATAGCTGTGTGGGGACATTCTACAATATAGTTACTTTATGATAGCTGTGTGGTGACACTTGACAAGTTAGTTACTTTATGATAGCTGTGTGGTGACACTTGACAAGTTAGCTACTTTATGATAGCTGTGTGGTGACACTTGACAAGTTAGCTACTTTATGATAGGTGTGTGGTGACACTTGACAAGTTAGCTACTTTATGATAGTGTCACAGTGCTACATACAGGTTATAATAGTGATCGTACAGCACACAAGTCTTCGCGTTGTTAGAAACATACTTTATTATCTGAATCGTTCTATCTCAGCACACATGATGGAGACTCCCTTCTTGGTGTTGACATCTCTTCTCGCTGGCCCCAAGTGACGTGTGTGTTTTACCTAGATACCCTTCTTCATTCGTGCACACACGTTCACTATGGTTTTCCCCCTAGTCAAGGAATGCGCAGCATTCCTTAACTCTTTACTCCTAACCTAATTCCTCACTGTTACAATACCTCCCCTTCTTCAAAGAGAATTTTTCCTTGAAAAAATCTCAACCCCAACTTTTAATTAGTTAACTTTACATCTCTATTCTACAATAACTACAATTCCATATATTTCCTAAGTCAATTCTCCTATCTCCTCATAGCCAATTGCTAACTAGAGACAATAATATCGAAACTCTCTACAAAATATAAGCACTTTCTACAAAACTCTCCATAAAATTCCCCACAATACAAAAGTCTCCATAAGCGAACCGCTTTTAACTTTAAAATGTCCATCTAAATTATGATTGACAAAACTGAAGATATTCCCCCCTTATCCTTTATTTCCCCCCTTTATTCACATTCTCACACTCTCAGTATTCTAGGATAGACAGAAAAAAATAGCTAGTTTAGATTTGTGTAGGTGCGCACCTGAAATTAATAAAAGTAAGGAAAAAGTAAGAAAGTAAGAAGTAATCACCTTTCTCTTCCCATACATTCTCAAAACTTTATCAAAAAATAAAGTTTCAAAATTTATCTTCAGTTTCCGTCAATAATAATTGTTATTATCAAAAAAATATGTTAATCCAAAACTGCTAGCCTTTGTATTATTCAGATCATCAATTTCCCGTTTACCATTCCTTCAACAACAAAAAACTTCCTAACTATTATTATACTGTTAAGTACAGTCTTCTTCTTCCAATATGCAGTTATTTAAATGCCAAAATTCAACCTGGCATTCCCCCCATATTCTCCCATTAAACGCTGTTCAACCCAGCTCCTATTATAAACCTTGTATATACATTGCATACCCCACATGTAATAACAACATACCCCTCCATTACTACATATAGAGTCACTTCACTAACCACTACTTTAATTCATCTTCTAACTGAACTTCAAAGTAATAATCATTTTAAACACCCTTAAGGTAACTCAATCAACCCAAAACATCGTAAAAATAACCATCTAAGTTAACTTATTTTTCACATTTCATAAAACACAATTGAAGTCCCAACAATTGAGCAAAGCATTTCAATCCCCTCATCATATTTATCCCCCCACATTAATCAATGTACACATACAAATTTCAAGACCATATTCTGAGTACCCAATAATAATTTTCCGCTTTAGAAAAACTCCATCAAGTACCTTTGTAAACACAAAAATATCGTGTCCAACTTCTTCTTCTATCTGCCATCTGCAGAACCTTGTATCACTCTATTCATCTATCACTTCTCCATTTCTTTAATAACCTCAAATTT
Organism: Cepaea nemoralis; assembly: GCA_014155875.1. Taxonomy (NCBI): domain Eukaryota; kingdom Metazoa; phylum Mollusca; class Gastropoda; order Stylommatophora; family Helicidae; genus Cepaea; species Cepaea nemoralis. The sequence goes on along the minus strand of JACEFZ010028259.1, from coordinate 30,026 downwards.
TTTTCTATAATTGCAATATCTACATCAATGTCGCTATCCTCTCGAGGAGAGCTATCTTCTTTCATATCCGCTTCTTCATCAGTTTCTGACTTTTCATCCATCTCTTGTTCCCCATCTGTATATCCATTACTAGCAACCGCTAATCTCTTCCTTTCTACATCCAATCTAATTTTTCTGTCTTGCCGTCTCAACAAATTTTCAAATAGTGGCATCTCTTCCTCACTCGAAGAATTCTCTCTAAGTTTCCTTTGCCTCTTAATTTCTTTTTCTTTCTGTCTATCCAACTTTCTTTTTACTGCCTGTCTTGTATTCATAAATGGAGGTTCAATATTTTCGCTAACTGACTCTTCACTAATATAATCGTCATACACGTTATTTTCCTCTGTCATGACTGTTTTTGGTACCGTTTCTTCTTGTTCAGCTGTAGTAGATGCTGTTGTTACTTGTTTTCCATTCTCTATAGGTATTGGATATACCGATTGTCTGACAATCTGTCCACCTGACAATATTTCTTCGGAACAATAATTATTATTATTATTCTCTGCATCCCTTTCTTCATTATCCCGCCTTAAGTGTTCTACATGTGAACGTGCAACATGCCCTGAAATTTGATTCTTAATAGTATACGACACTGGACCTTTTTTTTCTAAAATATAGTATCCCGGGACCCAATGAGCATCAAACTTAGAGTTTTTTCTATGTTTTTTATAATATACCCTATCACCTACGTTAAACTCTTGTAAGTGTGCATTTTTATTTGCGTATTTCTTCTGTCTTTCTCTAGCCTTAATTATATTATTTCTTAAACGTACATGTGCTTTATGCATCTCTTGCAACCTTGTTTCTTGAAAATCTTCCCCCAGATATTTTCTCCTAGGTTTTAATAAATTATCAATTGGCAATATTGGTTCTCTTCCATGTACTAAGTAAAATGGTGAGAAACCTGTTCCTTCATTTTCGTGTGTACGTATCGCCGCTAATGCTATCCCCAAATAAAGATCCCAATCCATATCGTGTTCTTCTACATTTTTCGCTAGAATATTGTATAGTGTTCTGTGTTGTCTCTCATTTTTAGCATTAGAAGTTGGTCTGTAATATGAAGTCCTAATGTGTTTTATATTCCAATCTTTTACCAATTTCTCAAACTTTTTATTTACAAACTCTTTCCCATTGTCTGTAAGTATTATTTGTGGACACCCAAACCTTGGTATAAATTCTTGTAAAAGCATATTTATAACTGAATCAGCACTCTTGTCTGGAATTGGATACACTTCTGGCCAAAGACTATATGAATCAACTATATGTAGTAGGTATACATTTCCCGATAATGTTTTTGGATGAGGACCTGAAATATCCAAACTTACTTTCTGCATTGGAAATTGAGGAATATCGGTATCTTGTAAAGGACATTTAATTATCTTCATGTTTCTTAACCTACACTTTTCACATGCTTCAACATATTCATATACGCTTTTGAATAAATTCGGCCAATAATATTTACTGCTAATAGCCTTCACTAACTTATCTCGTCCAAAATGACCATTATTATCGTGGTATGCCTTTAAGACTTCTTGTTCTAAATGTTTCGGAATATATTTTCTTACTCCTTCACCTTTTTCACTGATATAATATAATTGATTGTCTTCTTGTAACTCTACAAACTTTCTTTTAAAACTATTTTCCCCTGTTTCTTTCAATTTCTTTTTTATCTGTACTACTTTTGGATCTAATTCTTGTTCTGTTTTCATATCAAACTGTTCTAAATGTGGGTCTTCTGTTCTAGATTCCGACTCTTGCTCCGATGGTAAACTCTCAAATTCTTCCCTATTTATTATGGCAGAATCTAATATATTTACTTGCCAGTTTCGATCGTCTACCTCTGGTTCAACTTCATCTTCCGTGTTTCCTGATGACTGTGGGTACGGGATTCTAGACAAAAGATCGGCGCACGTATTATGTTTCCCTGACACATATTCAACCTTAGCATTGTACCCTTGTAAATTCAATGCCCACGTTTGTATTTTCCTATTTTGTATTGGTGCTTCTAATATCGACTTTAATGGCATGTGGTCAGTTCTAATAATGAAATTGGCGTTATGTAAGTAATAATTTAATTTTTGCAGCGCGTAGTGTATAGCATATGCTTCCTTCTCAATAATCGGCCATTTGCGTTGAGTTCTGCTGAGTTTATGCGACAAGAAATAGATTGGTCTTTCATTTTTAACCCCTGGTATTCCAGATTCTTCTCCTTCATATGGTTGAACCAAACATGCTCCTATTGCATTGTCTGAAGCATCTGTGTATAGTATTAGCTGTTTATTCAGGTCTGGATGTGTCAATAATGGTACCACCGTTAAGCTATCTTTTAAAAGTTCAAACGCTTTTTGACACTCATCATCCCACTTAAATCTAGCGTATTTTCCCGTTAAATTCGTAATAGGTATTGCTATCCTTGAAAAGGCTGGTACAAACCGCCTATAATACGCACACGTTCCTATAAAAGCCCTCACTTCCTTAACGTTAGTGGGAGGAGGTAACTCTTTAATAACTTTTATCTTTTCCATGTCTGGTTTAATACCTTCCCTATTTATTATATAGCCTAAATATTTTGTTTCTGTCTTTAAAAACTGGCACTTACTAAGCTTTAATTTAACGTCATGCCTTCTTAATCTGTCAAATACTAGTCTAACATGTTTTAAATGATTCTCTACATCTCCTTTCGTAAAAATCAATACGTCATCAATATATGCTAAGGCAAAACTTTGCATACCGTCTAGTACTTCATTTATTAAGAACATATAGTGAGACGGTGCATTTTTCAGACCGAATGGCATACGTAAAAATTCGTACGAACCCATATGAGTACAAAAGGCACTTTTATTTTGCGCATCCTTCGACATCGGTATACACCAAAATCCTGACCTAGCGTCTAGTGTTGTGAAATATGTAGAACCATTAAGCAGCCCCAAAATATCATCAATTACTGGCAGTGGGTACGCTACATTTTTAGTAATTTTATTTAACGCCCTGTAGTCACAACAGAACCTGTTCGAACCATCAGACTTGGCCACAATTACCACCGGAGATGACCATTCTGATTTTGATCTTGTTATTATGCCTGCTTTCAACATATCTTCTATTGCCTTTTCTACGACTTCTCTATTTCTTAATGGAGTTCTGTATGGTTTTAAACTAATTGGTGGATGATCTCCCGTGTCTATTTCCATCGTAACTGTTTGTGTCTTACCCAATTCTAAATCATTTATCGCAAACACATCTTGATTTTGCTTTATAAGTTGTTCTAACACTTCCTTATTTTCTGGCGAAGTTTTTAATTGTGCTAACAATTCTTTTTCTCTTGTTACTTTGTCTAGTGAATGTATTTGTGCTGTATTTCTTCTAGATGGATGGATCAATTCATCCATTCTTACGTTCCCTTTCCTTCTGTATCCGCGTCTATTATTACTTCTTTCATTAGAGGTTTCTGAATAACTTATTCCTGCCATATTTACTCTATCTGTTGCCAATATGTCACTAACGTTATGTTCTAGCTTAGCTATTACACATCCTCTGTATAATTTAATTTCTCTACCTGTGTTATTAATAACCATTACTGGAAATGTTAAACTTTTATCTAATTCTATTATTCCATCCGGAACTTCTAAACCTGGCTCATCAATTATTTCATTTTGCAATTCCGTGATTCTGACTATGTTTCCTGCTACATAATACGGGTTTCTCTTCAGTCTTGCTTGTATCAAATTAACTGACTGTGGTTTTAAATTCATGGTCGTTTTGACTCTAACTAGTGTCGACACATGCATATCTTCTTCTAGATCTACGTAAACATCTTGGAATTTTAATTTATGCAAATCAAATAAAAGTCTCACCCCATTTTTCAATAAAAAATCTCGTCCCAATATCATATTTCTATTTAAATCTTTAACCACATGGAACATATGCCTAACATTTATCCCTCCTAATTTCAAATTTATCATCGTTTGTCCTAACACTTCTAATTTTTGTCCCGTTACCGAATGAAGATTCTCCTGAATTCTAAATATTTTACAATTTTTTAACATTCGATATAAAAATGCCTTCTTTAATCACGCTAACTTGTGCTCCCGAATCAACTAATGTTCTAACTTTATATTTTCCTATCTGTACTATACATGAGCTAGGATCTACCATATTTAATGACAATTGTTTTACCTCGGCTTGTTTTTTATTTCTCAACGTTCTATTATACTCATCCTTTGGGTTTTTAATATATTGATGCCCTTTTTGGATCTTACTATCTTCCCTCCTACTGCCGATCCTATTCAGTAAGCGGGATGCCAATTTCCCTGATTTCCTGACCTTCTAAAATTTCTCTGTATTTCTCCAGAATTCCAATTTGCTGGTCTGCCATTTGCCATTCTATTCTGTATACTCGTCTGAACACCTCTACTATTTTGCGTATTCGATGGGCCACTTCTGTTACCACAAAAGCGAAAAATGTGCCCACGTTGGTGACATCCCCAACAAACCACATTCGAGTTATTTGTGTTACCTTCCATGTTTCTTACAGTATTTCTCACTTGTCCTCTTCTATCTTGATTATATACATTCTCGTTTCTTTGCACCATCTGTATTTCTCCTCGTCTTCCTCTCCATCCATGTCTATACTGTCCTATTTCCATAGGTTCTTCAATTCTATCTTCCGAACTACTACCTAACTCTCGTCCTACCCTTAACCTAAACCTCCTCCTCAAGCTTTCCTCTTGTATAGCGATATCTACCGCTTGTGACAATCTTGCAGGATTCTCTCTTAATAATTTAAATTTCAATCCATCTGACCTAATCCCATCAACAAAAATCCCTACTAACATCCGTTCCACTTCTTCTGCTCGTACATTCTGTCCTAAAAATGACTCTTCAGCTAAATTGATTAACCTGTCACTGTATAACTGAACACTTTCTGTGCTGTTTTGTCTAGTCTGTCGCAATACTGAGAATGCGTGTTGTGGATCAGTAATTTCAGCATATTTTCTTGCGAGATCATCTTTAAATTCTTCCCAGGTTTCACCTCCTGCTGCCTCTAACTTTCTTCTTATATGGTCAGAAACTGGACTTGTACTTGTTCTGTATGCCAAGTTCTTTTTCTCTCCATCTGTAGCGTTTACTAAATATGCATGTTTTTCAATAGAAATAATCCATTTCTTAAACTGATTTGCTTGACCACTAAATCTTTCAACATCAGTGCTTATATTTTGTTGTCTTAACACTGCATCCAACCTTGATATTGCCCCGCCAACGCCAGTCAGTACCTGTGAAAAATCTTGGGATTCCATCCTAAAATTTATAATTATCAAGCAATATACAAATATTTCAAACAATATTAATTTCAAACCCAGCAACAATACATAATCTGTTAATTACTCTAATATTATCTAATTATCTTAACTAAAGCCTCCAATCGAAGATCCTGACGAAGAAATATTCCTGTTTCAACCCTGAATTCTGACAAAAGAATTTAAATGACCTCCTGATTCAGAATTACCTACACCACATAAAAAAGGACTCTAATCAAGCTCGTTAAAATGAGCAGAACAACGAAGAGCCTCTGGGTTTCTTTCCTTCATAATTTAATCGAAGTTGAAGTCAGATCTTTCCAATTATTTCCTGACGTTGATTATGCTCGATATCAGGCTCGCAACAAGACTGTTTGATTACTTGCTCGATTACTGTAGATTCCCTTCAAGTAAGGTCACCTTCACGCAAGCGACAATTGCTCACGACTTCAGCAAAAAAAACTCACTTTCCAGCAGCAATCTGTGATTTTCATATATATATTTCAGCGCAAACGTAATCCAGTCAACAACAATTGGACTTAAAGCTGACGCTATCCAGTCTCTTATTTTCATGTGGGACTCTCGCCATGGTCAGTTTAAATAGTTGAGACAAGTTTCATTTATGCCTTCCTTTAATTGAAGTGACTGTAGAGAGTATCGCAGACCTTGATTTCATAATTATGGAATTTGCACCATAACCTTGACTTCACCTTCAACAGTCCCACGGGTTAAAACTCATAATTTGTACTGATTTTTGATGCAGAACGGCATTACTTGATCTCAATATACCATTTTGCGTTGGTCAATTCTCCAGTTAATTTCATAATTATGTAATAACATCAGTCTTTCAAAAAAAATAAGTATCAATCAAACCTTTTTTTTTAGCGCTGTACCTTGAAAATGGATCTCCTTCTTAACCAGGAATCCAGTGAGAACCCAGAACAGCTACCAACAGTCGGCTTTCATCTGTTGCGTTTCTCAATATTTACTTCTCCAGACACGCCAGACATAACCATCTTCTATGGCGGTACTCTTCTCTCTCCGCGACCTCCCATGTTTCATAAATTCACGGCACCAAATCAACCTGTGTCACAGTGCTACATACAGGTTATAATAGTGATCGTACAGCACACAAGTCTTCGCGTTGTTAGAAACATACTTTATTATCTGAATCGTTCTATCTCAGCACACATGATGGAGACTCCCTTCTTGGTGTTGACATCTCTTCTCGCTGGCCCCAAGTGACGTGTGTGTTTTACCTAGATACCCTTCTTCATTCGTGCACACACGTTCACTATGGTTTTCCCCCTAGTCAAGGAATGCGCAGCATTCCTTAACTCTTTACTCCTAACCTAATTCCTCACTGTTACAATAGCTGTGTGGTGACACTTGACAAGTTAGTTACTTTATGATAGCTGTGTGGTGACACTTGACATGTTAGTTACTTTATGATAGCTGTATGGTGACACTTGACAAGTTAGTTACTTTGTGATAGCTGTGTGGTGACACTTGACAAGTTAGTTACTTTGTGATAGCTGTGTGGTGACACTTGACAAGTTTGTTACTTTATGATAGCTGTGTGGTGACACTTGACAAGTTAGCTACTTTATGATAGCTGTGTGGTGACACTTGACAAGTTAGTTACTTTATGATAGCTGTGTGGTGACACTTGACAAGTTAGTTACTTTATGATAGCTGTGTGGTGACACTTGACAAGTTAGTTACTTTATGATAGCTGTGTGGTGACACTTGACAAGTTAGTTACTTTATGATAGCTGTGTGGTGACACTTGACAAGTTAGTTACTTTATGATAGCTGTGTGGTGACACTTGACAAGTTAGTTACTTTATGATAGCTGTGTGGTGACATTCTACAATATAGTTACTTTATGATAGCTGTGTGGTGACACTTGACAAGTTAGTTACTTTGTGATAACTCTGTATGGTTACATTCAACAGGGCAGCTACTTTGTGAACGATGAAGTTCAAAACCTGGTTGTGCTGTTTATCAAGGAGTATTACACTATCTTTGACTCAGACAAGCGGCGTGAACTTATGCCAGCATACCATGAAAATGTGAGTAATACCTTTTTGTTGTCTTTAACTGTACAGAGATTATACATATATGATGGTGTGTGACTTAGTCTATGCACAGCAAATCCATCACATATTAATCAACTGTTGATGTATTGTATATACAGCAAATCCCTTACATATTAATCAACTGTTGATGTATGTACAGCAAATCCATCATATATTAATTAGTTGTACAGTGACTCCCAAATAGGCCACTTTCCAAGCACAATTTCAAAATGAGAAAACCTCACAAATGAAATCGTGTAGCATGTTTGATTCTGGTATGCACACATTTGGACCCTTGTCATTCTTGCTCTGTGCTGAGATTCATTATGTGATCTATGAGAGGAGACTGCAGCGCTTATGGAGATATCCTTCTGAAACGAAAGTGACTCTTGATGACCTCACAGCACCACCAGTCCATGCACACACACGCATACATCCTCCCTCCTCACCACATAAAACATATATAGTCATCTAGTGGTACAAATGAATTCCAAAGAACTAATAAACTCATAGCAAGCTTTTCAGTGTTTATTTTGCCATGGTTTTCATTGTTGACTTTATTGATTCAACATTATTGAGTCACCTCCTGTCTGTTGAGTCATTTATTGTTCCTGTTTATAGCTATAAAATAGTGTACATAGAGCTTGTTAACCCTTTACCGGGCAGAGGTTTGTCTGTTTTGTAGCCCTGAACGGGCAAGAAGAATTCTGAGGTTCGGTTAAATGTTGGGTTACGTTGGCAAAAATATCACATATAAGTTGTTAGTCAACAGATTGTAGTCAAATAAGCAGAAAAATGAAGGGAAAAGCATGCAGAATATTTTATTCACTTGAATGATGTCGCTAATCCACACATGAACACAAATATTTACAAAATACAACATATTGTTTGTGATTGTCAGTCATCTATACGGCAATTTACAAACACATTTTCCGAATCATAATCACTTTCTTTAAAGTCTGACTCACGACTGGTAACGCAAAGTAACGCTGATCACTGATATCTAGCTCCGATTAATAGTCAACTTCGTGCCTTTCAATGTCACTTAATTTGAACCCAGCGAAATCTCCACTAGCACTTGAAGAATCGTCGAAATCCATTTTGAAATACAAAGCGTAAAACCCACAAAAACTATTTTAAAAATCCGTTCAAATTCAAAGTACATGATTGCAAATGGCGGCCATGTTGTTAAGCTATCGGGAAACCGAAAGTAGATAATCAGAAATCTCGGAAAGCCGAGATATCGCGTTTTTACAATGCATAATAGTCACTGGCGCTTTCAGACGGTTTGCCCGTTCGGGGGTAGAAACGTTCCCGGACACTTTGCCTGCTAAAGGGTTAATACACTTTCTGTTATAGCAGGAGAGATTAAATATATTTTAACTAATAAACAAAACAGTATAACAATTGTTTCAAACTATACTTACAGTTCTTTGAATATCTGAAGTTAAAAATACACTATTTCCGATTGAAAGATATGCAGAGTTGTATTTTGTGTATAGGACTTTTTGTGCCAGTCTTCTTCGTCTTCTTCTTCTTCTTCTTCTTCTTCTTCTTCTTCTTCTTCTTCTTCTTCTTCTTCTTCTTCTTCTTCTTCTTCTTCTTCTTCTTCTTCTTCAGGGTTCCGAGCCATTGAGGTTCTTTGCTGCAGATACAATCCGTCTTCCATTCGTCTCTCTGGTTGACCTTCTCTTGCCAGTCGTTGATTCCAAGTGCTTGTAGGTCTGTATATATATTATCTCTCCACCGTCTTCTTGGTCTACCTCGAGGTCTACTGTCATTTATTTCCTGAGTATAAGCGAAGTTTTGTTTCCCTATTGTCTTCCATTCTTTCTATATGTCCCCAGCCATTGTAGTCTATTAGCCTTCATGATACCAGTGATTAGCGGGGACTTAAACAGATCATAAATGTCTTTGTTACTTCTTCTTTTCCACTCGTCCACTTTGTGTATCCCTAATGGGTCCAAAGATGCGTCTTAAAACTTTGTTCTCAAAGGTTTGTAACAAGGCCAGTCACTACATATAAATAATTATTAACATAATGGAAAAAATATCAAATTCATCAAAACTGTTGCCTCTGTAATGTTTGAAGCATGACATTCTTTAAGGATAAACATTCTTGGTAAACAGTTCATTGTTTTGAATTTGTTAGCCATTGCTTCTGCAATTATTCTGAAATTCAAAATTTCTTTTTCAGGCACAATTTTCACTTTTTGTGGGGAAAAATCTTTTGCTGGACAGGTGAGATAATTTTATATTTGAGATTTTATTAAATTGATACTACTAACATAATGTCTGTTAAGATTAATTATTTGTCAAGCTTTATATCTCTACAGAAAAAACACAATTATTGGTTGCCAGCTTACTGAGCCTATAAGACTATTTGCTACAGTTAAAATCTATTTCTATCTCTCTCTTTCCTTTATTGCATGTAATTCATCTTCTTGGAAGTCTCTTTATCTTATACCTTCAGTTTTCATCAAAGTATATGTCTTCCTGTGCCTTTGTCCAATCATTCTACATTGACAGTCTGTTGGATCTCTAATTGTTGGTTGTTTATTTAGGTGCAGCAGTTCCCATTTGTTTCTAATCGTTTATGCATTAGTGTTACTATCTTTAATAGGTCCAAATATTATTCTAAAACTTTTATGTATGAATGTATAATTGTGTTCGTTACATTAAAGGATTTACATATTAACTTCTTCATCTTCTGCTGCTGCTTCCTTATTTTATCCCCAAATGGAGCATTTACTTTTGTGTCCTTTGCTACTTTCTTCTATATATCTATTTCTTATATTACCCTTCTCGATCTCTGAAACTTTCTTTTTACTTTCTCATCACTGTGTCATTATCTGTCAACAGGGGAGCCTCCATTCGTCTTGGCCGGCTGATTCGTTTAAAAAGAAAATTTTCCTTAACACCATAAAGACTGGTTGGATTTGAAAGCTTAGTTTTTCTGTGCTGTTGGATATAGCCAGCCCAGTACCAACTCTCTGACATTTTACGATATACTGTAGTACAGTTTCTCATTTTTCACACCATGAAGCGCGTTGGGTGTTTGGTGCCAGTCCCATAACTTAAGACCAATGACCAGTCGACACTTTATGGTGATGAGTTCAGCATCAACCCAGCTGTCTTTACTTTCCAGGAAAATACCCAGTGCCTATTTTACTCTGGATCAACCTGGGGGACAAGTCTTGAAAAAATCCATACCTCAGAGGAGCTTTGAACACATGGCCCCAGCCAGCAGGAAAACATACCAGCTACTGCACCACCAATAATAAACTGAATACTATTTTATCTTATGGCCTCAGTAAAACATAGGGACATACTGTTTCTGGACCCTGACAGCATTGTACAGAAGATTAGAAATAAATTTAATTTTTTTTTAGTTTTGCATTTTTCTGTTTCTTTAAAAAAAAATTGATTTATGTATGTAGTGAATGTATATGCCTTGAGATATATGGTGCTAACCATATACTTGTGTAGACCAACAGGCACCTAGTAATGTCATTATCACGCCGGTCACCTCTACTTCCCAGACTATTTCCTGGTACCCAATTTATGCTGGGTTGACCTGGGAGCCAAGGTCAATAAAAAAAAATCCTGGCCACAATGGGGATTTGACCTCATGACCACTGAGCTGGCAGGCAAGAGTCCTGGCCATTGCATTGTCATGGCGTCCATTTGTATATGTGGTTGCTTTAGTTACATCATGATGTGTTGTAGAATAATTTGTGTGCTTCTTTCGTGACTTCAGGCAGCCTGGCTTTAGCAGTTTCTTTGATGACAGCCGCAATCTGAAAAAGATTGGTCATTATGACTCAGGTCAGTTGATATTTGAGTGAGTTTACTGTTTTTAAACTATAGTTGATAGTCTCTGATGGTCATAAGAAATGAATTGTCTCTGGTGTGTGGAGTTAACTATTAGAAAGCAGAAATTATTGAAGATCAGTTGCCAGAAATAAGCAAGAAATCCAAGATGGCTTTATAATTTGTGAAAGCCAAAAGAAATGACTCTAGCACCAAACTTAGACTATTTAACTCCAGTGTTAAATCAGTACTGCTGTATGGAAAACAAGTAAAAGAATTACTCATAAACTACAAACATTCACTAAATGGTTTCTGAGCAGAATAGTGGAACTAAAATGGTATGACCAAATCACCGCTGTGGAGCTTATGGAGAGAACTAAACAAATTCCAGTGAATCAAGAGGTGAGAAAAAAATGCTGGCACTGGATAGGACATACGTTGAGAAAACCTAATGATAGTATATCTAGAAACGCCCTTGTCTGGAACCCACAAGGTGAACAGAATAGTCGGAAACCTAAAACCACATGGAAAAGAGGATTAGAGATAGAGGTGAATATGAGGAAAACATGGACAGAGCTGAAGGAGATAGCAAATAGACTGCTTGGCATGAGTTGGTATTCCCCAATGGGGGATACAGGTTAGGTAAAGATGGCTGTATACCAGTTCACCCAAGTATCAGTCCTAACCTATAGATGTTTAAGGCAATAACCACACACAAAAAATGTTAGCTGGAGATCCAAGAAATGAGATAACGCAGAAGATTATGATGTGGCAAGAAGGGATTAGGATTACAACCAGGCCATAAACCAAAATCTATAGATCCAGACCTTGCCAGTCCTTGATTTGATGGTTAATGTATGGAGAAGCCTCAGATCTTGGATAGCCAAGAGTTTGAAATAACGATAACTTAAAACAGTCACTTAAAACCAAATACACTCCCATTTCTAATTCCCTCCCTCAAACTGACTGGGGAACTCTGGGTAGAAGTGTGACAAAGTGAACATGTTGGATAGAAAGTTGGAAAGTAAATTTGCATGATCACTCTAACAGACTTTAAAGAAATACCTGTCTATGCTGTAAAAAAAAGTTAGTTGCATATCCTTTACAGGGCGTTTGCAGTCAACATCAGCATTTTTTGCTGTTGTTGATGTCCTGGCAAGTTTACATTCAGTAGATTGCCATTGCTTTCTGAATGACTGGTACCCATGCCATTTCATACAAAAACCAGCGCAATGCGGTCTGCTGCCAAATTGCATGCAGCTGTGTTTCGAATGCGGGATCACGAACCGTGTCTGTAATGTCTTCGCCACGGAGACCGACGTCTATGCTGTAAGAGAGAGTAAAATAAACAGCAGCGGAAAGTAGCTGTCATCCTAACATCTTTTAACCATCACCAAGTCTAATTCAAAGTCAGAAATTGCAACTTAATGTGAGTATTTAAGCAATTTAAATTATGCCTAAACATACAGTAGACAAGATACTAGACAGTTTAACATCATGGCATGGAGGAATATCTGTATCAGAAGAGATTGGCAGTACAAGAAGCAGAAGACTGTAGTCAGATATGATGGCCAACTCCACACGGCATGGGTTATGAAAAAAGTGGTACATGTGAGATCACTAGTATTTCAGATCATTATAGCTGTATCTATTACATGTTTGCCATTGCCTTTTGTGTATAAAAGAGAAAATGTCAAAGAATTCATTATTAAAATGTTTGAAATTTGCAGATTTAAATATTTATAGCATAAAAAAGCACTTTCTAAATATTTGTCCTTGACAAACAAGATGCACAGGGAAATGGCAATATAACATACTATCATTACAGAATGTAGAGGAAATATTAATTGAACATTTTTTTTTTTTTTTTACATTGGCACCTTTCCGTCTTGACAGACGATAGTTTGGTACATTGTGCTTTAAAAAGGCTTAATAACTACGATCCATGGCGGTGGCGAGTGTGGCTGGTATATTTCTTTTAACTTGGGTACAGATTATTCATTTGCATTTACTAGTCTATAACACTGAATGAGAACCCAATGCTGCATCTTCCTTACAGAAAAACTGAACAAGAAAATCAAAACTGGAGTTCTGTCAGTAGTCTCTTGCCTGGAAGCACTGCCAAAGACCACACATGATATGAACTCCTTTGTGGTGGATGTCAGTTTGGCTACGGTAATCATTTAGTGTATTGCTTCTATGTAACAATGTTGAAAATGTGTTAAAATAGTATGTGACTATTATCACAAGCTCAGTAACTGTTTTACAAGAATAGTATCTGCTACATTTGTCAGTAACATTTTTATGTTGCAGTGGTAGAAGGAGTTTTCCGTGTATCATTGTTGACCTCGCTATTTCTGCTTTGTCATTGTTGATCATATCTTTGTTGATCTTGCTGTAATTTTCACATATATTTTTTTAAAAATCCTGCTGGTTCTGTGTCTTTGTTGGTATTGCTGTAATTTTTCTGTATCTTTGTTGATTTCTGTTGTTTTCCTGTTTCTTCGTTGATCCTCCCGTAGTTTTCATGTATCTTTTTTGTTTAAAAAAGTTCTTCTTTATGTGTATTAGTCTTGTAATTTTTTGTTCATCCTCATTAATCTTGTAGTTTTCTAACATGCCTCTGCTTCAAATTAATTAATATGCTTTGCATCCATTTTATATTTCTTTTTTTTTAAATTCTTTTAATTTGCTTAGTAAATGTCTTTATATGTCAGAATACAAACCTTCGTTGCCTAGATATTTGAATCTGCTTGGTCTCAGAACATATTCTCTAATTGTCTTCATAGCTGCATTCATTTTCTCTTGATATTCTCTTATAATTAATGTGATAGTTCAAAGCATTGCAATGAACTAAATTTACACCTCTATTACTGCAGACTACTACATAATGTAGATGCTATCAGTGTTTTAGGTACACCTACATCTTTTGCTGTATGTCATTCATAAACCTTTGCTTGCAAATTTTCTTGCTAGTCATTTGTAGTGTTGGTTGGAAGCTTATGTTCTAATCTTTGTGTTTGATGCATTGATGTTCGGGTCTGATGAACTCTGAAAGGAACTTGCATTTATTGAGGTCAGGATTGTGTTGCATAGATTGTTTTCACCTTTCTAAGTGTAGGAACCAGAGGGGTGTGAAAAGACTGAAACTTGAACCTCACATCTGTAGTAGGGCATGGCTATCCTTTGAATGCTAGCCAGACGGGAATTCAGTCGGTGGTCCAAGGTCTTGTTCAGTTAGGTTGTAGTCTTGCAACTTATACTCTGCGGCTCTGTTTTGAATATAAAACTTCCATTGTTTGACTATATTTCTCTTCTAGAATATTCTTCCTAGATGTTTTAAGGGTATAATTCTGAATACAAAGTTCATTTTTTGTGCTTCTGTTTTTACCTGCTCGTAATTTGGTAACATGAGTTATTGGTTACCTATTGCTCTGTGCACTCAGGCCTAGCACTTCACAGCAGGTGCCTGCTACAACAGATTTTTAAAAAATGTGTTCACTGTTATTAAACACATTCATATTATTTGCTAGCAAACTTGTTTGTGTTGATAAACTTTTTTTTGTTATTTCACTTCAATAAAGAATATGATTTTTTTCTTTACAGCCAACGATGATAACTTTTAGTGTCCAAGGATTATTTAAAGAACGTAAGTGTAAATTATGTGTTAAAGATAGCATTAGTTAGATGTTAGTTTTGAATCTCATCCTGATTCTTTGGATAGAAAGGTTTTGTTGTATCTTTAATTTTGGTCGTCAATAATGTTTCATATTTTGTCAGTTTGGATTGTCTAAAGGGTGTAGCAGTGGTTGGCATAGTTAGTTAGTCGCGGTTCCAACTTCACGGCAACGGGTTGTCCCCATATTGCTCCGTTCCTGTGCCAGTGAATATCACACAAAATGCTCCTCACTGCCCTATGTGAACAATGGAATAGACAGGAGTGTCGGCAAGCCAACAGCCAGCACAGGTACACTGCATAATGCCGCCGCCAGAATGCCACCTCAAAAGTCCTCCATGACAGATACAGTTCATTGTTGATGGAAACGGCAGTCATCAGAAAGACTTCATTGACCCGGGTTTTATCCCATATGGCTCGGTCTCTTTCCGCAGGGCGACCCACCGAAAGCGCCGCACAAAGCACAAACTCTGTAGCTACAGTGACAACTCCCAGGAGTCTCCCGAAAAAAGCACCCGTGAACCGAAAAGGCAAACCAGTCAATCCAGCAACAGCCGGCCGCCATCGTTCCAAACATGCAGTTCACACTAAAACCAACTGCTGACAGATGCAAAAGCATTCCACGCAAAATTCACAGCTCACAGTGTCGCGCCACGCACTCACTCAGTAGCAGGGCGACGGAACCATGGCCTCCTTAGTTGCCTCTTACGACGTGCGTGGTAGGCAACAGTGTTACTATTCTTTGCTCCCCATATGGGCCCCGGCAACACACGGGTTGGTTGGCATAGTGTTAGGATCAACTATAAGGTGTATTTTTAATAACTGGAGTTTTTAAAATATTTCCGTTCCTAGTTTTGTATTCACCATCTGTATATAAACGGTAAATACAAAACTTGGAATGGAAATATTTTTAAAACTCCACATTTATTAAAAATACACCCTATAGTTGCTCTCTGCTTCAGAAAATCCATCACAGCTGGCTATGGTATGAATATTTATGTTAGATGGGTCTTCAACCCAGGTCATGCAGGTGTCTGAGGTAATGAGCAGGCTGATTTGCTGGGGCCATAAACTGCTCCTCTGTTACCAGAACCCGTAATGGAGGCAAGTAATAGTAATGCTAATCTACCATGCATGTCATAAGAGATTAAGGAGGGTTGGCATGTGTCTGGCTACTTCATCATGTAGAAAACTATGTGCAAATTCCAACCAACCATGGACAAGTTTACCGATAACAGAGCTTGGTGCAAGTTCATTGAGGACCTATACTTCATTGGGAGATGAAAGACAGAAGATAAAGAGCACCAGTATTAGAGGTGACTGAGGGTGGACAATGTACATATAAATCTTGTGTGACATGACAGGATACTGCAGGCAGTTACAGGTGTTGATGTATCCACGATTGATTTCATTTGGTATCACTAGTGGCAGTAGCAGACATGATCACAGGCTGGGATCACATGGTGATTGATTTCATTTGGTATCACTTGTGGCAGTAGCAGACATGATCACAGGCTGGGATCACATAGTGATTAATTTCATTTGGTATCACTTGTGGCAGGAGCAGACATGATCACAGGCTGGGATCACATGGTGATTGATTTCATTTGGTATCACTTGTGGCAGTAGCAGACATGATCACAGGCTGGGATCACATAGTGATTAATTTCATTTGGTATCACTTGTGGCAGGAGCAGACATGATCACAGGCTGGGATCACATGGTGATTGATTTCATTTGGTATCACTTGTGGCAGTAGCAGACATGATCACAGGCTGGGATCACATAGTGATTGATTTCATTTGGTATCACTTGTGGCAGGAGCAGACATGATCACAGGCTGGGATCACATGGTGATTGATTTCATTTGGTATCACTTGTGGCAGTAGCAGACATGATCACAGGCTGGGATCACATAGTGATTAATTTCATTTGGTATCACTTGTGGCAGGAGCAGACATGATCACAGGCTGGGATCACATGGTGATTGATTTCATTTGGTATCACTTGTGGCAGTAGCAGACATGATCACAGGCTGGGATCACATAGTGATTAATTTCATTTGGTATCACTTGTGGCAGGAGCAGACATGATCACAGGCTGGGATCACATGGTGATTGATTTCATTTGGTATCACTTGTGGCAGTAGCAGACATGATCACAGGCTGGGATCACATAGTGATTAATTTCATTTGGTATCACTTGTGGCAGGAGCAGACATGATCACAGGCTGGGATCACATGGTGATTGATTTCATTTGGTATCACTTGTGGCAGTAGCAGACATGATCACAGGCTGAGGTAAAGACCTTTTTCTAGGTTTTGGAGCATATTGGATATTAATAACCAAACTGATTCAATTTTGAGTTCTTGTTGGACAAAGATCAAAGACCATCTGCACCGAGACCAAGATGACGTCCAAGAAGAAAATGGATTGACGACATCAAAGACATTGTACAATCACACGTAATGACACTATCCAGTACCACCCATCGGGCGCTGGAGCGCAAATTATTCCTTCCCACGACACTTGACTGCAGAAGTGGAAGATGATGATGATGATGTTAGACGGATGCTATGGTGGCATTATGGATAATGTGTCTGCTTGCCAGCACAAAAGTCAGGGCTTGCCAGCACACAAGTCAGGGGCTTGCCAGCACACAAGTCAGGAGCTTGCCAGCACACAAGTCAGGGGTTTGCCAGCACACAAGTCAGGGGTTTGCCAGCACACAAGTCAGGGGTTTGCCAGCACACAAGTCAGGGGTTTGCCAGCACACAAGTCAGGGGTTTGCCAGCACACAAGTCAGGGGTTTTTCATTTTGGTTTTTTGTGCGCGTTTGCTCGCTTTGAATTCAAACGTCAATACACAAAATCAGCATGTAGATTAGCTTTCTCCATTGCCAGTAGTCAGGGGTTGAAAGCAAGTCTCAGAATGAATAGAATGCTAGAGATTTCTTTGGGAGGGAGGGGAGTAGTGTTAATGAGAATGGGAAATTGGCCACCCTACCTCATTGGCAATTCGTAATCCTACATTTGAAACACAGCTGTGGGAGATTTGGAAGCATACCACCATGTGTTGGTTTCCCATACAAAGGTATGAGTGCCGGCCGTTCAGAAAGTAATGACAAACTGCTGAATTGCCAAGAAATCGGAAACAGCCAAAAAATGCTGAGGTTGACTGTGACGTCCTGTAAAGGATATGCAACTAACTAGCCTTATCTTGCTGTAACTTGGCATGTTGGGCTCCTGTTACTTCCCACCCATACAACTGCCTTTGCTGTAGGATTACCTTTGTCTGTGTCTAGAAATGAAGCTAACTAGTGCAGCATAAAATGCATTGTTCTGTTTGTCATTTTTCATCATGGACTTGATATTTATTTGTGAATTATTACAATCACTAGATGACAGTCGCTCCGACAGGCCAACAATTCGTACCTTCAGTCGAACGTTCATAACTGTGCCCTCTGGACCAGGGTAAGTAATAGACATTTGTAACTGCTCTCGGGTCTATGATAAGCAATATATTTTTTTTTTTGTTCGCATATCCTTTACAGGACATTGCTGTCAACATCAGCATCTTTCAGCTGATTGTTGATTTCTTGGCAAGATTACGCTCAGTAGTTTGCCATTGCTTTCTGAACGACCGGCTCACATACCCCGTAAGTTACCGGCGTGGAGAGAACCGCTACCAATTCTCGCGCACGTCACGTTACTTACGAGAGAGTATACATAATTACGAAGAAAGTCGTGTAACCTCTAGACCAGGGAGACCAGCAAATATACATATATTTATATCAATCCCCTCAGCATTTTGTGTGTAATAATTGCATATATAACTACTTTATGGACCATGATAAGTAATATGTATAGTGGTAGCTGTGCCATCAGGACTGTGGTAATAAATGCAATGAAACAACTGTGACCTCAGGACTAGTGTAATAAGTGTGCTGGTACACATTGCTTGTTTATGTCTGTTTATCCTGGTGCTACTGAGTTTCTTGTCCCTGGCACGCCAGCTCTATTCATTTGAAAGTGCAGGTCCTCTGTGGCTATGCCAGGGATCCTTACAATAACAGTTGAAGATTGCAGTATTAGCTTTTCCGTGGCTTATCCGGTGCAGGGCATTCAAAACAAAAGTTGACCTGATGTTGTATAAGGGTGAAAACATCTCAGAGATGCTTGGGATTGATGCAGTGCAAACAGTTAGAGTTAAACTACCTTTGTATACAGCTCAGCCCATTACTCCCTCTGTGTAGACACTTGAAAAGTTATGTCAAATGTTGAAATGGTACATTTGTAAAATAATTATAAAAGTTAATGAATTTTTAAAAAGTAGTCAATCATTTGTAATAAGGCTAGAAAAGTGTCACACGCGACATTACTGAAGGGGTGTTTGAAGAGATTTGGGCTATCTTCATACTTGGACATATGTAAGTTGAGGGAAATGAATGAGCTGATAAACTTGCTGGCTCTGCGTCTCCTGCAGATGGACACCCGATGGGTCGTGCCAATATTATTAATGCTCTTATAGAGGTGTGGCGACCGGAGGTCTTTGACACCAGTGAATCCATATCATTGTTTAGAATGAGAGACTTAGGAGTAAGAATTAGCATGGCCAGACATGAGAGGTACATCAGGAAAATAAAGGGCATACTCAACCGACATAGAACTGGCACTATTAGAGGCTGGACATGTATGTATATGTGGGGGGTGGGGGAGGATCTGAGTACTTGTGAACATGTCCGGAGTGCAAGGATGATACCCCAACAGATAACTAGTATGGGCTGCCGCTGTGTGAACCATCTTCATTGTTACCACATGCTTCATGAGCACCTGTGATGGTTCGCCATATGTTGATTGTACTTGAATGAATAACCATCACTATGGGGTATGAGTCCCAGCTTTGCATACTTTTATCACATTTTTGTTAATTTTTTTTTCATTTTCTATAGGATGGTGATTATTAATGATATGCTGATCATTTCAAACGCCAACAGTGAGCAGATGAAGGTGAGTTGAATAAATCACTTATTCTAGGTGTATTTGAGACAGATCGCAGCACACTTTTTAATTAGTTGGTACTTGATCTAATTTTTGTATGTTGCTTCCACAAATTTCGTAATGCTAAGGAAGCTCCTCTTCCCTTTAGTATTCTTATTTTATTTTATCTCTGTTGGGTTTCCCATCTTTAGCTACACAAGCTACCATAATATGTGTATGGGTGTACCTGTTGAAGTAAGATTTCATGAGGGGGATTGGGTTATCATTTGGTTGATTAATTCTCATTATCAGTGTTTTTCCCTTTAAATATTTAGAGGTAGGTGTTATGACCTTCCGTCAAGTATGTTTAATTAATCTTGGATCTGATTTCATGAGACAGAGGGGTAATGTTGTCCAGACCATCAGGTTGCTCTGTCAAAGTTAAGTGAATTCTGATGGTAGCTGTTGTATCATCATAATCCAGTCTTTAGTCAGTAGAATAATAAAGGTGACAAAAGGCATCCCGGTCGCTATCATGTTCTTATTACAAACGCATTTGTTAGTTTTCCCTCATAAAGAACTCGTGCATGTTTTGGTTTTATTAAGTTAATGATCTTTTGTGGGATTTCATAGTGCCTCTTTTTGCAAAGATATTCCATCACCCATTTACTTTTGGGGCATTGTTCTCTGTGTGGACTGAAAGCAGCACTGTTTACCTGTGTCTAGAAGCCTTTTGTCTGATCCCTTCCAACTTGTTTCACATAATCCTCAAATGTTAATCTTATTATATTCATTCCTCCTACCAGTATGCTGTCTTTTCCAAATTCATACAGTTTTAACATTCTATGTGTCAATTCTGGAGATTTTCCTTGGTGAAATGAAGTAGGTCAGTGATCCAGACTCATTATGGCTTTCTCCACATCACCTCATATTTTAGGGAGAAGAGCCTCCTTTCATCTTAGCTGGCTGTGGTTTTCTTTCATTTTCTTTACTTGTTCATGGTTGCTTGGATTTTGCAACCAAAGTTGTCTTTGAGAATGAGTAGCCTGTTTCCTCTTATGACATGGTGATCAGTTACAGCGTTACTATTCTTGGCAAGAACATTTGTGAGCATTTGTAAATGTGGTGAGGGGTTGATAAATTTGTGTGTGCACGCGTGTGCAGTAAGAGATAAAATTGTGTGTGTGTGTGAGAGAGAAAGAGCATACTTGTGTAAGTGTGGTGAGGATTGTATAGAATAATATCACAATTCACTATACAGTGCATGTATATAGGCATGCTTTATTCCACACTGTGATGACCATTTGATCAGCTTGTTACAATGATTTCTATCTACTTACAGAATGCATTCAAAAGTGCTGCTCCAACTCCATCTTCCAGTCCTGTACCCAGCAGTCAGAGTGTAGCTGGGCCCAGCACCTCTCAGAGTCCTAGCCCTGTACCCTTCCTGACACCCGTACAGCTACAAATGGTTGAGACTTTTTCAGCACAGTCAGGCATGAATGCCCAGTTTTCTCTCAAGTAAGTTTTGTGACATTTCATTGTTAAGCTCATGGTTAGATTAGTTATTGTTTTAAAATCTTTAACCTTCATTAGATTGTTAGTTTATTTAGGGATTGTGCCTTACACTCTCAGACACCAGGGAAAACTAGTTGCCTCTGACAACCATCAACTCACCAGGGTATTCTTCAACTGGCTGCAGCAAACACACACCTTCGGTGTTAAGACTGTCAAGAGTTGATAACTGCAGCATTGAAATAATACTGAATACTATTATCATATATCCTCTTCATATATTTTCCAATATCAACATAATGCTGCCAGTGAATGAACATCATAATGAAACATTAGTTATACTGAGATGTACCTCAAAA
Organism: Cepaea nemoralis; assembly: GCA_014155875.1. Lineage (NCBI taxonomy): Eukaryota > Metazoa > Mollusca > Gastropoda > Stylommatophora > Helicidae > Cepaea > Cepaea nemoralis. The sequence goes on along the minus strand of JACEFZ010028259.1, from coordinate 8,270 downwards.
AATGCCAGGACGGGTAAATAAAAATCACAGTAATACCATTCCCACTTTTATCCTGCTTTACGGGACAGTCCTTCAGTCAGTTGTCATTTAATCTTCACAATAATCCTTTTCTGCTGCCTTTCATCTCCCAGTGGAGCATAGGTCTACAACCAGCTCATGTCATGCCATTCTCTCGCTGTCAATTAGAGGGAGAGAGATAGCTCATTAGCATTGCCAGATTCTAACTTGACCAGCTGGGATGTTGAAAACACCACAACACTGCTAGTATGTCCCTCAAAACCCCGGGAAGGTAAACCCGGTCAACAAACACGCGCAGAAGTCGGATGTGTCAGCCTGAGGGCACAAATAAACTTGGCACAATGCAATTACATCTGAAAAAACACTCCGGATGAACGCAGAAGAAGAAGAAGCATTGTCAGATAAACTATTTTATTCAGCTGTAAAACAGTATACAGTTCTTAAGAGTCGATGGTGTTGTATTTAAAATTTTAAAAAAAGAAACATTTTTACAATTGATCAAGATGAAAAATGTTATTTAGTATCTTAAATCTCATTTAATGTACACATACGTGCCATATACAACATTGTAATTGAAACTTTCAGGTGTTTACAAGAAAATGGTTGGGATTATCAACGAGCAGGACAAGTGTTTACAGACTTGAATGTAAGTATCTTATATGCTATCAAAACTGAAATCTAAAATTGCGTATGTACTACATTTCTCAATAACACAGCCAGTAAATACACACTACAATCCAGTAGCAGTTACTGCTTTATATGAATCTTCTTCTTTCCACTTTTACTGGTATGGCTTTCAGTGTAAGGTTAGGAAGGGCTATCTGGACAAAGGTTTTGTCCATCACTTTCACATCTGCTTGTTGTTCAGTTTTCACTATATCTAAATGTCAGTGAAGTTTGTTACAAGGGAGTCATGCTGACTTAATAGTTAGGGCATTTTCATGCCAAAACAGTGGTGTGGGCTCAATCCCCAGCAGAGGCAGGATTATTTTTTTTTCTAATCACAAGGTCTCTGGGGTTGATCCAGCCTCATAAAAATGGGTACTAGAAATTCTGAGAATTATCTGGAAAGGAAACACGAGGAAGAGAACTGGCTACTCCAGCTCTAAATATCCCCACCTCGTATGTCATAGCCTAAAATATGTCGACAGTATCCGCTACGGGGTTACCTATACCATGTCACATGACCGAAGCATCGAGCTCATTGTCTTTCAATAAAATCCTCCGCAGACATTGTGTCTACTTGTTTCCTAATATCTCAGTTATAACAGTTCTTCTATGTCTTGCTGTCATTGTCTGTTTCTGACACTGGTAACAAAATATTTATGTGAACATTACGGGTTAGGCTTACCAAGATGCCAAATTATCACTATTGTGTGAGGTAGGATTTCTCTCTCTTCAAATCTTCTGTGTTAATCCTGAGATTACCATATCTCTCCATTTGAAGTTGGCAGCCCACCTATTTCTCTTTCACCATATGATTTCTCCTTTGTTTGGGAAGGCTAAGTAGCTACTCTCTCGTTTGGGAATGCTACATAGCTATTCTGCTCCTATCATGAAGTAGACTGTCTAAGAGTACAGGTTCCATTGTTTGCAGGTTTTATCATCTTCATGTGGATATTTACCTATGTGTAGAATTTTTCTTTTCATTAAACACAGGGTGTTTGAGTCTGCACGGCCTGGTTCTTTGATTGAAGATTTCTTGGTAATGAGTAGTATGATTCTACTGATAGTCTCTGGGTGTGTCTGAACTGATGTCCCAAGCTAACACACCATGTGTGATAGTTCTTATTCAATTTAGTCAGAGCATACCAGAGATTTGGTAATGGGTTCAATCTGCATCAGGGCGGATTTGAATTTTTAAAACTTGACTTGGGCTGCCGAGTCTAAACATATATGGGTACAGCAACACATGTCCAATACATCTGAAGGCAGGCAGGGGGGTCCTTTAGTTAGTTACTATTTACCAGAGACATATGAGCACATACAGATTGTAAGAAGTTACTTTATACCAGAGACATCTGAGCACATTGAATTCTGTGCAGGATTTTTCTCTCTGAGTTTGAAACAATTAAGATTGAATATTGAATGATTCCTATGTTGAGGTTTAAAGAAAAATTGGCCTGGGCTCCCAGGTGTACCCAGCCTGGGTACCAGGGAATGTTCTGGGAAGTAAAGGTGGTTGGTGTGATGTTGACCACATCGAGTGTAGATTGGTCTATTACAAATATGGAACTAGCACCATATACCTAGCTTTCTTTGGTCATGTCATGAGAAGAGAGGCATTGGAGAACATTGTAACAACTGGAAAGATTGAGGGGAAGAGAGGCATTGGAGAGTATTGTGACAACTAGAAAGATTGAGGGGAAGAGAGGCATTGGAGAGTATCGTGACAACTGGAAAGATCAAGGGGAAGAAAGGCATTGGAGAACATTTAACAACTGGAAAGATTGAGGGGAAGAGAGGCATTGGAGAGTATCATGACAACTGGAAAGATTGAGGGGAAGAGAGGCATTGGAAAGCATCATGACAACTGGACAGATTGAGGGGAAGAGAGGCATTGGAGAACATCATGACAACTGGAAAGATTGAGGGGAAGAGGCAGAGTCAGACCAAGAGAAAGGATGCTGGATGGATTGAGATGATGGCATGGAGCAATATCAGCAGCAGAGTTGATCCAGAACACCAAGGACCGAGATCTGTGGAGAGTCATGAACGCCTACGCCAGCTGCCATGACACCTGATGATGATGATCATATAGGCCTCAAGGCATGGGAGTGGGTCCTGTACTTTATTCCTATGGTATTCACAACTTTTATAAAGTTATAACAAGTTTCAACTTTATAACCATGACAAAATGGAACAAAAATGTCCACACCGCTATAGTGAATTCATCTGTTTCTTCTTTCAGAGTCAAGGCAAGATTCCAGCAGAGGCCTTTGCTAAAGTTAGCTGAGTTGAATGGTTGACCATGACTGATTATAAATGACGATTTTAAAGCTATGAATAAACTACAGACATGCGCTAGATGTGCCAGAGTTAAGCTGTCACTTAGCATGTTTTATTGAATCCCCCTGATTAATTTATATAATGCTGCCATTATATATATTCTGTCTGTTTTTAAAAGCCCCATTCTTCACAACGCTGTTTATTATAGATATAATTAAATAGTAAATTGTACTTCCATTGGTGTAGAGGAAACATTTTGACCATTGTATATATTTGTTGAATGTCTTTGCCTGGGAAAATGTTTTAATGGGGGGGAAAATGAAACAAAATTAGTTTATTTTTACCTCTGTTAAGTTTTCTGTATAAGCTGGAAGGTCATTGATGTATATTCTGCATAACTTGGTTTCATCCAGGTTTTGCCTGTAACTACCAAGGCTTTAGCTGTCCAGTGCATATTTGGTCTTTCCATTTGTGTTTCCTGGTACTGTTCCACTAGGTATAACAGTGACATGACCATACCATGTTTTTAAACAGTTAATGGTCTTTGTGTGACAGGCTGCCGAGTGTAAGATCAAGCTGGTAGGCTTGTAGAAAGTGGGTGAGCAATGGACGGGGCTAATGTACTGAGTGCCCTCAGAGAATCAGGATTACACAAATCCAATGATAACTGAATCTGCAACTGTGACCAGATTACAAGAACATCAAGTCACGAGATAAGAGAACAATCAAACAACACAGAACTAATGATGTCAGCTGAGGGAGATAGTGAGGAATCTGAATGGTTCGGTGCACAGTTAAGTTAATCTGTGGAGTAGCTGAAGTTTGTGTGTGGGCCACCTATGCATTGTCTGTTGGCATTCTGCAGTGACATTTGAAATATAATGTTTATTTTTTGCCAGGAGACATCTGAAGTGTATCATTTCCATTGTTTGAATGTTCTTTTGTAGTTCAGCAGCCAGTGTTTGCAACTATGTGATCTTGAGGGATTGTTGAAGTATCATTGATCACATGTTCAGTTTATTTCTGTCGATTTTCACAGGGATCATTTCTAATAGGATACTGATGTGGGTGTCTACTTTAATCATATTGTAAAAAAAAAAATGAACTTGTATATTTCTAGGATTGATAAGAGAGGTAGTTTTCTTTCTCCCAGTGTATGTATATTACAACAACAAAGCCACAGAATTGTTAATGTTGTTGTTTTGCTATGGTATAATAAACACATGTTGATTTTTTATCACATGTTCACTTATTTATTGTAGTGCTATGTGTGGTACCAGGGGCCAGAATTTATATGAGATGGCAGTGGCATGTTTCTTTGTTTCATGCAGCATTTCCGCAGGAATGAATGTGATACAGCTTGTCAGTCTTCTTGTCCCAGGAACCTTTATATAACACCTTGAACTTCAGAGCTGAATAATAAACTAAAAACAGTGCTATTGGGCCCAGACGGGAAACAAAAAACAGTATGGCTAACCACATATAAAAACTGCTGCAAGATTGCCTAAACAACCTTAACGGGACGTCACAACTAGGTCTAAACATTCCAGGGGAAATGTCACGTCAAGAAGTGGAATCATACACCTATTTAGGTAACAATGTTGACAAAGATGGAACAGATAGATTAACAAGCACGAACCTGCTATGGGTCTGTGATATGATAGAGCCCTCGCACTTTGTAGGCCTGAGTGCACAGAAGAATAGATGGCCAGTCTTTCTCCTCACTTGGCCAGATGCTGAACCCTCATGACATCAGCATAGCTCCCTATCAACTATGCTAATGTGCCCACTCAGTAATATTAATATTAAACATGCATCATACCTAAATGTACAATTAAAGTAAATGGGATTAATATGGGGCAAGTACAGAAATTTAAGTATCTAAGCACACGTAAGATGTATCACTGAGATAAAACAAGGCAAACAAAAAGAACTGCATTTTATAAAATTAAGATCATCTTTTGCAACAAATCCCTGTCATTGGAGGTTAGAAAATGAATTATTGCATGTGCACAGAACTAGTTTTAACACATTGGCTGTGAAACCTGGCCAATTGGTAAAAAAGCAAACAACAACAAATTGCTTGAAGCCTCAGAGACATCCTTTTACAGAAGAATACTGAAAATCCCTTAGACAGGCAGAATGAGTTAATCTAAATGTTTTGAAAAAGACCAAGACAAAAACAATTTATTACAAACATCAGAAAGAGGCAGTCATAATTTTCTGGTTGTATTATGAGACGTAAAAAACTGGAACAAATGACAACTGGAAAGACTGATAGAGGAAGACAGTGAAAGAAGATTCTTGAACAACCTTCTGTCATGGCATGGAAGGATGTCAACGCACAAACTGTTGGAGATCACAAAGTGTGGAGAAGTGTGTGACTGTCAACAAGGCATGAAAGGATGTCAACGCACAAACTGTTGGAGATCACAAAGTGTGGAGTGACTGTCAACATGGCATGGAAGGATGTCAACACACAAACTGTTGGAGATCACAAAGTGTGGAGTGACTGTCAACATGGCATGGAAGGATGTCAACGCACAAACTGTTGGAGATCACAAAGTGCGGAGTGACTGTCAACATGGCATGGAAGGATGTCAACGCACAAACTGTTGGAGATCACAAAGTGTGGAGTGACTGTCAACATGGCATGGAAGGATGTCAACGCACAAAGTGTGGAGTGACTGTCAACATGGCATGGAAGGATGTCAACACACAAACTGTTGGAGATCACAAAGTGTGGAGAAGCGTCATGGCATGGAAGGATGTCAACACACAAACTGTTGGAGATCACAAAGTGTGGAGTGACTGTCAACATGGCATGGAAGGATGTCAACGCACAAACTGTTGGAGATCACATAGTGTGGAGTGACTGTCAACATGGCATGGAAGGATGTCAACGCACAAACTGTTGGAGATCACAAAGTGTGGAGTGACTGTCAACATGGCATGGAAGGATGTCAACGCACAAACTGTTGGAGATCACAAAGTGTGGAGTGACTGTCAACATGGCATGGAAGGATGTCAACACACAAACTGTTGGAGATCACACAGTGTGGAGAAGCGTCATGGCATGGAAGGATGTCAACGCACAAACTGTTGGAGATCACAAAGTGTGGAGAACGACGACTGTCAACATGGCATGGAGGATGTCAACACACAAACTGTTAGAGATCACAAAGTGTGGAGAAGTGTGACTGTCAACATGGCATGGAAGGATGTCAACACACAAACTGTTAGAGATCACAAAGTGTGGAGAAGTGTGACTGTCAACATGGCAAGGAAGGATGTCAACACACAAACTGTTACAGATCACAAAGTGTGGAGAAGGATGACTGTCAACATGGCATGGAAGGATGTCAACACACAAACTGTTGGAGATCACAAAGTGTGGAGAAGTGTGACTGTCAACATGGCATGGAAGGATGTCAACACACAAACTGTTGGAGATCACAAAGTGTGGAGTGACTGTCAACATGGCATGGAAGGATGTCAACACACAAACTGTTGGAGATCACAAAGTGTGGAGAAGCGTGACTGTCAACATGGCATGGAAGGATGTCACTGCACAAACTGTTGGAGATCACAAAGTGTGGAGAAGTGTGACTGTCAACATGGCATGGAAGGATGTCAACGCACAAACTGTTGGAGATCACAAAGTGTGGAGTGACTGTCAACATGGCATGGAAGGATGTCAACACACAAACTGTTGGAGATCATAAAGTGTGGAGTGACTGTCAACATGGCATGGAAGGATGTCAACACACAAACTGTTAGAGATCACAAAGTGTGGAGAAGTGTGACTGTCAACATGGCAAGGAAGGATGTCAACACACAAACTGTTAGAGATCACAAAGTGTGGAGAAGGATGACTGTCAACATGGCATGGAAGGATGTCAACACACAAATTGTTGGAGATCACAAAGTGTGGAGAAGTGTGACTGTCAACATGGCATGGAAGGATGTCAACACACAAACTGTTGGAGATCACAAAGTGTGGAGTGACTGTCAACATGGCATGGAAGGATGTCAACACACAAACTGTTGGAGATCACAAAGTGTGGAGAAGCGTGACTGTCAACATGGCATGGAAGGATGTCACTGCACAAACTGTTGGAGATCACAAAGTGTGGAGAAGTGTGACTGTCAACATGGCATGGAAGATGTCAACGCACAAACTGTTGGAGATGGAGATCACAAAGTGTGGAGTGACTGTCAACATGGCATGGAAGGATGTCAACACACAAACTGTTGGAGATCATAAAGTGTGGAGTGACTGTCAACATGGCATGGAAGGATGTCAACACACAAACTGTTAGAGATCACAAAGTGTGGAGAAGTGTGACTGTCAACATGGCAAGGAAGGATGTCAACACACAAACTGTTAGAGATCACAAAGTGTGGAGAAGGATGACTGTCAACATGGCATGGAAGGATGTCAACACACAAATTGTTGGAGATCACAAAGTGTGGAGAAGTGTGACTGTCAACATGGCATGGAAGGATGTCAACACACAAACTGTTGGAGATCACAAAGTGTGGAGTGACTCTCAACATGGCATGGAAGGATGTCAACACACAAACTGTTGGAGATCACAAAGTGTGGAGAAGTGTGACTGTCAACATGGCATGGAAGGATGTCACTGCACAAACTGTTGGAGATCACAAAGTGTGGAGAAGCGTGACTGTCAACATGGCATGGAAGGATGTCAACGCACAAACTGTTGGAGATCACAAAGTGTGGAGTGACTGTCAACATGGCATGGAAGGATGTCAACACAAACTGTTGGAGATCATAAAGTGTGGAGTGACTGTCAACATGGCATGGAAGGATGTCAACACACAAATTGTTGGAGGTCACAAAGTGTGGAGAAGCAATGACTGTCAACATTGGCATGGAAGGTAGTCAACACACAAACTGGTGGAGATCACAAAGTGTGGAGTGATACTGGTTCAACATGGCCTGGAGGATGGTCATGCAGACAGTCACAAAACTTGTTGTGACGATCACAATAGTGTGGAGAAAGTGAGAGCCTTGATCCAACATGTCGAATGGAAGTGATGTCAGACCCACAAACCGTGTTTGAGATCACAAAGTGTGGGGATGTGACTGCACTGTCAAACATGCTGCAGGGAAGGATGTCAAACACACAAACTGTTGGAGATTCACCAACCGTGTGGAGGTGGACTGTCAACATGGCATGGAAGGATGTCACGCACAAAATGTTGGAGATCACAAGAGTGGTGAAGTGACTGTCCAACATGGCATAATGGGTGATTATGTCAACACACAAACTGTT